>JAODAL010000085.1:0-459325 GCA_025379985.1 Phyllomedusa bahiana | reverse complement strand
GGGGGGTTTGATGTGGGTGGAGGGGGTTATTGTTGTGGGTGGGGGGGGATATTTGTAGTGGGTGGGGGGGGGTATTGTTGTGGGTGGAGGGGGTATTGTATGTGGGGGGAGAGGGGATATTGTATGTGGGTGGAGGGGGATATTGTATGTGGGTGGAGGGGGATATTGTATGTGAGTGGAGGGGGATATTGTATGTGGGTGGAGGGGGATATTGTATGTGGGTGGAGGGGGATATTGTATGTGGGTGGAGGGGGATATTGTATGTGGGTGGAGGGGAATATGTATGTGGGTGGAGGGGATATAGTATGTGGGTGGAGGGGGATATGGATGGAGCTACTTAGCCGTGTGTCTATGATGTGTGAGACAGACAGATGTGTGAGACAGAGAGATATGTGACTCACTTGCTATTGTACTACACAATACAGTTCTTTTTTGCACACTGTATTATGTGGTAAAATGGGGGGCATTTATGCCCTAGAGGCCGTTTTTTTTTTTTGCTGGGGGGCGGAGCGATAGGGTTTGTGGGGGTGGGGTTTACGGGGGGGGGGGGGGGGGAGGTGCTTCGTGTATGGGGCCCTGAAATTTCTGTTGGCGGCCCTGAGTACAATGATAAGTGTTTAATGACAATTGGCACAACAGAGGGAGAGAGGACCCTACCGCGAGGGTTACAATCTACAAGGAGGGGGAAAGAGACAGGAGGTGAGGGGCAGACATGTTTGTGGAGGAAGTAGTGACAGCAAGGTTAGAGTAGGTTATAGGAAAGCCTGAAGAAATGGGTTTTCAGGTTGCTTTATAAATTATAAATGATCTGCAACATGGAACTCCCAGCTTGCCCCTCTCAGCCACATAACGTGCTGGGAGTTGTAGTTCCACAATAGGTGGACTGGAGGTCACTGGTGTAGAATATTGATGTAGGTGTTTGATCCAGTAACCACAGTTTGAAGCCGGTCTTCGCCATTCATAGTGGACATAATTGCAGCACCTGCCTTGCCAAATGCACTCTCTGCTCAATAGTTTACTTGAGCGGATGAAGTGCAGGCTCTTGGCCTCCGGTCAGGAGGGCACAATGCAGATAAGCCTGTGTCTGAGGCGCTGCCAGCAATTCTGTTTTATTCTTAATATGAAAGAAATGTCACAAAAAGCCCAACGGTTGTAAGAGCCCCTTCCTGTCTCGCTAATCACCGTCACAAATCGTAATGCACTGCCTCCTTTATGGCAAGTCTGTGTCCAGCTTAGGCCAAAGTCACTGGCTGTCAATCAGCAGCACCAGGATTAAGGATTGACCTCCAGCCTGTCTGCAGCTGATGACGCCCTGGTAATTATTCACCCTTCTGGGCTAGAATGTGGCCAAAGCAGACTCTTAAGAGGAGTTTCCCATGGCTTTCATTGTCCCTAGGATGGGGTCTGATCGCTGAGATCCTGCTGGTCACTAAAACACCGCGGCAGAAAGAAAGCTCTTGCATATCCCGTGTGCAGTGTTTGCTCGTGTATCCTTGTTTTGTGACTATATAGCTGTGGTTTTGACACATTATTATTATTAGTAATTAAAAGAATATTCTCACCATACTTTTTCACAGAGCCTGCTCTTTACAGCCAGCTTCAGGCTCCCACTTCCTAGCTAGACTGTGGGTGGTTCTACAGCAGGGACTGACATTTTAGCTCTGCTATTCCTAGTTGTAAAGGGACATTGGTGATGGAAGGGTTTTAACAGTCGGGCACAAGACTACAGAGCGCTAAAGGGTTAACGTTATCAGTAAGAAACATACTCAAGCTCCTGTGCTGCTGAAAAGACACAGCAGGCAGTGACGTCACCTTCCCGGCCAATGCGCTAGAAGATGGAGGTGGTCTCTAATCTAAGGAAGCTTGTGTACACAAGCTTCCTTAGATTAAGAACGGCTCTCAACTCAGAAATGAAGCAAAATCAGAACAGCAATGTATTTGGTAATGGTCTCTATTTACTTTTGTCTATGTATTTAAAGGGTTAAAGTTTACCAGTAAGAAACATAAGCAAGCTCATGTGCTGCTGATAAGACACAGCAGGGAGTGAAGTCACCTTCCCGCCCTATGCGCAGAACAGAGTGGTGGTCTCTAATCTAGGGAAGCTTGTGTAGACAAGCAAGAGATAAGAACAGCTCTTAAAGGGGTTTTGCCACGATGTAATGTTGACGTGGGAACCTCCAAAATGGGTATTAAACACTTTTCTAAATATTTGTGATTACAAAAAATGAAAGACTGGAGAGCTACAGCATTGCTCAGTCCCCCTTGTTACCTCAAAGCTTCCACTAGACACGACCAGGAGCTGGGCAGGCCGCGTTGCGTGAAACACTTCTAAACTGTGACAGGCCCAAAATGAATGAGCTTTTTAAGGCACTGGGTAGAAAGTGCAGTCTATGAGGCTGTGTCTTGCTGTGTTGAGAATCCACTGTTGTACTGTTTATTATTTCACTTAAGTTTTGAGACGCTCCCTTATTCCTCACTCCTTACTCACCCCCTCCCTCTCAGCCCTGCAGCCTTCATGACTCAGCGTGATTTGTTGACATTCTCCCTGTGCTGATAAGGAAGGTAAGAAACTTGCGTCCTGGCAAATCCCCTTTAACTCTGAAATTAAGCAAAATCAGAACAGCAATGTATTTGGTAATAGTCTCTTTTTCCCTTTGCTTATATGTTTAAAGCTAATCAATGTGGTGATTATACCCCTTTATCTTGCCTGTTTTCATGGGCGGATGGATTGTGCCATCAGTGTTTGTGTGGATCAACACGCTTTTGTTCCATTTGGTAAAGCTTCTTTCTTTCTGCTACGAAGAAGGAGAAGGCTGGTGACACCCAATATGGCCGCACTGGCATCTCCTGCTGGGCTCATCACCCAGTTTTACTACATTCTTAAGTGACATCTATATAAATAACGATCGGATCATAAAATGTACAATTTTTTTATTTCTGCATGCATTAAACCTTGTATTAAAAACCCATAATCCAAGGAATAGAGAAAGGAGAAGTTTGTTACTAATATATAGAGGAAAGCACAAGGGAGGGAGGGCTGTGCCCTGACGCACGTTTCACTGGCGCCTCTTCTAAGGGGTTGCATCCATGTTTTCTTAGGTTTTTTTTAACTACCCCAATCTTTTTTTTGAAAAATTTGCTCCTTAGTTACCGACAGTGGTTTTTAATTTTTTCAAGTTGTCCTTTCTTAACTGATGCTTATTTTGGATTTCCCTTGGGGAAAAGGTTTGTAGGGGGGCAGGGGGGAGAGGTGTGACGAAAATTTTTTCCCTTGAGGTTATGGTTTTTTAAATTTATTTTTTTAAATGTATGAATAAATAAATAAAAGATTTATTATATGATCCTGTCTTCTTTCTATAGGTCTCTTTTTTGGGTTTTAAAGGTGATGGGAAAGGGGTGGATTTTTCCCCCAGGATTTTTTTTTGGTCATACTTTTTTTTAACCAGCAGCTCTATTTCTCTTTTCAAAACCGTTTTTTTTGACTTTTTGGGCATTTAAAATTTTTGGGGAAATTTGGCGTAAATTTATTTATTCAGTTTAAAGATCAATATTTTAAAAAGTGGTTTTTGGTTCGTAAACATTTAATGTACATTTTGGAAGTTTGGCTGTTCAGGGTCTGGGGAAAGCTAAAAAGACAATTTAGTTTTTCAGAATTGGGGCTCGGTGTTTACAAAGAAAAAGCGGGGGGGTTTTCGGGGTTTTTTAGCAAAAGTCCCAGCGCGGGTGCCAGTTTTTAAGAAAAAGTGCAGGGGCGGGGGCTCAGTGGTTAGCTCATTTGGGGTTAGCAAACTGGCACAGGATAAGTGTTTAGCAAAGTCAGCGCGGTGACTAAGGTTTAGAAAAGGGCCCGAACGGGGGGGTTTAAAGGGTTAGAAAAGTGCTGTGGGGGTGGCTCGGGGGTTTGCAAAGTGAAAGGCGTGGGGCCAGGGGTTAAAGCACATTGCCATTCAGTGTTAGCTCAGTGGCTTGGGTTAGAAAACTCCCATGAAAAGGGATCTCATTTGTTTAGCAGAGGGGCACGGAGTGGCTCAGGGGTTAGAAAAGTGAGGGGGGGCCCTCAGGGGTTAGCAAAGTGCAGCGCGGTGCCAGTGTTAGCAAAGGCAGGGGTTTGGCCCAGGGGTTGCAAATGCGCGCGGTGGCAGGGGTTAGAAATTTTCAGCGCGTGGCCAGTGGTTGAAAGTGCCCTCCCATGGTTGCAAAGTGCTGGGGTTCTTGGTTAAAAAGTGCCGGTGGTCAGTTTGGGTTAAAAAAGGCCCGGTGTTTCAGGGGTTGAAAGGGCAGCCGGGGGCTCAGGGGGTTAGAAATTGCCGGGGGGCTCGTGGTTAGAAGTCCCCCCGCTCAGGGGTTACCCCGGGGCCCCCCTTAGTGGGTTAAAATGGCCCCGGGGCTCGTTTTAGCAAAATGCAGCCCCGGTCGTGTTTAGCAAAGTGCGACGACGCTCTTGTTTGCAAAGTGAAAGCGGGGGGAGCTCAAAGTGTTTAGAAATGCACGGGGTTTGGTCAGTGTTTCCCGTGCAGCGGGTGTATTGTGTTAGAAAAGTGCCCGGGGGTTCGGTTTAGAAAAGTGGGGGGTGGCTCTTTGTTGAAAAGTGAGCGGGGCCGGGGGTTCGTGGTTAGCAATTTTTTTACCCGGTGGCTCCGGGGGTTTGACACAGTGGCTCAGGGGGTTAGGTTTGGGGGGTAAGGGCCCGGGCGGCTTGTGTTTAGCAAAGTCGGGCCTGGCTATTTGCAAATGCAGCCGGTGGCCGTGGTTAGCAAGTGGCCGCCGGGGTCGCTCAGGGGGATAGCAAAGGGCACGGTGGTCAGGGGTTTGCAAAAAGTAATGAGCCAGGGCCCCAAGTGGTTAGCAAAGACCCGGGTGGCCCCCTTTAGCAAAGTGCGCCGGGGGCCCATTGGGGGTAGGGGTTTTCACGTGCAGCGGGGGGCTCAGGGGTTTAGAAAAGTACACGGGGTCAGTGTTCAGTGGAAGTGGTTTTGGGACCGGGGGCTCGGTTTAGCAAGTGCAGCGCGGTGGCTCAGTGTTTAGCAAAGTGCGCCGGGGCCAGTGTTTAGCAAAGTGCAGCGGGTGGTCAGGGGTTAAAAACTTCCCGGGGTTTTTCAGCCGGGGGGTTTTGGTTGGGGTTTTCGGGTGGCCCCGGGGTTTTAGAAAAAACCCCTTTGTAAAAATAAAGCCTTGGTCAGGGGTTAGAAAATGGACGGGGCTCGGTTAGAAAAGGGCAGCGCGGTGGTAAAGTGTTTAGCAATTGCGGCCGGGGGCTAGGTTTTGGGAAATTTTTTTTTTGCAAAGGGGCCGCTGGCTCATTTTTTTTAGCAAAGTGCCCAGGCGGGGGGCTCATTGGTTAGCAAGTCCTGGTTTCCTGGTTAGCCACAGGCTTAGTGGTTAGCAAACTGTACAGGGTGGCTCAGGGGTTTTAAAAAAAGGAGAACGGTTTTTGTGTTAGCAGGTGCAGCGGGGGGCTCAGTGGTTTACCGGCAGCGCGGTTTGCTCAGTGTTAGCTTGCGGGCGGGGGCTAGGGGGTTTAGCAAAGTGCATGCGGGGGGGCTCAGGTTTAGCAAATGGCAGGGGCTCAGGGGTTAAGGGGGAAAAGGGGGAGCATCGCGGGGGCCCAAAGGGGTTTTGAAAAGGCGCCTGGCTAGTTTTTACAAAGTGGGGGGAGGGTGGCCAGTGGTTACAAAGTGCAGCCGGGGCCATGTTTTGAAAAGTGCAGCCGGTGGCCAGGGGGTTTGCAAAGTGCAGCGCGGTGGCCCATGGTTAGCAAATGTGCCCGGGGGGCCCCGGGGTTTGCAAATAAGGGGTGGCCGTGGTTAGCAAATGCGCCGGTTTAGTTTTTGGGCTCAGGGGGTTAGCAAAGTGCAGCGGGGGGCTCAGGGGTTTAACAAATGCACGCGGGGCATGGTTAGCAAAGTGCAAACCCCGGGGGGCCCATGTGGTTAGCAAATGAGCCGGTGGCTCAGTGTTAGAAAATGCGCACAGACGCCGTTTTTAGCAAAGTGCAGCCCGGGGCTCAGGGGTTTACAAAGTGCACCGGGGTAGGGGTTTCCTTGCACAGGGGCCCGGGTTTTTTTACCGGCCCTGTGTTTGCAAGTGCAGCCGGGGGCCGTGTTAGCTCGGGGGCTCAGGGTTTGCAAATGACGGGGCTCAGGGTTTAAAGGGCACCAGGGCTCAGGGGTTTTAGCTCAGGGGTTTTCTGGGCAAACTGTAGCACGGTGGCTTCCGTGGTTAGCAGGTCTTGCGGGGGTCAGTGGTTAGCACGGCGCTCAGGGGTTTACTCGGCCTTATGGTTAGAAAAACGAGCACGGGGTCAGTGTTAGCAAAGTCACAAGAACTCTGTTTAGAAAGTGCGCACGGGGTCGGGGTTACAAATGCAGCAGGTCCCAAACACGGCGCTCGTGGTTTTAGAATGGTAGAAAAACGGGGGTGGCTCAGTGGGTTTAAAAAGTGCGGGGGCTTTTTTTTCGGTCGGGGGTGTAGTGAAAAAAAAAAGGCGCGCGGTGGTCATGGTTAAAAAAGGCAGCGCGGGGGCCCTCAGGGGTTACAAAGGCCCCCGGGTGGCCAGTGGTTAGCAAAAGTGCCGGTGGCCGTGTTAGCCAGTCCCCGCCGGGCTCAGGGGTTTTAGAAAGTGCAGCGCGGGGCTCAGTGGTTAGCAAAATGAGCCGGGGGCTCAGTGTTAGCAAAGTGCAGCGCGGGGGGCCAGGTTAGCAAAGTGCAGCGCGGGGTTTTGGGGTCCCCTTCCAGTGGTTAGAAAAGTGGGCTTGGTGGTCAGTGGTTAGCAAAGTGGCAGTGCCGGTGGATAAAAAGTGGGGTTTTAGCAAAGTGCAGCGCGGGGGCTCAAAGGGGGTTAGCAAAGGAGGCTCCCGGGGTTTTAGCCCCCGTGGAGCTCATCGGGGGTTGGTGGTGGTGGGGTTTGGGGGGGGGGGGGGGGGGGGGGGAGGGGCCGGGGTGGCTCGGGGGTTTGAAAAGGGGCCCAGCGCCCGGGCTCAGTTTTTTAAAAATCCCGGTGTCAGAGCGGGGGCCGGGGTTAGCAAAGTGCAGCGGGGGTGGTCAGTGTTAGCAAATGGCACTGGGGCTCAGGGGTTTAGCAAAGTGCAGGCGGGCCAGTGTTTAGCAAAGGCGCGCGGGGTGGGGTTCCCAGGGGTTGCAAATTTTGGGGTTTTTCAGCGCGGGGGCTCAGTGGGTTAGCCCCCAGGGGTTTATTGGTTTGGTTTAGCAACTTAGCAGGGTTGGCTCAGTGTTAGCAAAGTGAAAAAACCCGGGCGGGGTTGGCTCGTGGTTAGCAAAGTCAGCGCGGGGGCTCAGGGGTTAGCACAGTGTGTAAACCAGTGGTTAGGGGTAGCCAAAGTTGGCTCAGGGGTTTTAGCAAAGTGCAACCGGTTTTAGGTTTTACAAGTCAGCGGGTGGCCGGGTGGTTAGCAAAATGGGGCCGGTGCTCAGTGGTTAGAAATGAGCCGGTGCTCAGTGTTAGCAAAGTGCAGCGGGGGGCTCTTTTTGGAAAATCCCCAGAATTGACAGCCCCGGGCTCGTGTTTAGAAAATTGCAGGCGGTGGTCAGTGGTTAGCAAAGGGACCCCCCGGTGGTAGTGGTTAGCAAAAGTCCCGGGGGGGCCAGTGGTTAGCAAATGCCCGGGGCTCAGGGGTTTAGCAGTGGCTTGGGTTAGCAATGAGCACGGGGGTTTCGTGGTTGCAGCGAGGGGGGCTCATGTTAGAAAAGTGCGCCAGGGTTAGCTCAGTGCCTTGGGTTAGAAAACTGTGCACGGTGGCTCTGGAAAAGTGGGGTTTTTTAGCAAAGGGGGGGTTTGGCCTAAAAAAGGGCTGGGGTGTTTAGCAAAGTGCAGCACGGGGGTCAGTGGTTAGCAAAGGCAGCGCGGTGGCCAGGGTTAGCAAGTGTGCTCAGTGGTTGTCAGGGCAGTGGTTGAAATGTTACCCGGGGGCTCAGTGGTTGAAAATGCGACGGGTGTTTAGTTTTACAAGGCACGGGTTGGCTAGTGTTAGCAAGTGCGCGCTGGTTTGTCGGGGTTAGAAAAATTGCACCCCTTTTCCGGGGGTTTGGGGCCCAGTGTTAGAAAAGTGCACCCGGTGGCTCAGTGGTTAGCAAATGAGCACGGTGGCCAGTGTTAGCAAGGCGCCGATGTTCAGGGGTTTGCAAATTGCAGCGCGGGGGTCAGTGGTTAGCAAATGGGCCGGGGCCCTCTGGTTAGCAAGGAGCGGGGGGCTCAGTTTTAGCAAATGGCCCGGGCCTCGTGGTTGCAGCAGCTGGTCCCTCAAGTGGTTTTAGCAAATGCAGCCGGTGGCTCAGGGGTTTAGAAAAGTGAGCCGGTGGCTCAGTGGTTAGCAAAGTGCAGCGCGGTGGCTCAGTGGTTAGCAAAGTGCAGCGCGGTGGCTCAGTGGTTAGCAAAGTACAGCGCTGTGGCTCAGTGGTTAGCAAAGTGCAGCGTGGTGGCTCAGTGGTTAGCAAACTGTAGCACGGTGGCTCAGTGGTTAGCAAAGTGCAGCACAGGTGCTTAGTGTTTAGCAAAGTGCAGCGGAGTGGCTCAGTGGTTATCAAAGTGCAGCGCGGTGGCTCAGTGGTTAGCAAAGTGCAGCGCGGTGGCTCAGTGGTTAGCAAAGTACAGCGCGGTGGCTCAGTGGTTAGCAAAGTGCTGCCAGGGTGGCTCAGGGTTTTAGCAAATTTGCAGCACGGTGGCTCAGTGGTTAGCAAAGGGCAGCGACGGGGGGTTTCGGGGTTTAGCAGGTGCAGCGCGGTGGCTCGTGGTTAGCAGTGCAGGCGGTGGCTCAGTGGTTAGCACGTGCAGCGGGGGTTTCTTGTGTTAGCACGGTGCAGGGGGTGCTCAGTGTTAGCAAGTGCGAGCGGTGGCTCAGTGATTTAGCACAAGTGGCCAGGTTGGGGTTAGCAAAGGCACGCGGTGGTCAGTGTTAGCAAAGTGCAGCGCGGGTAGTGCTCAGGGGGTTTAGCAAATGAGCACGGTGGCTCAGTGGTTAGCAAAGTGCAGCGCGGTGGCTCAGTGGTTAGCAAAGTTACCGCGGTGGCCAGGGGATAGCACAGTGCTGCGCACGGGGCATGTTACAGGGCTCAGTGGTTAGCAAAGTGCAGCGCGGTGGCTCAGTGGTTAGCAAAGTGCAGCGCGGTGGCTCAGTGGTTAGCAAAGTGCAGCGCGGTGGCTCAGTGGTTAGCAAAGTGCAGCGCGGTGGCTCAGTGGTTAGCAAATTGCAGCGCGAAGGCTCAGTGGTTAGCAAAGTGCAGCACGGTGGCTCAGTGGTTAGCAAAGTGCAGCGCGGTGGCTCAGTGGTTAGCAATGTGCCGCGCGGTGGCCCAGTGGTTAGCAAATGAGCAGTGGCTCAGTGTTTAGCAAAGTGCAGAGGCGGTGGCTCAGTGGTTAGCAAATTGCAGCGCAGGGGGCTCAGTGGTTAGTCAAAGTCCCGGGTGGTCAGGGGTTTAGCAAAGTGCAGCCGGTCTTCAGTGTTTAGCAATTGCACGCTCGTGGTTGCAAGTGCCCCGGTGGTCAGTGGTTAGCAAAGTGCAGCGCGGTGGCTCAGTGGTTAGCAAAGTGCAGCACAGACGCTCAGTGTTTAGCAAAGTGCAGCGCGGTGGCTCAGTGTTTAGCAAAGTGCAGCGCGGTGGCTCAGTGTTTAGCAAAGTGCAGCGCGGTGGCTCAGTGGTTAGCTCAGTGGCTCAGTGGTTAGCAAACTGTAGCGCGGGCTCATTTGGTTAGCAAAGTGCACCCGGGCTCGTGGTTAGCAAGTGACGGGTCAGTGTTAAAGGGGCAGCCGGTGGCTCAGTGGTTAGCAAGTGCAGCCGGGGCTCAGGGGTTAGCAGAGTGCAGCGGTGTGGCTCAGTGGTTAGCAAAGTGCAGCGGCGGGGCTCAGGGGTTTTAGCAAATTTGCCGCGGTGGCTCAGGTGAGTTCAGCTCAGTGGTTAGCAAACTGTAGCACGGTGGCTTCCGTGGTTAAAAATTTGCAGCCGGGGGGGCTCAGGGGTTTAGAAACGGTGCACCGGGGGGATCAGGGGGTTTAGAAAAGGTGCGCGGGTGGCTCAGGGGTTTAAAAAGGTGCAGAAAGGGGCTCAGTGTTTAAAGGGGGAAAGTTAGCGGGTGGCTCAGGGGTTTAGAAAATGGGCAGCCGGGGCGGGCTCTTGTTTTAGAAAAGGTGCAGCCGGTTTGGTTTGGGGGGTTTTTAAAAAGGTGCAGCGCGGGGGCTTGGGGTTTAGAAAAGTCACGCGGGGGGCTCAGTTTTTAGAAAAGGTGAAAACCCCCGGGGGTGGCTCAGGGGTTTGAAAAGGTTTGGGGCAGCCGGGCTCCAGGGGTTTGGGGAAAAAGGCGGGAGCGCTGGTGGCTCAGGGGTTTGGGAAAAAGGTGCAGCGGGTGGCCCCCAGGGGTTTAGAAAACCCCGGGGGTAACACGGTAGCCCGGGGTTTGGTTATTCAGGAACTTGCGGGGTGGCTCAGTGGTTAGACGGTGCAGCGTTGGCCCAGGGGTTGACGGTCCCAAGCGGGTTTGGCTAAAGTGGTTGAGGGCAGCGCTTGGCTCAGTGGTTAGCACTGGTGCAGCCCCGGGGGCCCTCAGTGGTTAACGGTGCAGCGCCGGGGGCTCAGGTTGGGGGTTGGGGCCTTTTGGGCCTTGCAGTGCTGGGGTCCTTGGCCAAACAACCACCAAGGAGACATCTGCAAGGAGTTCCTATGTTCCCCCCCCGGGCCCCGTAAATAGGTGTTTTTTAACCCGGGGTTTCTGCCCCGGATGAAAAGGGCTGTTTCCCCGAATTTTCAGTCCCGGGGGGGGGTGATCGCCACAGTAGCGCGGCCGCCCCCCGCCCTCCTATTAAAAGGGTCCGGGTCCCATAACATTTTCCTTTTGGGGCGGCTTGGGGGGCAGGTACGGGGCGCCACCCCGGCTACTACTGTGTGTGCTGTGCCGCGGCCTGCGCGGCTCACTAACTGCCTCCGCTGTCGCGCGGCCGGGGCTTGCTGAATGTCAGTGAAGCGCGGCGCTGCGTACAGTAGATGTGGCGCGGGCGCCGTGCTACGGCTGACTGTGTCCTGTGCTGTGCCGCACGGCTCACTCACTGTCTGCACTGCGCAGGGTCAGAGAGGGGGAGAGCAGCATAATATTCTACTCCCAGTCTCCTCTTCAATAAGGCCAGGGCGCCGGCATGCTCCTCCTCCTCCTATCAGTGACTCCCCACGCAGAGCAGCCGGCGGCCATATTAGGTATAGTAGGGCTGGGGCTGGGCAGGCTATGCCCATGATGAAATAAAGCTAATGTCTTGGGGGTGATATAATTTAACTGCAGAATAATTGTCAGTCTACAGTTATATTGATCAGCTTTATGGGTCAAATATACAATGCCGACACATAGAGCTGATCAGTATAACTGTAGACTGTCAGCTCTGTGGGTCAGGGTGACCCACAGAACAAACAATCAGCATACAGATTATAATTGTATTAGTTGTAATTATGTGTGTATTGTATGTATGTGTTGTGTTCGTGGGGTTATATATGTATGTATGTTTTGATATTGTGTTCTGTGTATATGTGGTCATAGTATTGTATATATTGTCTAAATGTATTGTATATATGTGTGCTCATATGTATTGTATATATGTGTGCTCATATGTATTGTATATATGTGTGCTCATATGTATTGTATATATGTGTATGTACTGTATATATACACACATATACACAATATCGCCTCATTCACGTCACTAAAACATAATCGTGCCTGCTGTGTACTTCGGCGGGTAATTGCGCTTCAATACGCCCGACGTACGCGCCGACATTATGGCAATTCATCGCTCTCACTGATTGCCATGATTACCCGTTCTGGGGCGAATAAATATCAGTGAGAGCTTCATAGGGATGCGCCGGCCACAGTTTTCTCTCTGTAAAAACACATGCCGCGGTTCATGTGAAAAATGCCGTGTGAACCCCGCCCTACTGAGCAAAACGTACACAAGGGCCCGGGCCCCGGATGTTTTGGGACCCTAGCAACACCCCTGATTCTCCCCATGTTTGCCTGGCTATTCCGGTTCCCTCCACACTCCAAAAACAAACTGATAGGTTAATCAGAAATTTAGGTTGTGATCCCCAATGGGGGCAGATAGCAATGTGATAATCTTTGTACAGCGCTGTGGCCTATAGCGGCACTATATAAATGAATAAAATAACTGAGAAGATGCCTGACAGAAGAGGACGACTGAGGGACTTTGATTTTAGAAGGAAAATCTCTTTTAATTTTGATCCTGTTGAGACTAAAGCGCGTTGGTCGTGACTGGCTTTATGATCACAACCGCAGTTATCATCTTGGCAGACTGAATGCGAGTTGTCAGCCTGTCTGCCTCCACTCGGAGGGTAGGACGTCTCCGCTCAGCCAGTGGGTTGGGGTCCCGTCAGGCACTTCTCCCTCTGATGTGTGGCGCACATTGGAGGCAATGATCTGCGTGCTCCTGGAGGGTCAGGCTGCTCTGCTCGCTTTTGTCAGCAGGCAAAGGGTTATCAGGAAGTTCTGGGAAAACAAGCCTGGTGGCGGCTTTCCATTCAAAGGGGAGACCAAAAACTAAAACCTTTGATGTCACTACAAAGCAGGACTTCACAGCAGAAAGGAGTAACCTGCACAGCGGCGCTCGCCACGCTTATTGAGCATGCAAAATGCCTCAAGGGCTTCATCCTGTAGGGATTGAGAGGCTTTGCGGATGTACGGTTAACCATCACGGCGCCGGCGTAGCTCGCCTGCCAAAATAAAGAGAGAGCGTGCCAGGCTCACACCCGCTAAACCGCTTCTTGTAGTTTTCTGCTAAATGGATATGAACAATCCCCTCCTTTCTTTCCCTTCTTTTCTCCAAAAAAGCCGCTTTCCAGATGAAGGAAACCGAGTGTGATTAGAATGCATCAAATATTCATGAATACAAACCCGAAATGGCTACAATCCCTAATAGACGGATAGCCCATAGTGGGATATAGTGCGACCGCTGGAGCCATTGGTATATTAGAAGCTACATTCACACCCAGTTTATCCCTCGACAGATGAAGTCATGGGAGATATAGATCAAGCAGTTGGATTTCGACGGCTGATCCTCTTGTTCTCGGGAAGAGCCGCTGCCGGAGGCGTCTGGCAGTGGCCGAGCTGTGTGTATAAAGGGGTCAGGCAGCTGTTGGCTGAGTGTTCAGCTATCTGATATGTATGGCCAGCTTTAGGGTCTGTATAGCCAAAGAGAGCCCATGATGGTCCATTTGGTGCAACATAAGCAAGATGAGAGGAGATAAATGAGCAAATCTGAGTCCAAAAAAACTAAATATTATTACCGTATATTGGTGTTAGTGGCATGTCATTTAAAATAAGTAGGGGTAGGGTCTATTCCTATCTGGTGCCCCATAGATGGCGTGAGATACATCTGTGAGGAACTTTTTCATTTAAAAAAAAGTGTCGAACCATGCAGTTTCACAGAGCCACAGCCAGCTTTAGGCTCCCACTTGCTGGTCACACTGTGGGTGGTTGTACAGCAGTGATTGGCACATCAGCTCTGCTATTCCTAGCTGATCCTGATAGATGGACATTAGTGCTGGAGGTTTGTTAACTATAGTGCACAAGTTTACAGAGTTTAAAAGGGTTAAAGCTGGTCAGTAACTAATGTTAACAAACTCCCGTATTTCAAGATGAGGAACACAGCAGGGAGTGACATCACCATCCCAGCCACAGCTGGAGCCTGTCAGAGCAGACAGGGGTGGCTGGTAACATTTGGATGATTGTGTGCAAAAGTGGGTGATAAAATCTGCTTCTAATGCTGAAGAGAAGCAAAATCGGAGCAGCAGTGTATTTGGTAAAAGTCTTTATTTACCTTTGCCTACATGTCTAAAGCTCATCAATGAAACGAAAATACCCTTTTAAGTGCCCTGGTCCAGGCTTACTTCAGGGTAGAGTCATCCATTTTTGGATAGTTTGGAATGGAGTTCAGTCATTAATGTGTGAGTGATGTGTCATTTATCTGACATGTTTTTTTTTTTTAACCAACATTTTATTAGGTACCACTCAAGTAACAAAGATTACTGCATTACAAAGGAATACTCCAATCAGGTGTAACAGAGAATAGTACAATTTTTACAAAATACAAAAATAAATCTTTTGTAGTGACAATATCAGTGCTAAAATGATAGATATATGACCACTCAACATAAAAAGAATGACATGAACTTGTGACAACCAGGTATACAGTCCCTTAATGACAATTAAGCATCTGCAAGGGTGAACATTTTTAAACTGACTTGTATCCCAGTTTTGGCCGTATATAAGAAGTAAATTGAGAATTACCAGACAGTACCCCCCGAAGGGACATGACCCGAAGTTTAATCTTAGAATTTAAAACAAAACCTAATCTAACATCTAACTCTAACTTAAAAAACAAAAATTGCCAGTGTTCAGTGCATTCAAAGTGTTTTTTGTAGGACCGTGGTTAGAGGAGGATGTCCATCCGAGCCAGGCAAGGAGGCCCAGCAAGACTAGGCACCAGCACGAGCAAGGGCCTACTTTTCTCTGACAGATGATGTCATTCAATCAATCAATTTGTGACGATATGCGCTGTAATTGTAGCCTCCCCAAAGAACCACCCATAGCTTCCCTTAAGTACCAACCAGTGAGCTGAAAGGCCTCCACTATTCTATTGATTTCAACTGGGGAATAAAATTTTTCTAGAAATATCCTCCATTTACCCCCCAAAAATTTGGCCAGCTTCTCCTTGTGGCGTTCAGTGTATATTTGGTCAGCTATCGCATATTTTTGGGTTTGTTCTATCACCATGCTGATTGAGGGTACCTCCGTTTCAAGCCACTTAGACAACAAGCACCTCTTAGCCACCAGCAGGATGATATGTACAATTGCTTGGAGACCTTGTCTTCCCTGCCTATCCGACTGGTTCTCTGTACTAGTCTGCCTATGTAAGAGGACAAGTATTGGTGTTATATAAATTTCCTTTGCCTCCAGAGACTCTAGGAGGTCGTTTATTTCGAACCAAAATGCTTTTACTTTAGGACAGGTCCAAAGCCCATGATATAAAAAGGTCCTAGGTTCCGAGCACTTTGGGCAAGACGTTATCCTATTTGGGAAGCTTGGTGTGGATGGAATGTCAAATGCGTAAATTGCTACGTGTACCATTTTGAAGTAGGTTTCTCTCCATGACTCGTTAATAATATGTTTACGTGTCATAGCCCAACCCCGTATTATTTCTGCTTCAATGTCATCTCAACCGATCCATTTGCTCCACTGTTTGACACAGTCTCACAAATTGATTTTAACATATTTATCCCTAATACCAGAGTAAATGTCAGAGATGGATTTCCTCTGGGAACCCGCCCCCACCAGCCCGTCAAATTCATTACTGCCTCTATCTATTCGGTTGTCGCGCATCTTGGCCGTGCAGAAAGACCTAATTTGCAAATATTTCATGACCAGCGAGCCAGGGGTGCCAAATTCAACTCGTAGCTCTTCGAATGATTTATATCTGTTTTCTGATGGGTGAAATAATGGCGTTATGGATGAAATCCCCCCAGTGATCCATTCATTGAACCACCTGTGGTTCCCCCCCCCCGCTGAGAATTCCATGTTTGTTGTTTTTGGTTCACTAATTCATTGCAGTTGAGAGGGATCCATTTCTGACCGATAGGCAACATCTCTAATGCAGACTGTGGCTCTTAACTGGAGGTTGTAAAAGAGGGCGATTGGGGCGTTTTGGTACTTGGCAAAATTCTGAAAGTGTGAATGGCAATTCTTTTTTCACTGCAAATTTTGCCCTTTCGAAGTGAAGCCTTGTGAATACGGTCCATGGAGTTTAACGTGAGAGCTGCCATTTTGTAATCGGGATTGTCCACTGGTGAATGGCTAAGATGGGCGTACATTAAAGGGGTTTTCTCATTTCAAAGATCATAGTTCAACAGGTGGGGACGAAAAATCTAAGCTTGTAGGCCCTTGGTTACCATAAGCAAAGTGCTATGGTTTAAGAGAATGGGCCGTTTATTTAATTGTTGCAAGTGAGAGAGAGCTCCGGTCAGGTTGCGCCCAGGTCCTGTCCCCGGTCATATGCGGGAACGCGCGTCAGAAGGAGTAGCAGGGGAGAGGCTGTGTATGGGAGGGATCAGGGACATGTGTGCACGGAGATGCCCCCAGTCGTATTTGGTAACGCGCGTGAGACGGAGTAGCTGTACACAGGAGCGTGCAGGTACATGTGCAGACGTGGGGGGGGTGGGGGAGAGAGAGAGAGAGAGAGAATAAAATCACGTGTGTGGTGCGGGGTTTGTTGCGTTCACTGACAGCAATCAATCAGTGGTCCTGCAGCAAAGAGAGAGATCTTGTTCAGTCCCATGTAAACACAAACAGATAAAGTGTATAGTTTTGTTCTGCAGATCTGTAGAGGTCAGAGGTGTAATAATCTGCAAGATATATCACTGTGTGTGAGAGCGAGAGAGAGAGAGAAAAAACAAAACACCCATCTCTCCCAGAGTCCTGAATGTCAAATGCCCATTCTAGTTACAAAGTATGTAGAGAGAGCGAGAAGTTTAGATATACACTATGCAGTTACACTTAGCTTTTCACTTCCAATGATTCCTTAGTCCGACAGCTGAGAACCTCTCTCCTCCCCCACCTCACACAGAATGAATCCTCACTTGCACGCTTTGGGGCATGTCTGCAGAGAAGATACTCCCTGTTGGGAGGCGAAACATGCCTTTCCATTTCATAAGCTCTCCTTAGCAACCAGTATAAACGGCTGCCAAATGATTAAACGATAAAACCCCTTTAAAGGTTTCCTCTGACCCACTTCTATTTATCACAGGACGCTGAAACTGCACATGTGTAATGATATAAGTCTCTATAGGTTATGTGTCAATTTACAACTCAGCCCTGATAACGGTCTTGAATTTACAGGTGCTGAATGGTTTGAGGTTTGATAATGGTCCCAGTGGAATACAGGGCAGTCATCAAGTTCCTTTACTTGAAAGGCTGCACACCAAAGGAGACGTTCGATGAGATGAAAGAGGTTTATTGTGATGATTCCCCATTATATGATGTAATCAAGAACTGGCATCGTCAATTCAAATGTGGTCGGACTTCGGTGCAGACAGCTCCAATTTCAGGGCAACTCCACTCTGCTATTGATGAACTCACCATCCAGCAAGTGGAGGTCGCCATTTTGGAAAATTGCTGCGCAACCATTCACCACCAAGTCTAAAATGTCAAGATTAATGTTGGATCTGTGGAAAAAATCATCCAAGAGCATCTTCACATGCATGAGATATCCGCTCGCTGGGTTCCCCGTCTGCTCATACCTTTCCAGAAGCAAGAACGAGTGGAATGCTCTCAGGCTCTATTGACGATGTGTCATTGAAACCAGGAGGATTTTTTCAACAGACTGATCACACAGGATGAAAGCTGGGTCCATCCATATGATCTTGAGACTAAAGTCCAATCAATGCAATGGAAGATGACTCACCGCCTTCAAAGAAGACACATGCCCAACCCTCGGCAGGCAAAGTCATGCTCACAGTATTTTGGGACCAGCATGGAGTAGTATTGATGGATTTCATAGCAAAGGGTACAGTGATCATGGGGGCATTCTATGCTTCACTGATGCGGAAATTGCAGGAGGACATAAAAACCAAGAGACGTGGCATGCTCACCAAAGATGTCCACCTTCTGCAAGACAATGCGCCAGTTCACAACTCACATGTTGCCCAAATGGAGGCATGCTCTTGTGGCTTTGAAATTCTACCGTATCCCTCATATTCACCCGACCTCGCACGATCGGACGTCCACCTCTTTCCAACAATGAAGTTATTTTCCAGAAGATGAGACTCTGATTTCCGAAGTCATAACATGACTTTTGGAGCAACCTGTCGACTTCTACAAGTGAGGTGTTTATACAGTGGGGAAAAAGTATTTAGTCAGCCACAAATTGTTCTCCCACTTAAAAAGATGAGAGGCGCCTGTAGCTGACATCATAGGTCGACCTCAACTATGAGAGACAAAATGAGAAGACAAATCCAGAAAATCTCATTGTCTGATTTGGAAAGAATTTAGTTGCAAATTATGATGGAAAATAAGTATTTGGTCACCTACAAACAAGCAAGATTTCTGGCTCTCACAGACTTGTAACTTCTTCTTTAAGAAGGTAGTATCCTCCACCTGTAGTAATGGCTCCTGTTTGAACTTGTTATCAGTATAAAAGACACCTGTCCACAACCTCAAACAGTCACACTCCAAACTCCACTATGGTGAAGAGAAAAAGAGCTGTCGAAGAACTCCAGAAACAGAATTGTAGCCCTGCCCCAGGCTGGGAAGACTGAATCTGCAATAGGCAAGCAGCTTGGTGTGAAGAAATCAAATGTGGGAGCAATAATTAGAAAATAGAAAACATACAAGACCACTGACAATCTCCCTCGATCTGGGGCTCCACGCAAGATCTTAACCCGTGGGGTCAAAATGGTCACAAGAACGGTGAGCAAAAGTCCCAGAACCACATGGGGTAACCTAGTGAATGACCTGCAGAGAGCCGAGACCAAGGTAACAAAGGCTACCATCAGCAACACTACGCCACCAGGTACTCAGATCCTGCAGTGCCAGACGTGTCCCCCTGCTTAAGCCAGTACATGTCCGGGCCCGTCTGCAGTTTGCTAGAGAGCATTTGGATGATCCAGAAGAGTATTGGGAGAATGTCATATGGTCAGATGAAACCAAAGTAGAACTGTTTGGTAGAAACACAACTTGTCATATTTGGAGGAGAGAGAATTCTGAGTTGCATCCAAAGAACACCATACCTACTGTGAAGCATGGGGGTGGCAACATCATGCTTTGGGCTGTTTCTCTGCAAAGGGACCAGGACGACTTATCCATGTACATGAAAGAATGAATGGGGCCATGTATCATGAAATTTTGAGTGCTAACCTCCTTCGTTCAGCAAGGGCATTGAAGATGAAACATGGCTGGGTCTTTCAGCATGACAATGATCCCAAGCACACCACCAGGGCAACGAAGGAGTGGCTTCTTAAGAAGCATTTCAAGGTCCTGGAGTGGCCTAGCCAGTCTCCAGAACTCAACCCCATAGAAAACCTTTGGAGGGAGTTTAAAGTCCGTGTTGCCCAGCGACAGCCCCAAAACATCACTGCTCTACAGGAGAACTGCATGGAGGAATGGGACAACATACCAGCAACAGTGTGTGCCAACCTTTGAAGACTTACAGAAAACGTTTGCCCTCTGTCATTGCCAACAAAGGATAATAAACAAAGTATTGAGATGAACTTTTGTTATTGACCAAAGACTTATTTTCCACCATAATTTGCAAATAAATTCTTTCTAAATCAGACAATGTGACAATGTGATTTCTAGGATTTGTTTTCTCATTTTGTCTCTCATAGTTGAGGTTGAGCTATGATGTCAGTTACAGGCGCCTCTCATCTTTTTAAGTCGGAGAACTTGCACAATTGGTGGCTGACTAAATAAATTTTTTCCCCACTGTAGTTGCTTAAAGAGATGGGAGAAGTGTGTGTCCTTAGGTGGCACCAATAGAGAGAAGGACTAATAACTGTGCCATGTTTCATTGCTCTCAGTCCACAGGAAGTGGGTCAGGGGAAATCTATAAACGCCCCTTGTAGTTTGGTTGATCCATGAAGGTCATAAACGAGGTCTATAGTGAATATAGTAAATGTGGGTTCTTTTTTACCTTTGTTGGTCATCTTTTATAGAAGGTACCTAGCCCGTAATACATATTTCTGTGTAGAGATGCTAGATGGTAGCATTTTAGCTTAAGATTATTGTGAAAGATAATGGCTATTCGTGACCTCTTCCCTCGGCATATGAAGGTACCGCAGAAGTAGTGCATTCTTTACTCCTCCTTTGGGTTTAGGCAGATTATGAGTGTAGAAGAGTGTGGGTATGCTCCTGGTTTTCAGTATGGAGATAATTATTGAATTTGTATGATTTTGTAGGGGTTCTTATTAGATGTGTTTTAACCCCGTAAGCCGAACGCCTGAAAAGTAGTTAATGACCAGAACATTTTTTTAGTTTTTGCCTCCTTGCGCTTCAACAATTGTAACTTTTTTTTTTCAATGACGCAGTTGTATGAGGCCTCGTTTTATTCGAGACAAGATGTACTTTAAGGGGGAATAGTTTAAGTTCACTTATAAATAATTGCAGTATTTTTTTTTTACACTATTCACATTTCACACTTCATAACTTATTAGATTCATTCTACAGGTTAGAACGGTTGTGTGGATACCTTATATGTGTAGGTTTTTTTTGTGTGTAATTTATGCACAATTATTTTTTATTAAATATTTATTTTATTTATTTTTTTTATTTTTTTTTACACTTTTTATGGGATTTTTTAACTTTTTTTTTTTTTTTTACTTCCATGAAGGGAGGACTGTTTTTTACTTTTTTTTTTTTTTACACTTAGTAATGTATGAGCATATTCATATATGCTAATACATTCTAATCTGTGTCACTTTGACACAGGCAGTGATCAGGACAGCACACACTCTGTCCTGGTCACTGGCTTAATATACAGACAGCTCTAGGGCTACTCTAGGTCCCCAGGGCTGACTGTGCAGCCGTTCCCCGAGCTCTGTCGGGTCACCGGGTGTTCCGATCACACGACAGAGCAGGCGAACCCTTTGATTGTGCTGTGGTAACGCACCGCCGCCATCAAAGGGTTAAAGCACTGGGTTGCGGAGGTTTCCTCCGCTCCCCGGTGCTCGCAGGACATGCTCTGGGATCAGGGCTGTGTAGTACAGCCCCGATCCTAGCGCAATTGCGGCGCCGGGCGCCGCAAACTCTGATGTCTGCAGCGACGTCGAAAGACGTCGCTGCAGACGAATGACCCGCACCCGATGTCTAAAGTCGGCGGGCGGTCGTTAAGGAGTTAATGAGATAATTTTCCCACAAAAGAGGAATTTCAATGACTGATAGGCTTTTAGTAATAACCCCTCTGCTTTATCAAGATCATGAGTGTATCCCAGTAATCTTCTCATTTCATCCAGTTCCCTAACTAGAAAGGCTCATTTGTTTTTTTGGAAAGTTGACTAGTAATAATATGTTGTTAGCGAACGCATGAATCGCCCACTAATGACCATCATAAATAGGGGCCTGGATGAAATGACCTAGAAGGGGATGAATGGTCAAATAAAATGGAGGCAGCTTTCCTTCGTTCCTCTCAAAAACTCTATTGGGTGCATGTTCCTTCCATTGACCTTCACACTGTTAATGGCATGAAAGTAAAGATTATGGGGCAGATTTATCAATATTGTCGAACTCTTAGATCCCTGTTGGGCTTAGAAAGGAGAACAGTCTGTGATTCGGTGTCGTGGTCAGTGAGTGGGAAAGAGTTAAAGGGGTTGTCTCACTACAAGGATTGCTTTTTATGTTAAAGATCTTGCAAAAACAAGTCACTCTGCAATATATATCCATTAACAGTGCCCTACCTATTCTGACATATCCCCACATGTATTGGCAGCATCAGCTCCTCAGGTCACTCTAGCTACAGACCTGTCCTCTCTCTCCTGATAAGCAGACAGCACAGGTCGCTATAGCTACAGAACAGGCTACGACTGCAGCCTAGTAGAAGCCAGTAAACACGTCCCTGAATTCAAAATGAAACCAAGAAAACAGGACTGAGGTAAGATGAATCAATGTAGTTAGACAACCCCTTTAAAGTCTTGTCAACTACTGAATTAAGGAGTTCTCTAGGGTTTATCAGCACTCTACAGTTTGAGGCTCCAGGAATGACTCGTCCTGCTGCCGCCTCCACCCGAATATCGAGGCTTTTTTTTTTATTTCATTTTTTTGATTAATGATTCTCATTAAAGCCCAGCAGCATCCAGTAAAATACAGATAAGATTTCCAGGCTGACAAGTCATGCTCCTTGCACCTAATAAAAAGAAAAACACGCATTGCTCATATTCCTGGTGCAGTGTGTCCTCCTGAGGGCAGCGGGACAGTGGCTGCAGGTGCATCCTCCACGTGGGAAGAGGGTAAGATGCAAATGAGACAAGCAATGAACTTACTAAACCCCTGGTCACAGCCGTTCATAAACATAAGACCTTAAAGAGTTCCCGTGACATCTCCTGACGTTGTATTAGTAAATCCCTGTGTTCCCTGTGATATAACGATTCTGGAACATCTTCTCTTATATCTCTGTGGTGTTATGTTCCTCTGTTATTCCTTCTAGAAGTGTATTACTGAATCTGTCAACTGGGTGTTACCATTTTTAGGGAAAAGGCCATGCACACTCTGACCTTCAGCACTGATTGGACAATGTCAGACTGTGCAGTGACACGCCCACCCAATTAGTAACACCCATCTGACAGATTCGGTAATATTTTTCTAGAAGGAATAGCAGAGAAATCAAGATACAGGGCGATGCCCTAAAACATATCTTTTTTTTTTTTTAAACAGATAAAAACCCAGTAGGTGAGATTTATCAATACTTCCTACTAATTAGACCGTGTAAACTTAGATAAGACAGTCTTAAAATGTGCAACATAGTGTTGATAAATCTGACGCATGTTTACACCTCCTATAAGCTGCCTTTTTTTCATGCGCTCACTAAACCACGCCCATTCTGTGAAGCCCCACTCTTTAACAAAGACCACGCCCCTTTTCTCAGCCGAAGTGCAAAAGTGTCTATAAACTGTGTAACACACATAATAAAGTAGGTAAAACCATGTTTTGTCGCAAGTTATGTCAGAAATCTGGTGCACTTGCCGGCACATGACAGATTTTACCGAAGAATTTTATGCGGGTTCCATGTTGGAGTCATTCCTGAAATCCTTGTTTATTTCGATGGCTATTCACTTGAATGGCCTGTCTGCACTGCAGGTCAGCTCCGATTTTCCACACCACAGATTTAGAAGCCATGGTGTGGGAAAAAAATGTATCATGTTCATTCTTTTAGTTGGATCCTCATCGGAATCCACGTCAGAATCATTGGTGAATACCTCCCCTGTTAAAGGGACACTGCCATCAAAAAGTAGTATTTTTGTTAAAACCAATATTCCTAGAAAACCTTTTTTTTTTTTTTCATTTCACAAGTCCTAAGCAATCTTAAATTACATATAAACTATTTTCATTCTTTAGCTGTGAGAGATACATTTTACTATTCCAAATAATAAGTAATGACATTGCTCTATTGTTCTCTTCACAAGGATAGATAAAAAATATACTAGAACATGAGCAATACATAAAAGGAAAATAGAGTACCGTATTTTTCGGACTATAAGGCGCACATAAAAGCCTATGATTTTCTCAGAAATCGAAAGTGCGCCTTATAGTCCGATGCGCCTTATATATGAATCAATTCTCACTGGTTTTTAGCTTTGTTCAGAACGTATTAGGTACAGCTGGTTTAGTGACACTGATTTGTAACTGATTTGCAACTGATTTGCAACTGATTTACAACTGATTTACAATAGTAAATACGTTTCCGAATCAGTTACAAATCATTACAAATAAGTGTCACTAAAGCTATGTTCACGCAGCTGATTTCAGAACTGATTCACGTCGGATTTCCGATGTAAATACGTTCCGAAATCAGTTGCAAATCAGTTGCAAATAAGCTTCACTAAGTGTGACACGTATTTCACGATACGGCACAGAGATATGTACATGTATTGACTTTTGTTACAAGTTTACAAGTTGAGAGTTATTGTGAAAGTGTTGAATGAAGCTTGGCTTGCGGTCTGAGCTTTGTTTCATTTAATGTGCCGCGCCTTATAATCCAGTGCGCCTTATATATGAACCAAGAAGACTTAACAGGCGCTCATTGATAATGCGCCTTATAATCCGGTGCGCCTTATAGTCCGAAAAATACGGTAATCTCTTCCTGCACTGAAGAGGGAGAGTGGGATCTTCACGATTATCAGGTAATTGCTGATAATATTTACACTTCTCAGACCAGAGCGGACCAGAATGCAGGATCGTAAAGCAATCCTCTCACTGCTGTGCTATTGGAGTTCACAGAACGGAAGAAAGAGAGTAATATACATAGGGGAACTTTAAAACATGATATATAAAAAGAACAACCATCCAATAAAAAAAAAAACATCATAGTTGCAAATTGCTTGTAAGTATGTGAACCTTTTTTTGAAGGCAGTGTTCCTTTAAGAAAAAATTGCATCGGATTTCTGCCAAGGACTAAATGTCAGAACCCACTCAAAATCTACACGGACACAAACTTCTTAATGTGTAAAACTAAAGAAAAACAAACCCCTGAGAGAACTGGAATGGTAACGCCCATCTGACAGATTCAGGATGACATTACTAGAAGGAACCATGGAGGAACAACACAGAGTTATAAGAGAAGAGGCTCCAGAATTGTTACTTCACAGGGAACACGGACAATGTCACTGGTCTTTTGTAATGCGCAGACCCTCTTTGATTTTAATAGGATCTGCTGATGTGCATGCCTGTGTGTGCCTGTGTTCTCAATGGGGAGAGTGTTATAAGCCGATGACCAACCCCACTGGCAGTGACTTATTTCCCTTACCACACAAGGATTGGGTATTTGAAATTGATCAAGCCCTGTCTTTCTTCCACTGGCCTGATCTGTTGGGGGCAGTGTGGGCACATCCCATCCACATAATCTAGTCTTCCAGTTCACTAGCTCTAGCAGATCATTTGATCACTAGACATCAGAGATTTACACAATGGCCCTCGGCACAGCCCTGGGTCACCTGGGATGTCTCCATTAACTCCCTTATCAGTGTGGACCACCAGGCATGTCTGTTAACCCCATATCTGTCCTAAACCACCCAGGTCGTTTCCATGTAATCACCTTCATGTCCTAAACCATCTTCATCAGGGATGCGTGCATAAACCCTTCTAGGGTATGTTCACACGTTGGGGTTTTTTTCCTATCGAAAACATCTGATGTGTAATCCAAGCAGAAATATGAGGTGACACCAGGGATTTACTTCACAGAGACCGTTTTTTTCTCTAATTTGGACGTGGGATTTCAATGGGGCTAATCTATATCACCCCTGCTCGAAGCAAATTTGAAGAGGATCCGTTCACCTTATTTTTTTCTCGCCCCCATGGATTTGTAATCTGTGGTGTAAGAAATCAGCGCTGTAGTCTGACTGTCCATTCACATGCATGGGAGCTGGTTTGCACAGGAAATTTCCCATTAAAATCAGTTGTGTAAACATACCGTTACTATATCGGCAGGAATGGTGCATCCACCCCTTAACGACACTGGACGTAGAAGTATGTCCTAATGCCAGTAAGGGGCGTTGTGGCGCTACACAGCCGCCGGGTGTTAGCTGCTAATTCCGGCTAACACCTGCCAGTTACAGCCAGCGCCACCCCGCACTGTTTGAGGCTTTGTTCACACGGCTTATTTGCGGGGCGTAATTACGCCCCGCAATTACGCCGTGTGGACGGGGGCGGGAGCGGGGGGGCGGCACCTCGCCGGCCCATAGACTATCATTACTAGTGGCGCGTATACGCCGCTAGTAAATGACATGTCACTTATCTCCCCCCGCGGCGGATTCTCCGAGCAGGGAGAGGAGACGTAATCCATAGTTCTCTATGAGAACTGTGGATTACCGTAATGACTGGGACGTATTCCAGCCGTAATTCGCACAGTACGGCGCGAATTACGGACTGAAATACGTCCCATTTTAAGCCGTGTGAACATGGCCTAACACTTTAGACGAGGTGGCAAAGATGGCCGCCGCATCTGGATCAATGAGAAATGGTGCTGCGCACCGTCCCTCACTTTGATTGGGGCGCCCGCGGCTTAAGATGGCAGCTGGAAGCCTTGTGAAGGCTTTCATCACCGCCATGTTTTCTGTTTTACTACTTCCTACCCCAGGCAGGAAGTAGTAAAACCGCGGTCTTTGTACACTCTAATGCATTGTATTACAATGCATTAGGCTGTATAAATGATCACACCCCCTAGTGGTGAAGCGCCCTAGGGGGACTCAAATAAAAAATGAATAAATTGGTAGTGGAAAAAAAATTTAAAAGTTCAAATCACCCACATTTTGCAAATAAATTTTTTTTTTTTTACACATTTGTTATCGCCACGTCTGCAAAAGTCCAAGATAACGCATCATTTATACCATAGAGTGAATGCCGTAAAAAAGAAATCCCCGGAAACAAGGCACAAGTATGTTTTTTTCCCCATCTTTCCCAACTTGGATTTTTTTTGCGGTTTTCCAGTATATTCTATAGTACGGTGAACACCATTAGAAAGTACATCTTGTCCTGCAAAATAAAAGCCTTCATACGTCTATGTAGGTGGAAAAATAAAAAAGTTATGGCTCTTGGAAGGCGAGGAGGGAAAAACGTGTCAACCAAAAAAAGGAAGGTCCTTAAGAGGTTAACCTCATCAAGTCAGATAAACATGAAATCGCTGTTCACCCTTTTAGCTCTCTAGAATAAAGTGAACCCTAAAACCACCCATTAGTTGGCTATTGAATGGCAGTAATCTATGGAGAATTTTGCAGACATTGTAGTTTTCAGACTATGCAGTGAAGGAAATAATTATTTGATCCCTTGCTGATTGTGTAAGTTTGCCCACTGCCAAAGACATGAACAGTCTATAATTTTAAGGGTAGGTTAATCTTAAAATTGAGAGATAGAATATCCAAAATAAAATCCAGACAATCATATTGTATAAATTATATAAATTTATTTGCACTTTTCAGTGAGGAATAAGTATTTGATCCCTCTGGCAAACAAGACTTAATACTTGGTAGCAAAACCCTTGTTAGCAAGCACAGCAGTCAGATGCTTCTTATAGTTTATGATGAGGTTTGCGCACATGTCAGGAGGAATTTTGGTCCACTCCTCTTTGCAGATCATCTCTAAATCATTAAGATTTTGAGGCTGTCGCTTGGCAACTCAGAGCTTTAACTCCCTCCATAAGTTTTCTTTGGGTTAAAGGTCTGGAGACTGGCTAGGCCACTCGATGACCTTAATGTGCTTCTTTTTGAGCCCCTCCTTTGTTGCCTTGGCTGTATGTTTTCGGTCTTTGTCTTGCTGGAAGACCCAGCCACGCCCATTTTTAATGTCCTGGCGAAGGGAAGGAGGTTGTCACTCAGGATTTTACAGTACATGACTTTATCCATTCTCCCATTGATGCGGTGAAGTAGTCCTGTGACCTTAGCAGAGAAACACCCCAAAATATAATGTTTCTTCGGCCCCGTTCACACGGCTTATTTGTCCACGGATTGGCGCCGTATTCCGCGCCGGATTTGTGCTTCAATACGGCGCCAATCCATCGGAGTAATTACGATAATCCACTGATCTCATAGAGAACAGTGGATTCCGTCGCTCCTCCCCGCTCAGCAATCCGTCGCGGGGGGAGAAAGTGACATGCACATTATTTACGGCGCGGATGCGCCATAAATAATGCATTGTCTATGGGGCTGGTGGGCCGCGCCCCCGCCCCTTATTCACGCCGGATTTGCGAGCGCAATCCAGCTTGCAAATCTGGCGTGAATAAGCCGTGTGAACGGGGCCTTCCCCCTCCATGCTTGACAGTGGGGACGGTGTTCTTTGGGTCACAGGCAGCATTTCTCTTCCACCAAACACGACGAGTTGAGTTAATGCCAAAGAGC
Organism: Phyllomedusa bahiana; assembly: GCA_025379985.1. Classification (NCBI taxonomy): domain Eukaryota; kingdom Metazoa; phylum Chordata; class Amphibia; order Anura; family Hylidae; genus Phyllomedusa; species Phyllomedusa bahiana. The sequence goes on along the minus strand of JAODAL010000085.1, from coordinate 431,734 downwards.
TAAATTTTTCGTCTCATCTGACCACAGCACCGTCTCCAATCACTCACAGAATCACCCAGGTGTTCATTGGCAAACTTCAGACGGGCCTGCACATGTGCCTTCTTAAGCAGGGGGACCTTGCGGGCACTGCAGGATTTTAAACCATTATGGCATAATGTGTTACCAATGGTTTTCTTGGTGACTGTGGTTCCAGCTGACTTGAGATCATTAACAAGTTCTCCCCGTATAGTTTTAGGCTGATCTCTCACCTTCCTCATGATCAAGGATACCTCACGAGATGAGATTTTGCATTGTTCCACAGTTAGATGTCGATTGACAGTCATTTTGTATTTATTCCTTTTTTTTACTATTGCAACAACAGTTGTCTCCTTCTCACCCAGCGTCTTACTTATGGTTTTGTAGCCCATTCTAGCTTTGTGCAGGTCTGTGATCTTGTCCCTGACATCCTTAGAAAGCTCTTTGGTCTTGCCCATGTTGTAGAGGATAGAGTCTTACTGATTGAGTCTGTGGACAGGAGTTTTTTATAAAGGCTATTTAAGACACACTGGTGTAAATGGTTAGGAATGGTCTGACATGACACTTTGTTGCCTCTCCCCTCCATTAAAAATGTCTTGTGTTGTGCGGCATTCATCATCCGGTTCTGCAGGGCATTGTTTACAATGAAGCGGTCATCAGTGTGTGATGGAGCCAAAGGACGATCACTTCTTTGCCTTTCTCTGTCTCTTCCAGTCTCTCTGTATCTCTGTTACAACCTGCTGATGACTCTCTGTGACAGTCAGCTCAGTGGCCACTTCCGTCTGAGAACAACCCGCTTGTAGCCTCCCAATAGCGAGGTACTGTCGATCAATTGTAATGTGTTGTCTTGGTCTCATGATGTCCCAATGAGAACAGCAAGATGAGGATTAAATCCCAGTTCCAATTGATCCCCTCAATCTATTGGGTGATTCAGGGATCAAACACCTGTTTGTGAATTTTGCCATTAAGCTCCTTGTTAGAAATCAGCAAGTTGTGCAAAAAGTAATGAAACACTGAACAGTTGGACATGTGAATTTTACGGTTAAAAGATGCTTCATTTAATTAATTTAAAAAAAAGAAATGCTATGTTCATCCTTAAATTTCAACCAAAATCCAAATATCTGTAACTGTTATGGTGTATATGTGGACAGCCAACCTGATCCCTTTAAAATCTATTACAAATATTGTAGGTGGTATGTGTCTAAAAAAAAAAAAAGGTGTACGAAGAGGCAAAGGAATTTGATTGTGAGCTCTTGAAGCATGAACATTTCATTGTTTCAAGCTGTGCGAGGTCCTTGGAATGTATAATATATCTAGGAAGGTTGGTTGCCGTGCCTGAAGCATTGGTGAATTATAAATTACCTGGTAATAGGAAGCGGCGGAGAGCATGTTAAAGTGCCCGGCTGTGCAGTGTCATGATCGGAATTTCTAATATGCAGTCGGATTAAAATCTGATTCATCCATTATCTCTGCTGCCGGAATTATTAACCCGGGGTCACATGTCCATCTCCACGGATGATTTACAATTTGATTCCATTTGCAGTATATCTGTTGCTCACCTGAGACATCACCGGGAGATCTCCAACCACAGATTTCATCTGCCTTTATAACAGTGACCTGTTCACCCGAAGTAGTAGAGCCCTATATCGCAGGTACCAGGACCTTGCGAAAAAGTAAAAATGTCAATCCTAAATATATGGCAGCTTGAAGCTGGTAAGGCATGAGTGGATGAACTCCTCCAAATTTCAGTGATCCTTCAAGTTACAATGGCCTCAATATTTTTAACATACAATGGTCTTTCCATTGTATGTTAAGTATACTGTAGTTACTTTACAAACCTCTGTATTAGTGAGGTTGATGTGATTGGTGGCCTAATAGCACCTCTTTACAGTACAGTGTGGTACTAGATGTCCTTTACTGCTTTTTCATGTATTAGTGAGGTGCATGCGGTGTTTGGCGGCTTCTCTACAGTATAGTGCGGTGATACATGTCCTGTACTGTTCTTAAATGTATTAGTGCAGTGCATGCAATGATTGGCGGTCTAGTAGCGCCTCTCTACAGTACAGTCCAGTACTACATGTCCTGTACTGCTCTTACATGTATTAGTGAGGTGCATGTAGTGATTTTTGGTCTGGTAGAGCCTCTGTACAGCCCAGTGCAGTACTAAATGTCCTGTACTGCTCTTACGTGTATTAGTGAGGTGCATGCAGTGATCAGTGATTGGCATTCTAGTGGCACCTCTCCACAGTATAGTGCGGTACTACATGTCCTGTACTGCTCATACATGTATTAGTGAGGTGCATGCAATGATTGGTGGTCTAGTAGCGCCTCTGTACAGTACAGTGCAGTACTACATGTCCTGTACTGCTCTTACATGTATTAGTGAGGTACATGCAGTGATTGGCAGTTTAGTTGTGCCTCTCTATAGTACAGTGCAGTACTACATGTCCTGTACTGCTCTTACATGTATTAGTGAGGTGCATGCAGTGATTGGCAGTTTAGTTGTGCCTCTCTATAGTACAGTGCAGTACTACATGTCCTGTACTGCTCTTACATGTGCCAGGATGAGCAGCTCCAGGTGAAGGTGGCCCCATTGTCTAGTAACAACTTTCTTTTTCTCTGGTACATTGTGTATAAAGTCCATGACCCTAAGAAGCTCCTGTCCTCATCATAGAATGTGATTTCCAGCTTCCAGCAGCTCTTTCTGTTGTAAGGACGCGCTTTATATGTATTCATATCTGCTTCATTTTCTTTCATCTCCATCTTGCATTATGTTGGTGATATTTTGGGGCTGCAGAACCAATTAGCAGTTTTGCATAGCCTTGAGCTTTCGACATACAGTAGTCGTCCTGGAAGCAATTAATATTGTATAATGAGGGAACACCGTAGATGTGCTCTTGTGGCCCCTGCACCCAAGTCTTGGATGGCGGTATTCTGTGATCACTACGGTTAAGGATCCTTATGCTGCATTTTGACTGCATTACACTGTATGTTCTGTAACATGTTTTCTGTTTGTTATAACATGTTAGTGTGGAGCCCTGATGCATTATGGCACTGCTGTCTAAATATCTGTCTTGGCCCACTTGTTGCTTTTATGATGTGGTACCTCTCAATTGTCGCTGCTGTGTTAGAAGGATAAATGTCAATGTTCACCCTTACATATTTTTTAAGGCTGCAAATTCATTTAATATATCTACATAATGGTCAGAGCTGAGATTTACTGATTCAGACTTTCTGCACATACAGTACTGCATATACAGTGAACTCAGTAATAAATCCAAATACCTTAAAGGGGTCGTCTCACTACATTGATTTATCTTACCTTATTCCTGTTTTCTCTGTTGAATTTTTCTATTCAGGGGCATCTTTACTGGCATCTACTGGCCTGCAGTGACAAGATGCTGAGGACACCAGCTCTGTAGGTATAGTGACCAGTGCTGGCAGCCTATCAGGATAGATCAAACAGGTCTGTAGCTATAGCAACCTGAGGAGCTGATGCAGCCCATACAAGAGGGGATATCTCAGAATAGGTAGGACACTGTTAATGGATATATATTGCAAAGTGAATTGTTTTTGCAAGATCTTTAATATAAAAAGCAATCCTTGTAGTGAGACAACCCCTTTAAGCTCCTGCCAGTGGTGGCTGCAGATAGATAGAATGTTTCCATTATGCCATGTCTTCGTAGGGGAGTTGGCGTTCTAACCCCATTCAAGATATTTCATAAAATTAATCAACCAATACTGGTGGACCTAGCAACAACATGATGTTAAAGGGTGGAGATTCACTGTATGGGCCATAACTGCATTCAGGGCCAGTTTTGCAGCATTTTCCAGGCATCCTCAAACTGCGGCCCTCCAGCTGTTGTGAAACTACAACTCCCATCATTCCCACGGTTATAGATGATATAAATTCATGATGGGAGTTGTAGTTTCCCAACAACTGGAGGGCCGCAGTTTGAGGATGCCTAATTCAGATGAACTCCCGTAGAGCACATACATAATTCTATATCCTTTGTAAGGCATCTTTTTAAACAGGATTTTAAAAAAACTGCAGCCTGCTCTATTGGATCTAGTATCTTGGGTCATATAGGCACTAGAAGAACTAAAATTTTAGCAGAGACTATACTATAGTCAGATATGTCACCCTTCACAGTTTCTCCTGGCATAAGGGTCTGTTAATTTTCTGTTGCTTTTGGCACAGAGAATAGTGTAAAAAAATAGAAACCTGATGGTCGGAATTATTTGTCACTCAGATCCCTGTTATTTGTTGCTAGAAACTGGATCCATCATATCTATCATGAACCCTATAGAAACAGATGTTTTGACTCCAGTGTAAACGGCGTTTTACTCCTTAACTCCGCGCCATGTCATAAACTACAGTCAGCAAGCTGCGGAACCTGGTTCATTGTTCATTGCTTTGTATCTGTACTTTTGGTAGACCCTGTTACACATCGCCAGATCAGTGCATATACCTTATTTTTGTTGCTAATATACCACCAACTTGTGATGTAGTGCTGTACAGAGATATGTCGTCATTAACCTCAGTCCCTGTCCTTAAAGGAAATCTATCACTAATATATATATATTTTACCAATTAAAGCAATATACTGATACATATTATTTTCTTCTTAACCAGTTTTATTTTCTGTTGTCTGTATAGGATTAGAGGGGCAGCCATCTTGCCTGAGCTGCTTTTAACAGCATTTAAGAGAGATGCTTTACTGCAGTTTCATGGACATAGGAGCCTGTGAACAGGAGCAGACCCATTGACTTCCATAGGAGAGTTTTATAGGCATGCTGTGTGACCTGGGAAGAAGTCAGTGTGCAGGGAGGGGAGAGGGTGAGATGTGACTATCTCTTATTGTGACTGGTGGATTTTGTGTTATCTATACACATTGGTGTCACCTTTCAGTATAATCCTGCCTGTGCTGATAATTAGGAGACTGCTGAAAAGTTTTCTCTGCAGAAGTGTTATACAATAATTAGTCCTAGTGGCCTAAGTGAGAACTACAGGATTTCATTTTTTTTAAATATTGACAGTGATTTGAAAATAAAATTCTTTAAAAAATGTTTAACATAAAAATATGACTTAAACAATAGGACAAATTCCATTTAACAGGGATGAGAGTCTAATTTTTCTCTATCTGGATTTGGCGTGTGAAATAATTTTGGAGTGAGGTTGGGGTGGGAACAGAGCACCCACTGGGAACATACATTTGTTGGTGTTGGTCAAATTGAAACCCAGGAATCCAGTAGTGCAAGACAACAATGCTAAGCATTGAGCAACTGGGCTGCCTGACCCTTAGTTTAGAGGTGACATTATATTGAAGTGGAGGAGTATTATTGATGGGCATCCATAGAAGAGTTCACTGAACAGATTGATTGAGACCTAAGGGCATAACTGATTATCCCAACATGATATGCAATTTGTACTTTGTCTTGGATCTCCTCTGAAATAGCCCAATGGTATCTAGGTTGTCCAGTCAGGAGTGCCATCCGGACAGTAGTGGAAGTACTCCTGCCAGGAGCCCACTGATATCAACCAAACCACATAAAAATATATTATAGTAGACCGCTTAACCGCACGTGTCCGGCTGCATACGGTTTCCCTTCTGCTTTGCATAGATTTTAACTTTCCAAGAACAAAATTCAAAATCACCAGCAGAGCCATCTCTTCATAAAATCTTCACATTTTATTATACGAGTCCAATAAAAAATTGCACATAATCTGCAAATGGAATCCAAATATCAATCTCATTGAAAGATGAAAGACAGTGTAGTTGACGTGTTTCAGATCAGTCGGATCCTTAATCATAGCTCATTAAGATCAGTATTCAGATTCCGTTTGTGGATTATGTGCAATTTTTTTATTGGACTTGTATAATAAGATTTAGGATTTTATGAAGACATTGCCCTGCCCACTGATGTGGTGCAAGAAAGAAGCTGGCAATGGCCAAGGGGCCCACATGGTTCAGCTGTATAGGGGGCTGTAAAATTACCGATAGCAGCCCTGTGTCTACTAAATGATATACAGCAGGTATCCGCAAACTGCGGCCCTCCAGCTGTTGGGAAACGACAACTCCCATCATGCATTTATATAATCTATAACAGTGGGCATGATGGGAGTTGTAGTTTCCCAAAAGTTGAAGGGCCGCAGTTCGATGATGTCTGATATACAGTAAGTGTTCCGCACATAATTTATGTGCATAGGACACAGTATCACTGAAAAGGTTGACGAAGGTTAGAACAATGGGGCAGGTTAAACATTTAAAGACTAGACAATCTTCCATAGTGTTGAGAAATCTGGTGCAGTTTTAGACTGTCTAACCTTAGTTAACACCTTCTATTAGTGGGTTTACTTTAGGCCACTAATTTCTGCAAATTTTGGCACATTTATGGGCGGAAGGCATTGCACACTAAACCACACCCCTTCAAAGTAACCACACCCCTTTAGTGAGGTCACACCTCTTTGTCAGGTGACATGCAGGAGTGTTTAAAACACATAATAGATGTGGTGTAAATCATGTACGCCATTAATGTTGGTGCAAATCGCACCAGAGTTCTGGTGCAATTGCCTTAAAAAATGTGCCCCAATGTGTCTGTTTTTTTACCAGAAACAGCACCACCCCTGTCCGTGGGGCATCTGGTGTTATAAACCAGCATTGTTCAGGTGGATAAAAGTGAGCTGTTACTTTTTTGGATACCTGGGGCAACATGTATGATTTCGAATGCGCTTTTTTATTTTTTTTACTTTGCGCCGACAACCCAGTTCTAAATAGATATAGAAGAGTGTAGAGTACGACAGTATAAAGATTTTACATAGAGCCTAATGCGCCAAACTTCTCTCAAAGTTCGGCGCATTACACTCTATGCCCATACAAAGTTTGGCGCATTAAGCTCTATGTTATGCGGCAAAAATCTTCATACTGTCGTATTCTACACTCTTTTATATCTATTTAGAACTGGAGTGTCGGCGCCAAGTAAAATAAAAAGTACGCATTCAAATTCATACTTGTCGCCCCTGGTTTTGATCGGGGCCTAGAAGGTTAGGTGTCTCCAACTTTTGTTCTCCTAAATTACTTAATGGTCTTAGTGGCAGCAAGTGGTTAGGCTTCAGTATGGCAAAGCCCTGGTGCTCGTCTCTCTTTAATTTTACCTCTTGCTTTTATCTGCACACCACAAGACCGGCATTATGACTAGTCCATGTCGCCAGCGCAACTAATAAAAATTCATCTCTAGTGGCCGGGTATTTCCGCCAGCGCTGAAAGCATTTATCAGCTGGGTGGTTATACTGATTGCATCCGGCTCCACTTCTCCCAGCAGAGGCTGCTGTAGAAAGAGCACAAAGCTGCCGTCATTGTGTTCCCAGCCGCATCGATCTCCGTTAGCAGGACAGGAAGCTACAGCAGCAGATCCTGATAGGACGCTGTATGTATCTCTGACTAGCAGCCGCCACAGCAGCGTTGGATGACGGTCGTAGTGAATTATGAATGAAGCATTGGACTATTACATGGACACTGCAGAGGTTGATTCTAAAATATGGGCACAACAGGGGTGCCGGGCTTTATAGGCCACCGCGTGAGCTTTTAAATGAGCATCTTTATGGTGAAAATTTCGAGTGCATTCATATGAAATATGAGGTTCACTATGGTCCTGTACATCTCTGAAAACCCGCAGCCTGTAGTGACTTGTAATATGCATGAGCCATCGGGCCCCATTCTCATCACATTTTTGGCCTCCGTCTGTGATATCAGGGTATCTTCAAAAAGTTTTTGCTACATATATGGCGGTAGAGCAGAGGCAGCGCCATGGGGGTCTATAGGGTAATTGTAGTATTTTTTGGACTTGCTCTATTTCCTGAACATATATGAGCCAGACATTAAAGATTGGTTTTGTGTCTGGAACATAAAGCATATATGCTAAGGAAATAGAGCAAAGCCCAAGAGAGACTATTTTTACCCAAATGACCCCCATGGCTCCATCTCAGCCCCACATTCTCATGGGTTCACCGGGGTATGGGTTGGGATACCTTTATCAAGGTATTCTGACTGATACCAGAGGCGCAGACCAAAAATGTGATGTGAATGGGGTCTTCTTTCCTTAGTGGCTTCCGTATTCCAAAAGATCTGTAGTATCTATGGATACTACATCTGCCCTATAGAACTCATCATCAAGGTATTTTGACTGATACCCCAAACGAAGACCACAAAATATGATATGAATCGGCAGGGCTGTGGAGTCGGCAAGCCGAAGCCCCGACTCCTCAATTTCCCAAACCTCCGACTCCTGACTCCGACTTCCTCATACATGGCGCATGTTTAAGTAATAACTTTACTGTAGTAAAATGGTAACATCAGGCTGTTTATCACCTTATGATACAATAATCAAGCTATTTAGGTAGAACAGACACTGAAAAGCAAAAGGGTAACAATGTTTTGATCTTTTGAACACTTGTGGGTAGAGTTGAAGAAAAAGCTGCATTTGTATCCAAGTCCAGTCTGCACCAACATTGGGAATGTGTAGAAGAGACCTGGGATCAGATTTTGGTCAAGATATGCTTGAATCTGATCCAGAGCCCAGAAGGATTCAGGCAGTATTGAAAACCAAAAGGTGGATTTACCAAATAACAAAATAATAAAAATTAACATTTTGATTTTTAGGAGCAAAACTATAACTAAGCAGATGCTAAATACCTGCAAGTCAATTTTATGTATAAGATGTAAGATGACTGTATATACAATCACAGTAGCCTCATGTACAAAGCTGTAGTGGATGGAGAGATATGGAGCCTGAAAGAACACAAAAAAATTGTAAAAATGCAAAATACTGCAGGAACATTTGTGGAGTCTCTGAATTTGTTCTGAGAAATAGTATTGCCTCCATCAGATCCTGCATACATGACCTCACATCTGATCTCATTATTTCCAGGCTAGAGAACGGCCTCTCTACACTAACTTGGGTTGGGGGCAAAGCGGTGACCACAGGGGCAACATCTCTAACAATGTCAGGGTATAAAGGAATTGCCTCAGCCACAGTCAGTTTTGATGAATGGTTGAACTCTTCTACTTCTTTGAAAACAGGTGAAAAATTTTGCTGAACTCTGTTTGCCCTGGGAGCAGAATCTTTTCCCCTGGGGCAGCGCTTTGCCTGCTCCATGTCATCAATTACACTCCTCATGTGATGAGGCTGAAGATATGGGAGCAGTAGCACTGGCCGGACCCAATTCCTCTTGCTCTTTGCATCGAACTAACTGGACCAACTTAGTATATATTTTGGGGGTCGGAGTCGGTCCATTTTTTGACGACTCTGACTCCGACTCCTGCAAAAATAGCCTCCGACTCCGACTCCACAGCCCTGTGACTTGGGCCTTATTCCCATGGTAGCTCCTGTGTTCCATAAGAACTGTAGTATATACAGATACTACATTTGACCCATATACCCCCAAGGCTCTAACTTGCCCCCCACGACTCCAGTGGCTTATGGGTTGGGATATGTTTATCAAGGTACCCTGACTGATACCACAGATGGAGGAAATAATGTAATGTGAATGGGGCCTTATTCCCACAGGAGCTCCTGTGTTCCTCTAGTGAAAGAGTTAAAGGGGTTTTGCCACGATGTAATGTTGACGTGGGAACCTCCACACTGGCTATTTAATCACTTTTCTAAATATAGGTCATTAAAAAAAAGTAAAGCCTCTGAGAGCTACAGCCTGACTAAGATGCCCTTAGTTCCTGACCGTTTACATTAGACATGACCAGAAGCTGACAGGAGCTGATCTGGCCGCCCTTGCATTGTTTGCACTTCTTATCTGATGGCAGGGAACATGAATGAGCTTTTAAGGGGTTGGAGAGAAAAGATCCGGTGTCTTTTGTATAGAGAATCCACTGGTTGTAATATAATTATCTGAGTAAACATGCAGATGCTCCCTGGCTCTTTGCTCAGCCCTCCTCCCTCTCCCCCTGCAGCAGTTCGTGAACAAATGAAACTATTCCTTCATTTGTTCACGGAGCTTATCTTCTCACCGGAGCAGATAAGAGGGAGAAACTTGTGCACAATACAGTTCTCCCCTGTGGATTAGCCAAATAACATGTTTGTGCAAGTACAGAGACAGAATATCAGGAGGGTGCATGGGAGGTGGAGCGATGACATCACAGAGGAGGTACTTGTTTTTTTAAACACAGAAACATAACGCCCCTTTTTCAAGCCTCAAGAGGGGAGTATCAGCCTGTTAGGTGAGGAACTCACTTCTTGGCAAAACCCCTTTAAGCTAGGTCCATGGCTAAAAGACATTGTTAGCTGCACCAGATTCCTCATGTGTTACACACACCCTTTGCTGTATATTCCCAGACAAAGGTGGTATCTGTGCCAAACCTTCAGCAGAGTTTTGTGTTTGAGAATCTGCCGCTTGGTCGTGTAAAATCTCAGCCACTTGCCCGCTGCTTTAATCTGTGGCCAATTTTCTTGTACAAATCAAGAGGTAAAATCTGCAGCATTTCTGCCGTCTTATCGGCGGCTCCAAACATTGTGAGCTTTGTCTGCATTAGATCCTAATCGTACGGAAAGAGGTTTCTTACAAACTTCCAGCACACAAGTGACTTGTATAATTTTCCATTTATTTGCTGCTATGCAGCATACTCTGGTGATCTGTTAAGGTCTGAGTTTTAATAACAAAAAAAAAAAAACAAAACCCCCAAAATAAAAATTGGCTATCTGTACCGCTGATCTACAAGTCGTTTGTTTTTTCCCCTAGAAATGAACAAAATCTGTGGATGCGCGTGGGTAGATGATGCCAGAAACATGTAAACAAAACAAAACCATAAAAATAAAAAAAAAAAACTAACACACGGGCGCGTACCATACCAGCCTGTATCACAGAGTACCCATGACACAACTGTAGGGTAACATGGCATTTCTGTCCATTTGCAGTAGTTCAGCAGTCCCACCCCAGAGTCCATGACAGTCATTGCCTGCCGAGTCGTTGCTGTCCGTTCTCAGACTCGCTCCCAAGGGGCTGTTCGAGGATTGTCCAAAGCGGATGAAGAATAGGTCGATGCCCCTTGTCCCGCTTCTTCACTGAAGCAAACTAAAACAAAGCCGGCTGCTTGGGACACTAATCTGTTTCAGGAGATCTAGGGTGGGTTATAAACTAAAAGGTGCAGTATAGACCAAAAGAGAACCCGATTCCAGCAATGTACCGACGCCAGCCAGGAGCAAGGCAGCGCGGTTATTCTTTGGTGCAATATGAAGTTGCTGGAGATGCATAGGAAAGCGGGGCGAGACGGACAACGAGACAAACACCCACACGTAGAAAGCCTTCCATTAGAGACAATTGGCTGGGTCTTCCACAAGGATTTGTGGCCTTCACTCCGCTGTTTTGTGACGTTCTCTCATAAGTGGGCACGATGCCACCTCCAGGCTGCAGTAATAGGGTAGGCAGGGCTGGGTAGGTCCGTGCACGTCTCACTTGTTCCATCCCCCTTAGTTTTGTTTTGCTTGTCCTTCTCCTTTAATCTTCTGCAAATTTCCAGTTCTTGCTGGAATATGGTCGTCCACCAATCTCTCTTGATCGCTTTACAAAGGTTTCAATGGAAAATAAAAATATATACATACATATATTTATCTGTTTCACTCATTGAAGGTGCGGGGCTTTTCCATTATTTGCTCTTTTTTTTTACTTTTTTTTAAATTTTTTTTTTTTTTTTTTTATTTTTTTTACTTTACACTGTATGCAAACCCTCTCAGTTATTTAGTCTCTCAAGCAGCTGAAGGGATAGCAGCTACCCAGAAGAAATGTATCCCTTCTGGTTCCAAGCTCCGGCTTCCGCAACGCCGAGGTTAAAGTATCCAGCTATAGGACAGGGCACAGTTAAGAAAGAGATTTAGCAGGTTCATTTAAGTACGTCGCGTTGCCATTCTCATGTTTCGGTGAAATGCGGCTGGGTGGAAGGAGTGCATTGGGGAACGGAGATCCAGCACTGCCAGTAGAGGGCGGTCGGATTTCGTTGCTTGTCAGGTCTCTGTCCGTTGGTCGGAGGCTCGGGTGCTGTAAGGGGAACGCCACCGGAAAACTTGCCATATAAAGGACTCGTCCAATTCTTTTGGCAACCTGAAAGAGACAGTGGCATAGGATGAGTGGTAAGCCAGCATGGAGTCCTGATAATACAAGACTTACGACCAGGTCAATTACACAAGATGGGCAACGGCTTATGGTCCCATTCACATTAGGTTTCCGACTTCTTTTGCAAGTATCCATTGGGATGCCTTGGAAAAAATAGTATCCCAACGGGTACGGCAGAAGAGCTATAGGAAACAATAGCACAAACATGGTCTCTTTTGTACAACATTTGCTTTATTTCCCAGTCTAAAAATGTTGTAGGCCACACAAAGCGTATGTCCATCTGAAATAGAGCAAGTGTAGTCCAAGAGAGTCTACATCTGCCCTATTTTTTTCAGTGCACATTGGGATAACTTTTTAAGGAATATCATCCGATTCCTGCAATGGTGACTGAAAGTGTGAATGGGGCCCCACAAAGAGTTTGTGGACCATTGGCAGTAGAGAGTTGCAACTTGTTTCACCTGTGTTGCTGCAAGTCCATAACATAATGGGAAGACAATGTTATCTATTCTCCCATAAATTCCCCCATATTGAACCTTAAAGGGGTTGTCCTGCTTTTGTTTTCTTTTTTAGTATTTTTAAGCTGCCGCTCCAGTAAAATAAAAACAAAACAAAAAAAAATATACTCCCCCCACCACTCGCCGCTGGTGGTGAGTCTTCTGTTAACAGCCGGCTCCAGCAGATGGGTCATGACTGCTGTAACCACTGATTGACTGACTGCGGGGGTCACGTGACTTTGTCTGATATTGCCACAGTTCACGTTAGGCAATGTCACATGACCACTGCAGCCGATCAGTGGTTACAGCAGATGTAAAAAAAAATTACTGGGTCAACAGCACCGACCACATCAGTGAGTGGCAAGTGGAGTACAGATCTATTTTTTATGATTTTTGAGCAGCACCAGCTTATAATTGGTTTAAAGGGGTTGTCTCACTACAAGGATTGCTTTTTATGTTAAAGACCGTGCACCAACAAGTCACCGTGCCTTAGGGGTCCATTAGCAGTATCCTACCCATTCTGAGATATCCCCTCTTGTAGGGGCTGCATCAGCTCCTCAGGTCGCTATAGCTACAGACCTGTTCAATCTCTCATGATAGGCTCCAAGCACTGGTTGCTATAGCTACAGACCTGTTCAATCTCTCCTGATAGGCTGCCAGCACTGGCTGCTATAGCTCCAGACCTGGCTTCTACTGCAGCCTAGTGGAAGCCAGTAAACACGCCCCTGAATTCAAAATGAAACCAAGAAAACAGGACTGAGGTAAGGTGACTCAATGTAGTGAAACAACCCCTTTAAGATCAAGAACCTCTATAAGCCCTGAAATGTAGGAAATTGATTTGATAATGTCTCCTACGCACCGGCGGGCCAGCAACACCCTCTAATTACAGTATGTTGGCAATTTACTAAACAATTTCTTATTTTTTAATTATTATTTATTTTATTTTTCAAATAATTTAGCTGCTATGTTAATTTCCATGAAATGTATAGAAGCATCAAGTGCACTTTGTAAAGCCCTGTATGGGTTTGATCTGAGCCTGTACATTATACCTAATGTAGAACGGACACAGAACATACAGATACGTTTAGCCGATCACACGGTATGGACGCTTGCACCTCTTCCTCTCTACTGTAGGATATTAGCGGATCTGTCCGCCCTTCTAACTTATCGGTTTTGCGATTTTGGCCTCTTTTCTAAGACCTCTTGGTCTGGTTATTCCTCCTGGAAATGTAGGAATTGTTACAGGTGTCCCTACACAGTATGTTACAGGTGTCCCTACACAGTATGTTACAGGTGTCCCTACACAGTATGACACTGCCCAGTCAGGTAGACTCATACCGGATTGACAGGGATATTACTCCACATAGCCCGGTGGAGTAGTAGAGGAAGACCACAGACGTCTAAGAAAGTATGCCGCCTATTAGTATCTCTTGCTGTAGTGATGTTACATGATAAATGACGACCTTGCATAATTACTCTGCATGCATTTAAACCTTCTTGCCACAAACGCCATCCTTTCCACAGTATACAACCTTCACTGTTCTCCCCCAACACCACCCCAAGTCCAATAATCTGGCCCCGGAGAGAAGCCTCCAATGCAGGCCCCTCCCTGACCTGTTAAACTGCAGCACATTTCTAACAAATTGATCCACTGGGAACAATTGGCCAAGAACCTTTTTATTACACCGTCATAAACAGCCAGGGCTGAAGGGAAAGCTATAAACTGCAGTTACCACTTTATTATAAGGCCTGCAGGCCACAGCACAATCCTATTATAGTGTGTATGTGTGTCCTACAGACTGCAGCTTCTCTGGGTGGCAATGGAAGCTGCCAATACACTTGCAGGGGCCGGTAAAAAAAAAAAAAAAAAAAAAAATTCTAGCAATAATAAAATGAAAATATTTGGTATCAAACCAATGAACAATTTTGCGCTATTTTTTAGACATAGTTATTTCATTTGACTTGTTGATTTAGTGGACCGCAGTTTCTCCAGCATCTGTCAGATTACAATGCCAGTCACATGCAATGAGTGGGAGACAAAGATTTAGAAAGTGACACGGGATTGGGGCTAGGATGGGCAAAAACAGGAAAAAAACCCGAAACTGTCCCAGCTGTGCTGAAGCTCCCGGCTTAAGAGGCTCGTGCTCCAATGTAAGTGAATAGAGCATGAGTGCCTCTGTGTAATTTTTTTTTTAAATTTTTTTTTTTTTTTATGGACAACCCCTTTAAGTCCAGGTTCACACCTGTGTTAGGGGTTTGGTTTGCATCCTCCATCACGGAGGTGGAACTGGATCCATATTACGAGGGACAGCAACAGCGCCCACCGGACCGGTTGTGGTGCGTCTGTACTGCACTATTTTTTGTGTAATTCTTGACAATCTCTGGCGCAGATGTGATCCAGACCGTAGATGTGTAATCAATAGTACCTACCTGTGCTCTGATCTTTAGTGCTGGCCCAAGCTTCAGACCCATGGTATTCAATAAGTGCTCTTCTGTCAAGAGAGGCAGCGTCTCCCCATCTATACAGTGCTCCCGGAAAACCTGAGAGAGGAGAGATCACCAATAAATGACCGATGCCCAGGAACTGCGCCTGCAATTAGCTTGAATACATAAGCGTCAAGGAGGCAAACTCTGTAACAGCACAGAAGAGCACTACTGACGGTGTCATCCGATGTCACCAACTAGGACATTGGTCGGGGTTTTGCCGGATGATAGTGGTAGAAAGCGCACAAACCTTCACAAGCGACAAGGTTATTAGTGATTTTTCTTTGGCTGTTGTTCACACTGTGGTTTTTGTTGCGTATTTTGTATTAATATTTGCAGAAATGGATCCAGACCACAGAAGAGCTGCAAGCCTTTCCATTACGCTTTCTCTCTGTAGGTCTCATAACTGATTTTGGCTTTACAATATACATCAAAACCGCCGTGTTAAGCCAGCCTTAGGGTATGCTCACACGGCGTAATTGTGGCGCGTACAGTACGCACCGCAATACGCCGTGTGATTTGGGAGTCGCGCTCTGGAAGCACAAGGGACCAGCAGTCCGCCGACCCCATTGACATGCATTACTCACGGTGCGTAATCGCTGCGAAGAATTAACATGTCACTTATCTCCCCACGCATACAAGGTGTAATCCATAGTTCTCTATGACAGCTATGGCTTACCATATTGCGGCATTGCGCATCTCTCCGCGTATCAAGCCCAAATATGCAGTGAAATGCGCGCCGAAATTACGCCGTGTGAACATAACCTTAGACTTGCTGGATATTTTCCTGTAATATATTATAACCTATAACTATAACTTATCCCAATGATACATTTTCTCGACTCTACTGAACGGCGGTTCATACACACATGGCCGTTTTATTTGCATTTTTATACAGTAACCTGTTACATTATAATGTACGGGGGGGGGGGGGGGTAACTGCAGGAGGTGCGGGAAATCTTTGGCAATTTCAGTTTTGTGACGCTTTGCTGCATGCTTTTTTTTTTTTTTTACAACTGAACAAATTTGTAATTTTTTTTCTTGAAAAAATTCATTCATTTCACCCCGGTTTGTTACTTCATGGAGAAATAATGTACTATGAAATCTATAAGAATAGTACAACTAAAACATCTTTGTAAAGTGCTTTTCAGCGGAAGGTTGGCGAGTTTGTAGAATATATGAAGCTAAAGACCTGTCACAAGCAGTCTGGTCCAGACCCCACTCACATCATGTTTACAGCTTCCATTGGGATACCATGAAGAATGTATACCATGGCTGTGCCATAGGAATCTATAGGGCAAATAGTTTCTTTTGGACTCCCTGTGCCCTATTGTTGGTATACAATTTATGTATTACCATTGGTATACGCTTTATGTACTACCATGCTTTTTTGGCCAGAGCATAAAAAATATACGAATCACAATTAAGAGTCCATGGAGCAGGCTCAAAACGCGTAGACATGCTGTATGTGTCTGTGTTTATTTTCCCTCTTCGGCTCTCATATGTTTTAAATATCTACGAATAACGTGCGTTTTTACTGGATTACTGAAGCGAGTGCTCTTTTTGTATTAGATTAAAAAAATTGACAAGTAGACGTAGTCCAAAGAGACTGCCTTTTCCATGCAGTTCCTCATGGTCCTGCCCTGGTCGGATAACTTATTCGGTATCCTAATGGAAGATGAAGACCTGATGTGAATGGAGCCTAAGAGGTTGCACTGTACATACGCCAACAATCTGTACATTTTTTTTAGATGTACACTTTATTCACAAGCAAAGTTGCACATAAATGATAAGATTGAGCAGTAGCCTGCCTCCGCCGCCCTTCCACATTGTTGCCACATGTAAATCTGGATGTACCTGTGCAGCAAACAGCCCAAAAAGACCAAGTTGTTTAGCTCAGGTAGGAGAGTGTAAAACCTTTCGACTCCTCCGGTTCTTAGTGCTTTTGTGCAGCATTGACCCCTTCGCCCATGTCCCCCTATGTATTCTGTGTTTTCCCCCCCCAGTGTTTTGCATGCGCAGGCAGCGCTCCTGTGCCGTCCCGCTGGCCTGACCCCCGCCGCTCCACTTCCTCCCCGACTCTGACTTGTAGCCTGTCTTACTCTTTGGCCCAGCTGCAGGAGGAAAGGAGGGGGAGGAGGAGGATGACGGTGCAGGTGGTTTTAATGAAGCATGTCATGAGGGGATTAGCACAGGGGAAGAGGAAAAAGTAAAAGAAAAAAAAAAAAAAGCAGCCCTCAACCTCCCCTCTCAAACTGGTGGAGAGCAGAATGAGCAAAGAAGGGGGGGCAGGACAAGGGACGCTTGGAGGGCATCCTCTACCCTCTAATGAGCAATAAAGCTTCAAGTCCCAGCTCCGTCCTCTAATGAGGAATAAGTGGCATACCAGCAAGAAGCCAGTCACAAGGGCATGAATAGAGCTTTATAGAATGAGACAGGGCAGAATGGGAACACAGCGAACAGAGGAGTGGAGCCATATACAAAAGAGGAGTCATGGATTACCTGTGTGTATTCAGCACAGCCAGACAGACTGCCTACAAAGCTGCAGACGTCTTCCACTGTCCACTTGCTGAGGTCCTCCAGCACCACACTCTCCTCTCCATCCAGGAACAGCCCCCCCCCATGGCACCTGACAAGGGGACGGGGGTGTAGAAGATGAGCAGACAAAAAAAAGGTGATGGATGGAGGTGGGGGGGGAAGATAGAAGGACAAGGTGAAGAAGGATGAGGAGGTAGCATGTGGTGGGGTGGTGGGGGGGGTGATGGGTAGAGAGGAAAAGAGGCATTAATCATTAAAATCCCATGAAGAAAACAAGGAGGTAGCAAGATGAACATATTCTGTAGCCTAACATCCATCTTTAATGACCTGTCAACACCATGCAGGGTACAGAGCGCGCTCCCACAAAGCTTTTTAGGTAGAGCTCTCCAAGTGCGAAGAGAGTGCAAATTGTAGCAAGAGACCTAAAGGCCCCTGGTAGATGGAGTGTGTGTGATGGGGAAGGGGCGACGCGGGGAGGTCAGCGCGCTTTCAATGGACTGGAGTGGAACAAAAATAAATTCAGCTCAATTATTCGGCGCACAGCCTGAGGTCAGACCCTGCCGCTGGCTTCCCAAGCACCTCAGCTCGCGAGGAGGTGGAGGGCTGGAGCTGGGAACAACTTCCCAATTAGCCACTTCCTTAGGCTCTCGGCGGCCAGAAGTTGCCACTGTGCCTGGCAGCAAAGAGACGGTGGAGCTGTCAGCTGCTCGGGAGACCGGGGATGAGATTAACAACCCTACCTGTAATTGCCTGCACTTGGTGCAATTACTGCCTCCCACCATGTGGTGCACGAGGTGGTGTCTGCAGAGTTACGTGTATTCTCCCTCCTTGTGTGCGTGTACATGGAGGTGGAGTAGGGCTGAATGTACTACTTTAGTCCGTGTCTGCACTATGGGCTGGGTTGACACGCTGCGGCTATGTTGCGTTTCTCAACTACGTCAGAAACGCGTGCGCTATTGGAAATTGTTGGTCAACTAGAAAACGCAGACTTTTTTTTTAATTGCCCTGCAGCGTCTGAACCCAGCCTTAGTTGATATTGGGTGAGTTGTGAATATGACAAATCCTTTGCTACATGAGTGTAGATAGATATATGTAGAGGGCAAAAAGGCAATCTCAAAACTCTATACACCTATATGGTGCTCTCCCCTTTCTGAGCCACTCACCCCGAAACAGCTGTCCGCAGATGAGTGATGTTGGCTTGGCTAATATCCCTTTTGCTTCTTAAAGATTCAGTGAATCAGGAGGAAATTGAGGATGTTAAATCCAATAGAGGGCGTCTCACTACATTGATTCATCTCACCTCAGTCCTGTTTTCTTGGTATCACTTTGAATTCAGGGGCGTGTTTACTGGCTTCCACTAGGCTGCAGTAGAAGCCAGGCCTGTAGCTATAGCAATCAGTGCTGGCAGCCTATCAGGAGAGATCAACAGGTCTGTAGCTATAGTGACCTGAGGAGCTGATGCAGCCCATACAAGAGGGGATATCTAGGAATAGGGTAGGACACTGTTCATGGACACATATTGCAAAGTGACTTGTTTTTGCAAGATCTTTAACATAAAAAACAATCCTTGTAGTGAGACAACCCCTTTAAGCTTCTCAGCTCCTTTCCCATAATGCCTTGTAATATGCAGATGCGTAGGAGAGGGCAAAAAGGCAATCTCAAAACTCCATCTATATGACACTCTCCCCAAGGAGAGCTATTCCCCTTTCTGAGCCACTCGTTGCCTCCCACCCAGCCAGCCAGTACCACTCTGCTCTACACTGATGAGGGGCAAAACCCCAAACCAGCTGTATGCAGAGGGATGATACTGGCTTGGCTAATATCCCTTTTGCTTTTTAAAAGAATCAGTGAATCAGAAGGAAATTGAGGATTTGTTACATGCAATAGAGGAGCTTCTCAGCTCCTTTCCCATAATGCCTTGTGATAGATATATACCACCATCCTGATTGTAAGGCAGAATCTCTGGCCATTAAATAAGTGATTATAATAGAAAGAGGTTGTATGTCCCAAACACAAAGCTCACCCCAGCTGTGTACGTGACCCCCTCTGCTCTCTGCCAGGGGAGAAGGAGAGGCTGTGGTGAGAGCAGATCATGCCAGGTTGTGTTAATTGTACTCAGGGCAATGGATCGATAGAAAGGATTTCAGCTTCCTGAGCTGTCCCTGGGGGGGTGTGGGTAGAAATGGAGGGGGTGGGGGGTGCTGGCAGTCCCATATCTCACACACTAGAGGGAAGACAAGGTCGGTCACAGAGAGTCAGACAGGATGGGGGCCAGGACTGGCACTGATAAACAACCCCTCCCTCCCCTCTTCTCACATCTCAGAGGCGTACAGACACATGGAGCACAGAGGTCAGGGGAGTATACAGCACAGTGACAGGATGCGCAGCTGCACAGGCTGCCCCGGCCCCAACTTTATAGGGCTCCCAGGATCTCTAAAACCATGACTGAGCTGGCAGCTTCCATCAGCCTGGCCTTTAACCCCTTCAAGACTGTTGCAATCAATGTGGAAATAAAGGACATCCTGAGGAGCGCTGCTCTGGAGGAAAGAAAAGTGTCCTCCATACAATGTGACCCCTATAGATGCTGCAGTATTTCATTCATATGATGATCATTGATGTTCCTCTTTAATTGAAAAACATTATTGATTGTATTCAATAGAAGCAAAAAAAAAAAACAACAACAACTTGGCAATGTGATTTATATTATGCTCATTGAGGGGCAGTACCATTACTCCTGGACGCCAAGTACAAAGGACTCTAGTAGCATGATACTGCCTTCTAGACCTATATTACTCATTATTATTCATTTAATATAGCATGAATAAATAAGTAGTCAACTTACTTCTCTACCTGTTCACACTATGCTGTATTCCGGTCCTATATTCCAAAATACATCTGCATAGAAAGTAACTTTATAATTTTATAATATAACTACATTGGTTGGAACTCTCGAAGCAGAGCTACAATGATACAAGGATATAATGATAACATCTGGCTGCCTGCAGTTGCCACTAGGGGAAGCGTACTGTGTACGGCTTGATAAAAGAATTCAATGTATAAATTGTGTGCAATAAGCGCCATCTAGTGGTGGCTGCAGTCAGACAGAATTTTATCATTCATCTTTTGGGAAGGGGATTTGTATCGGGAAATAGAGCTCTAACCAGTAAGACACGCAAGGAATGTTGGACCTAGTTAAATAAAAAAAAAAAAAGTAATTGGTGTTTGTGCCCCTCCTGCAGTCATTTTGTGCGTATTTCTCCCTTCTTTTTTAGTCCGTCGAGCAGTGTTGATTCCCATATGGATGCCCTCTGACCCTCACAAATATGTTAGGTTTATTCCGGTATAAGTATTTATGACAGTACCCAGGTGTCAGTAGTGATAACCAAGCATTTAGGAAAAAACGGCAAATTATTGTTCTGCTAAACAGACAGGTTTGGTCATCCTGGTGACTTCAGCTATCTATGGGGATTGCCATTTCGGCCAGGCTGCATGTTCTTGGTGCAGACTCTGCTATCAGGGCTATGCTTTCTCATTCAGTGAATCAGAAGGAAATTGAGGATTTGTTACATCCAATAGAGGGCGCTTGAGCTTCTCAGCTCCTTTCCCATAATGCCTTGTGATAGATATATACCATCATCCTGATTGTAAGGCAAAATATATGGCCATTAAATCAGAGCAAAAGTAGAAGTCAGTACATGGAATTAGACCTGGCCGTTCTGCATCATCCATGTCATACTGGTCTCCAATAAGGTTCAAAATCCCCAAAAAAACATCTGTACAGATGCCACAACTAAAGTAGGGATGAAACCGGTGTGTGAGACAATCAAAATGTGAAAAAATACTCAAGGTTCAGTCAAATGTATTGTCTGTAACCAGTAGTGCACCAAGTATACCCTGCCACAGGACTAAACACAGAGGTCCCCAACTCCAGTCCTCAAGGCCCACCAACAGGTCATGTTTTCTGGCTATCCTTGGAATTGCACAGGTGATTTACTTGTTGTCAGTGCATTCTGTAGGATATCCTGAAAACATGACCTGTTGGTGGGCCTTTACGACTGGAGTTGGGGAACACTGCCCTACACCATTGCCAACATCTCCAACAGTGCGACGTTAAGCCACCTTCTGAGCGAACCCCTCTTCATACGTCTCTCCAATGTCTAACACTGGTAAACCACACTATATCATACAGAACAATGTTCACCAATCACCTGTAGACATCAAAGCGGACATGTCAGATTTTGGAAGGTCCAGACCCCGTCATAAGCTTATTACCACAGGTCTCTCGCCCTTCACAGTGCAAGGATTTGAGAATCCAATTCAACAAGGTCTTCTCCAATAGAAGCCAAAAGCCACTTTAAAAAGTAGAGGATTTTTTTCTTTACAGTAAATGCACAGTAGGAACATAAGATTTTTTTTAAAATGTGGAATCTGCTTCAAGTGTTGCCACATTGAAGTGTTTTTTCCATAAAATATGCTCTGAGTGTAGTAGTGAAAAACAAGTGTTTCACCATTTTGCTTACTTTCTGATACCTTCAAAGGGTCATGGAGGGGAGAGCTCAGATCATCAATATGTACTGAGGTGTGTAGGGACGGCCCAACAGAAAATCCTGTTCCAAAATTTAGATATTTCTAATGGGTCAATTGAAGAAAGCGCTAGACTGTAAGTTATCCAGATGGACCAGAGTCCTCGCTCACAGGCAAGGCCCAACATGAGAGGTCAGATGTCACCTTATAATGTGGGTGCAGGTGCAGTGTACAATGCCATATCATGAAGAACAGCAAGCAGCCTCATCATATCATCTATAGAAGGAAACATCCCACAGCTTCTACCAACAACACTCAAATATGACTGATTACCAAACACTAGCAATGAGCATAGAAACCTGCTTAGAGTTCACAAAGCACATGGGCCCTACAGATGCCCCTTATGCTGAAAGGCTAAATCTTGGTTGGGTTATTGTAGGAGATGTTGCATAGCCATAACACGTAGACGTTGCACTGTGCATTCCTTCACAATTCTGGTATTCGGAAATGGTTGAACCTCAAACTTTATAAAATGTCCATGGCATTTTAATCTAAAGCAGATAACCAATTCAAACATGGCTGACAAGACCATGACTGTGTCGAGGAGATCTGGAATGGTGAAGTTCTATACTAGTGATGGTGACAATTTCACCAGAGGACTGGAGATGCCTCCAACCCAGAGTTTCTTCCCTATCATTTCATGACCAAACATGCAATTTACCTAACAACAGGGAACAAGCACTATCCAGGTTCCACCCACTAAAGAGGACACTAAAAAACAAAGCCGAAGTAACTGGACTCATTGTAGCATTCAGAAAAGAAATCTTTGACGGCAGACGTACTGCTGAACCAACATCACCGGTGTATGAGGGAGGAGAAGGCTGCTACCTCCATTCTTTGTCTTATATCAACCACCAAAACCAGGAAAAATAATTCCTTGCTATGACTGGATCTCATGTTATTTTAACATTTTCTCCAAATGGGTAAAACTGGTATGTATCAATGCACAACTGATTAATATTACAAAGTGCTCCTAGAACATGGCTAAGGATGTCCATTGTTGCAGTGGTGGTCACTATGGAAAAGTTTCCCAGTACATTAGATCTTTGCCCAGACATTACTATGAAATAAAGACTGTGTCCATACAAAGGCATTTTCCGATATTTTAAAAAAGTCTAAAAATAAAAATAAGGGGCCAGGTTCTGAAAAGCAACACAACTATTAACCTAAGCCCAGTTCACCATGGTTGGGATATGTCAAGGTTTGGTGGTTGCCATAACTGATTATTCTTGTGCGGGAAAGAACACAATCCTTTTGTTATACCTAGTAGACATTGTCTTGTTGGCTTGGTCATCAAATATTATCACGCACAAGTAGAGCATCAACTTTACAAAGTCAATAAAAGGTAGCTACCTCACTGACTGTGCCAGTGGGAGTTTCGATTGTTGGTGCAAAGAAGACCGCGCCAATTGTACAGCAATGCCAAAGGCTGAAAGGTAAACCAAATGACCACGGTCCATTTAAGCGAGACTAGAAGTCAAGCTAAAACGGCGGACCGTTTGAGTGTGTGAGCTTTGCACATTAAAGTAATTGAGTCTATAGATGTGTTAGGTTTTATTGATGCTCTTAGTAGATTCTTCACCCTCAGAGGATCAACAAAAATGCTCGTATCAGAATGTGGAAGCAACTTCATTAGTGCATCTAAGGCCATGTTCACACGGCTTATTTGGACGAGGTTTTGGACGAGGTTTTCTGAGCATTTCCTCGCCTAAAACCTCGTCCAAAATGCCCCCAGTTCATTTCATTGATTCCTATGTAAAACCTCATTGTAGTTCACACACAATGAGGTTTTTACACGCTTCTTTGGAAACAATGAAAAAGAAGTGTCATGTCAATTCTTGAAGCGTGTTTTAGGCACGGTTCTTGTTCTGGCTATTAATTTGTATGGGTGAAAACCTCGTTGAAAACCTGATCCAAAACATTGCCGAGAAACACCTCTAAAATCTCTTCTGAAGAAGCGTGTTTCAGACGAGGTTTTGATGTGGTTTTGGGTGAAGAAACGCTCCGAAAACCTCGTCCAAATTAGCCGTGTGAACATGGCCTAAGGAGTTACGGTGTTGTACTGAACTCGTTGAAAACCAATTGAATAGTTAAGGTTGTGAGTGGAAGTTCAATCCTCCTCATACTTCCCACATGGGTGGATCATAGAAGCGAATGTTTGGCATTGCTCGGCACCCTCTGGAGTCTTTGCTTTTGGATGCTGCACAGCTGACTCTTGAAGCGGTGATCACTATTTTAGCTGAGGTAGCTGCCATAATTAACTCATGGCCCCTTGATTCCAGTTTGTCCAAACCCTGAGGCTCTAGTTATTTTGACTCCAGCTACTCTTCTGCTCCAAAAGACTACACAAATTCCCACTTCATCCAGCTTTAGTACCAGTGATCTTTAGAAGAAGCAGTGGGAATGTGAATAGCACATGGACAATTGTTTTTCGAATAGAATGATGAAATGTAATGTCAACCGTGTACAAAGGCTAAGAAAATGGCAAGAGCAGAAGCCAAACCTTTATGTTAGGGATTTGTACTGGTTAAAGAGCAGCATACCCAATGAATGGCCAATCGCTCTAATTGCTAAAGCATGTGTAAGCGAAGGAACCGTGAAAACTCTTACCAGGCCTATTACACATACTATAGTATCAGTAAAGCAATGCCTGTCCACTGTAACGCGTCTAAGGCCATGTTCACATGGCGTAATTGCGGGGCGTACAGTACGCCCCGCAATTACGCCGGGTGTTTGGGAGTCGCGCTGAACGGCGCACACTCCCGCGACACGCTGCCGGCGGAATAGACTCTCATTACTCGCAGCGCGTACTCGCCGCAAGTAATTGACGTCACTTATCTCACACGAGCAAATTTCGGCACGCATTTTGCGTCGTATTTGCGCTCTAATACGACCGAATATATTTACTATTTTGCCATAGGCAAACTTAAACTCTATCAGTTCTCTATCTATAAAACACTAAAATGTAACTTTTATTATGTATAACACTAAACCTCTAACCCCTGATGAAGCTAGGTTAGCTGGTGAAACATGTTGGGGAGGTCAAGCATGACGTTTTAAATTGTGATTTCTCACCTCTGTCTACAAGTGTTACCCGCTGCAGAGGGTATCACAAGTAAACCTTATATGTTTTATGTACATTAGATTAGGGATGACTGCCCAAGTAGGATGCTTGGGATCCCTTACTGGAGTTAGTAAATTACTGTATATATAAGGTTTTCCTGTTAATAGGTGGTGTTCCACCAGACTTGATAATAGAAAAGGAGCTATTCCTTCAGAAGCAGAAAGGAAGATATTGAGAGGTTAGAAATCCGGTTTTTAATAGTGTGTATAGAGGTTTAGTGTTACACATAATAAAAGTTACGTTTTAGTGCTTTATAGATTGAGAACTGATAGAGTTTAAGTTTGCCTATGGCAAAATAGTAAATACAGTGATAAAAAGTCACTCTCTGATCTCATTGTTTTGGAGATTATTTGACTAATATGACCGAGATGCGCAACGAAATTATGGTAATCCACAATAAGATCGTATTGTACGCCTGGGGAGAGGAGGCGTAATCCATAGTTCTCTATGTGTGAACATAGCCTTAAACCTGATGTCACCTAAGGTTTTATAGAACAAAATGTGCACCTGTCTTTATACTGCATATATGTACTGCTTCATGCTTATTGTTCTTATGGTCTCTCTTTTTGAGTCACAACAGAAAAGAAGACTCATCATAAGATATGTTGCATTATTATTTGCTATTGCAAATATTTTTAGTGCTATTAGTAGTATTGCTGTCACAGCAGTCATTTTGCATGTATTTCTCCCCTCTATGCTGACTTATTTCCTTCTTGCAGTGTAGATTCCCATATGGCGGCTACTACTTTACAAATCTATAGCTTGGGTTTGTTCCACTTTATGACCAGCATTTATTAGTACACAGTTAAGATGTCCATACACAACAGCGTCTCAGTCATGTATCTACTCTACAGTAACAGTGTGTTACTACATGTTCTCTTATGTACTGCTCTTACTATGTATTCAGTGCGAGTGCATGCAGTGAGTTTGACAGTCCTACTAGATGCAACTCTTGCATATATCATCATGGCGGTACATACAGTGTCCTAGTACCTTCTTACATGTATTACTGTGAGTTCTGCATGCAGTATATTGGTTGTATTTGATATGCCCCTCTCTACAGTAAAACAGTTGTCGGTACTATAAAACATGTCCTGTTACTGCTCTAAATGTTTAGCATATGACTTAGGCTGTCAATGTAGTGATTTGGTATCCTATTACGCCTCATCCAACATGTTACGCAGTGCATACTACCGTACATACTACATGTACTGCTCTTTACATGTATTCGTGAGCTGCATGCAGTAATTGGTGGTCTAATAGCACCTCTCTACAGTATCGTGCAGTACTACATGTCCTGTACTGCTCTTACATGTATTAGTAAGGTGCATGCAGTGAATGGCGATCTAGTAGCACCTCTCTACAGTCAGTGCAGTACTACATGTCCTGTACTGCTCTTACATGTATTAGTAAGGTGCATGCAATGATTGGTGGTCTAGTAGACCCTCTCTACAGTACAGTGCTTTACTACATGTCCTGTACTGCTCTTACATGTAATAGTGAGGTGCATGCAGTGATTAGCGGTCTAGTAGCGCCTCTCTAAAGTACAGTGCAGTACTACATGTCCTGTACTGCTCTTACATGTGCCAGCATGAGTGAATCCTTTGGGCACCAGGTGAGGGCCCCATTTTCTTTTTTTCTGGTACATTGTATATAAAGTACTTGACCAAAAGAAGCTTCTTCCTCAACATAAGAGCTGCTGGAAACCGGAAATCCCTTTCTTTCGGACGGTTATATGTAAGGACATTTTGTCCCTTCAGAATCAATTACCATTTTTCCTCATACAACCAATAATGGTTTCAATATACAATGGTTGTCCTGAAACCAATTAATATTGTGCGTTCAGGGACCACTGTGCTTCACAAAGTACAAGAAGACAATACCAAAGTTATAAAAATGCTGCATAACTTGTCTGTGTAATGCAGGACAAATGACCGAAAATAATTCTCCTTCCAATGTTATCTTGTATGCCGTCACTGGTAGTAAAGATGGTATACTGTAACTGGGCTGCTAAGTATTCATAGCGTAAAGGAAAGCATTATCGATGCTCTATCAATGTATTCTTCTGGAAAATGTGACCGCCCTCAAGTCATTATGGGAACTGACGCCACTGCAAGGGGAGTGATTCATGTGATTTATAGGACAGAATTCTTACGTGAAGTATATCAAGTGGCTCCAAACCGGGGAGTCGCTAATAAACCATAAAGAATTAGCGCAGGGAAAAGCTTGAGCTGCATTTGTTTTCTGTTTGAAATGCTTCAACTTTAATGAGAGATGCAGGAGCCAGGGTGCTGGGGCTGACGAGGACTACGAGGGGGAGGTGTTGCTTTAACAGGAAGCCTTTGGAACAGTGATAGGAATTCCATTCTCCTAATGTATTGCAAAATCAATATTGCTAAATCCAGTGCCGGCACAGCTGTCTCACTCAATTACAGCCGTCGTGAGCCTGGATAGACGAGGAAGGGAAGAGAGATGGAGGCAATGGGGTCCCTGTACACCAAGCAAAGGTGACCGGTCAATCACCTTATACCAATTAACCCAATCGTCGCTCTACCTCCATGTTTTATAATCGCTTTTCTATATTTCAATGTTTGGGATCACTGGCACACCCTTCTGCCCAACCATTCTCAGGAGGCGATTGGCACTGGAGGTGTCCAGCTACCAATCACTACTCTAAGATATGCCCCCAGATATCACATCCAAACCATGTACAATTGATGTCACATGTTAAGAATTTTAAAGAGGGTGCCGCATGCCCATATATTACACGGACAGTTCCTTGATTTCAATGTATGTAATACTTGATTTCTCCTTCGGAGGCGCTGCAGGGAAACCAATTAACTGTTGTCAGGTTCCTCCACAGATTGCAGCTACTTACATGGGGGGGGGTCTCCTCTGTAGGACACCCTGTGACCATCTTACTTTTGCTGTTCCCTAGCTATAAAAAGAAACTGTACAAAGTGGACAACCCCTTAAAAAATGGTTGCTTCACTGAAGTCCGGCCTTTATAGGATATTGCGGCTTTATAATATACGTTTTCTATAGAGGTATAATTTAATGAGACACCTGCATAATCAACAGCAATTTAAAGCTGATAATACAGAATATGACCTACCTGTGTGGAAATAAGGGTTGACCGCATAGGGGAAACCAAAGGGAAGTGGCTGAGGTGGAGGCACTGAGCTGGAGGGAAAATATTTTGCATCTCCTTTGTTAATTCCTGGTCCCAAAAGATGAGTAGGTGACTCTGATGGAGCTAATGACAGGCTTTGGTGGGTGTGTGAGTCACTTGACTCTTTCAGAGACTCTGCTCCTTTGAGAGGATCTTTGCCCTCCTGCAGTTCATGGGCTGAGGAGGAGGCACCACGTTCAGCTCTTAGACTTTCTGTCTTCTCCTCTGCCTCACTCTCTGAATCTTTCATCTCCTCATCGTTTCCATCAGATGCCCCCTCCCGTATACGTTGATCCAAGAGTTCCTTTGTTTCGCTGTGGTTTCCTTGGGGCTCCAAACCGGTTTATGAGGGAGACTTTCGACTTGTTCTCCTAGCACTTTGGGATTCCGTGGGAGGAGGCACACTAGGGACCCCCTGATGATTTAGAGAGAGTATTGGGGTGTTATTGTGCCTTAAGACAAGCATGGCATTCCTTCTGGAAAGTTCCTCTCTTAATGGGTGGCCCTCAGGGAGCTCCCTGCATGTTTGCGCAGTGCAGGATGGTCAGGGGGTAAACCCGGATGAAGTGTCAGTGGATCACCAGCTAAAAGTCGCTGTCTGTGTAGATTCTCCAGCTCCTTTTGGCGGATAATTTCTGCCGACATTTCAAGTCTTTGAGGAAAAAAATATGAAAAAAAGTTCAATTGCAAAGTTGTTGGTAAAGAACGTGAGAAAATTCAAACCATCTATGTATCTGTAATACATGCTATATATATATATATCTCAAATATCTAATGAGGTCACCCCAACCAGTGCTATTCAGCAGTGCCTTACAGGCTGCAGGTGGGCTCAAAAGACATCATGGGATACTCTCCCTGTGACATAGTAACACAGTAGACAAGGTTGGCAAAGTAAGGCCATGTTCACACAGCTTATTTGGACGAGGTTTTGGACAAGGTTTTTGGAGCATTTCCTCGCCCAAAACCTCGTCCAAAACGCCCCCAGTCCATTTAATTGATTTCTATGTAAAATCTTGTACTTCACACACGACGAGGTTTTCACACGCTTCTTTGGAAAGAAGTGTCATGTCAATTATTGAGGAGTGTTTTAGGCGCGGTTTTCTGTGCGGTTTTTGGTGCGGTTTTGGGTGCGGTTTTTGTCCTGGCTATTAATTTGCATGGGTGAAAACATCATCGAAAACCTGATCCAAAACCTTGCAGAGAAACGCCTCTAAAGCCTCTTCTGAAGAAGCGTGTTTCAGGCGAGGTTTTGATGTGGTTTTGGGCGAGGAAACGCTCCGAAATCCTCGCCCAAAAAAGCCGTGTGAACATGCCCTAAGAGTGGAGAACAGGGAGATAGTAGCCAGATATAAGCAAGGCATTTATTTCTCTGCTGGGACGGAATCTGCAATACATTTCTCTGGTTTTCCGCAATGTTCGGATGGTTTACAATCCTGTGCGTTGAAGCAAATAATATAGTCACCTGGCCAAGTTCTGCTTCCGTAGAATTTCCTGCTGTCGTGCAAACATTTCAGCTTGGGCTGGTTGCAAGAAACCATAACCTGCAGAAATAAAAATGTACATAGTAAAGCATTGGAATGATATAAACTTGTGTCTTCTCTCAAGATATAGCTGCACGTATGCGGACTTAAAGGAGAGGTCTATGAATTATTTATTTCCTCCGATGGGGGGGGGGGGGGGAGGCAGGGTGGGGGGGGGGAGGGTGCAAGCAGTAACAAGGTAAAGCTATGATGATCCCAGACAAGAGTGATCTGACTGGGACAAAATGGGAATAGCTAGGAAGAAAATTGGATGGTGGTGGGCTGTAAAATGTTCCGATCCAACTCCTAAAGTTGACATACCTGGACTCTGACACAATGCAGATGGCACCCCGACGAAAGTAAGAAAAGAGAAATGGTGGTCTTCAGGTTGTGGGCCCCAGGCGGGATGTGAGGGGCACCCGCTTTTTTGGTGGACACAGTGGAGGCGCGAGTGAGGACTACTCCATAGAAAGTAAATTAAAAGGACACTTTTTGTATTTAAAATGCATATTTCAAATAGTTCTAGTGATCTATTCATGCATAATGAATACAGCCAAGGCAAGAAAAGTGAAATTTTCACACCATTATGAGCCATTAGAATTTGATTTTATTCCGTGATTCCGTCAGGATTGGTCTGGGCCTATCAGGTCACTGGTACTAGGGTTTCTGTGTTGTGGGTGGTGGGGGCAGCGTCAACATGTAGTAGCAAGGGTAGGGTGAGGCGGAGGGCTTTATGTTGTGACTTGCTATATACTGGAAGTATTAAAAAACTGGGGGGTGCACCCATACAGCGATAATCATTGTGTCAACAACGCTCAATCAATCGCCTAATAGGAATCTTTAATGGTGTCATTTTCTTGCGGTAGTTTGCGTTTCTACAACGTATGCAGAGAACAGGTTGGCGTCGGGCGCAAGGCGGTTTGCTATGAATTTCTGCACATAAAGTTCAAGTGCGGAAGAGCAGAGATCACGAAAAGTTAGAGCCCCCCCTCCCCCACAGAGATGTAGGTGTGTAATGGATTAACATTCAGGAGATGGCAGAGACGGATGGTGCCAGGAGTGCTCAAACATTAGCGATACTTCAGTAAGCCCAAAAATTTATTTACAGCACCTAGAGCAGCTTCAATTCCAAAATATGGGGTACTAATGCCATTCGTAAATTCAACACGGATGACAGGAAGTGCGCGACGGCACATATGGCTTGGCGCGGGTGGGGTGCGGGTTCTTGAGGTTGGTGGGTACCAGTCACATTGGCTATGTATAAGAGCTAATAATCATTAAGGTCTCTTGGTGCTGCCAGCGTGATAGATGGGTCTCTCACCACCCACCATCATTAAGATTAACCTCTCTAATCTTGGAGGGAACCCAATTCAAAGAGCTATTCCTCTACATTGCTGTCCTCTCTTTTCGTCTCCTCTCCTTGAAATACCACACACCTCAATTAAAAAATGACACTACGACGACCCCGGTCCCTTCAGTCGAGGAGTATACGGGGGGGGTACACGTTTTTTCTTCCTTCCTCTCATCACTACGGATATTAAGGGATAATGTACTTGTGACCTTTTTCCCTTTTCCTCCCAGTTCTCAGTAAAGATGCCAGCCATGAGGCAAGGTTCAATTTATATCTGGCAAAATGCTCGAAAAGACCAATTACATAGAGGCTGGTTAATGCTATCGGCTGATGCCCAAACCCAGATGTGGTGGGATAACCTGTCTCCTTACAAATACAACAGGCAGGGACAAATATCCTTGGACCGCATGGTCCTATGCACACAGTGACCTTATCTGCCCAGATTTCCTGCAGAAGGCACAGATGGAACAATGTCTCGCCCAATTAGATATTATTGCATAACGGATCCCCATATAAGGGGTAATGTACTCAAATTAGGATGAGAGGTCACATTGATGGTGTGTGGAGGCATTATACAGAACCATGAACGATCCCACTTAAAAATTTAATAAGATATATTCAAATTAGCTCAAATGGAACAGGGGCTATTGGGAAGTTAAACTTTTTACCTAAAGTCAACAATCCCGAACCACAAAGGGAGTCCTTGAAAGTATGAGACTGTAGAGACTTTAAAAGTCCAAGCAATACAGTGTACCCATACTGCAGGACAGCTTTGTGGGCACAGAGCCAGAGGTTTTCTGGTAAGTTGGGGAAGAGATGCTATAGCCTGTAGCTTAAAGGGACCGGACTAAATGTTCTTCAATGGCAATAACGTGGTTTTGAAAAATGTGTGGAGAATTACAAATCATAAATGCTCCACTAAAAATTAAATATATTCAATTGAGCTCAATCAAAGAGGGCTAGTGAAAGTAGATTTTACTAAAGTCAAATCCGACCCAACAAAAAGCCATGACTAGGAGTTTAAAGCCAAGCAACTTTAAAACCTTCTGCTAGACAGATTTTATTATTGGGGGGGTTTGTTTTGTTGAACCCCTATTCAGTGCAGAGAAAATGAGGAAACAGTCCTGGCTGGTTGTTATAAGTTTGCCTTTTTAGCTAACCAAAATGGGTATTGTTTCACTCATTAGGGAGAGGGCACCAATGAAGTGTTGTGGTGGGGCTTACATAAACCAACATCCAAAGCTCCATAAAATTTATAATATAAAATTTCAAATATGCAATTGGTAAAAAGGGCTATTGGAAGTCGATTTTACTAAAGTCACATCCGACCCACCACGGAGCCTTGAAATATGAAAAGGACTTGAAAGTCAAGCCAGTTACCCAACTGCAGACAGCTTTTTGGCACAGAGCAGGGTTCTGGCTAGTTGGGTGAGAAGTTAAAGCTGTAGCTCCAAAGGGGACAATGTCTCCACTGTATATCTTAAAAAAAAAAAGTTTGAGACTTACAAAAAAACATGCATTTGCTCACTAATATTTTATTTTATATTCAAATGGAGCTCCATTTGGAAGAGGCGCTATTTTAGATTTTTACTAACATCTAATCCAAAACCTCCACCAAAGAATAACAAGCCATGGACTATGAATGTTTAATAAGCCAAGGCCATTTACACTATCTGCAGACAGATTTTTTTTTTTCTTAAAGAGTGTTGCCTCTGCTTCGGTGCAGAGAAGAGTGCTGGCTGGCTGGGTAACTGGCTATAGCTGTAGCTCCAAAATAGTAATGTTTCTCATTAGGCACCACCATGAGCTGAGTGTTGTAGATTTTACCCATATCTTGTAAAACGACTCAAACTGTAATTTAAATATATTTTAATTAATAAGCCCCTAATATGGAGAAAAGACGCATAGAGAAGTAGATTTTATAAATTTACTTACCCGTCCCACCTCAGAGCCTCCTTGAAATGACTAGGGCACTTACTCCTTTAAAGCCTAAGCCAGTTATCTGATCGGACTAATTCTTTTTTTTTTGCACCCAGTGCACGAGCGATCTGGCTAGGTAGGGTGAGGCTTTTAGTTTTTCGTACACACAAGGGGGTAATGTTCATGTTAGGGATGAGAGAACGGCACCGCTTCCTTGAAACGGTGGTGTGGTGGAAATTCTTTGCAATTCTTTATAGCATTCAGCGTATACACCAGGAGACAATAAAAACACTATTGTGTTGATCTCATTTCCCCTTTTGAAATCCTGAAGGGTATACTAGTTGTGGTTTCCTTTTGACCCTTTTACTATGACCATCTCTACGTTAAATCTTTGGAGGTTAGTGCAAAGTGTCCCAAATTGGTGGTGTCCAAGGTAGAACCGTTTGAACTAAAATACAAGGTACATTTTGAGTTTATACGTAGATACGATCCATTGTCCAATGGAAGGGGAGGGCAGTACATTTCCTACGAAGAAACTTTTAAAATAAAAGGGGCATTTGTCTGTCATTATAAATAAATGCTAAAGATATTTCAAAGGGGGAATTTAACAATCAAATGTGTGGAGTGCAAAGCTTGACCCCTCGAATTATTTTACCGACCAGCCAATTGCCACAACCAATCTATTATGTTAAATAACCCTTGCTACTCCCTCAACTCATCAGCACTAAAAACTCAATTTGGCAATGCTCGTGTTGTCTGGGAAGAGCGGCCATCGATTCCTCGCTGCTGAAACGGTACACAAATGCCTATTCGTTTTATGCGCTACCGACAGCTACTAGCACTCTAACTGGCAGCTCCAATTAATCTCAGGTAACGCAGAAAGTGACCTTCGGCTCCGTGGCAGGGGGCTGCAGCCCCCAAGCTTTGCTTATGTAATTAAACCGTGAAAGTGTTGAATCCAACTGGGCCTAATTCCCACAGGGCACGACAATAATTTTAGCACGTGGACTCTGTCGCTGGGGGCTGCCCCATATGTGACTCTGCCACCCGGACAGCCTGCAGATGAATAACGGTCTCAATTAAATCTGCACATGGCGGTGCGCGCCGAGGAAGGTGGTTATCTCACACCCAACCTCCAATACCACCAACCGGTTCGATGTTTTAGCTGTTTATATTCATGGGGGAGACGTGGCTGCCAGACTTGAGGCGGCTTTTATAATAGGATTGCCAACTGTGGGAAATCAGGGCAAGAGTTTAACCATTTCTCAAGCTTATGGGGCTTTTTGCTCAACCGCACGGACCCATTCGTGATTGATTAATATTCACCGCTCCTGCTACAACCCATATACCGAGGCGGGCAACGAAACGGAAAATTGATGGTGTTCGCATTGGATGTACCATCCCATAGCACCAGACAGAAAGGATGGTCACAAAAGCATTCGCATATGCAAAGGCCACGCCAGCAATGTTAGTATCGTTTTATTTACTTGGGCCTTCTGTTTGGCTCAAGGCGGTCTTCTGTGACTTTGCGTCGGATTGGGGTGGATGCGTGTTGGGGTTTTTGTTTGGGTTTTTTTGTTTATATTTGTTGGGTTAGTGTAGTTGATGGGCGTTGGTTATCTGTGAGCGGTGGTATGTGGTTGGTAGATGTTGTGTGTGTTGTCGTTGTGTGTTGGTTAGTGTGTAATTGTGTGGTGGTATGTTGCTATTTTGACTAATTGAATGTGTGTTGTGGTGGTTGTGTGCTGTGAGTGTGTATATGTGTTGTGTGGGTGTATGTTGTATTTAGATATGTGTTTTATTGTGTATTTATATAGTGTGGGTGGTGTGTGTGTGTATATGTGTGTATGTGTGTGTGTTGTTTGTTGGTTATAGTGTATTCTTTATATATTGGTAATGTGTGTGTGTGTGTGTAATATGTGTGTGTGTGTATATGTGGTATTTTCTATATTCGTAATGTGTGTAGTGTGGTAAATGTGTGGTGTACAAAAGTGAGTGGGGTTGTTTGTGTTGTAGCTGGTGTAGTGTAGTGCTGGATGTGTGTGTATTAACATCTAATCATTTGTTAGTTAAGAGATATATTGTCTCCACACTCATAAATAAGTTTAATAGCCATTGTGGCCTCAAAAATAAACGCAACATGATGGCCCTTCTTGATGTTTGGTCCACAAACAGGATGTGTTTGGGAGCTTTTCAAGACTTTTCTCCAAACAGGAGACTCATTTGTATCTACTGCTGGTCGCCAATAGCACTCTCTTATAGTACAGGGAAGTCCAACGGGTTCCACATACGGTTCGGTGTTAGGGACGGTTGGTTCTGTTCCCTTTAAAGGGCGTGTACTCACTTACATAGGATTGAATTTTTTGTTTAAAGATCGTGCAAAAAACAAAGTCACTTTGTAAGATGTGTCATTTAACTGTGTACCTACACGATTTCCCTAGTTATTTCCCAACTCTTGATGGGACTGCAATCAGCCTCATAAGGTCGATATTGATACTGTCATGTAACGCTGGATCTGATCTAATGTTAGGCTTCTGAACCTGGTTTCGCTATAGACTACAGACCTCCATGGCTTTCTTACTGCCTAGCGACCTAAGTGGAAAGCCATTTTTAAAAACACGCCCATGGCTGAATTCAAAATGGAAAACCAAGAAAAAACAGGAACTGGGGTAAAGATTTATCGCTTGTTGGGAGACAACCCCTTTTAAGTTGCATTTGTTATGTAAACATTAAAATGCGGAAACACTCCAGACCAAAAAGGGTTTTTTCTTTAGTTTTAGATAGTGCCTGGATGGGATTTTTTTCCCATTTGTTCTTGCAGTCCTGTGCCACTGTTTCAGATGAATTTCTCCTCATTTTCACATATGTGCAGCTGTGGCATGCTGGATCTTGTCATTCCACTGCTACTTCATGCTGTGGTACTTGGAACTACAAAGTGCAGCATATGACCCAGCCCCTATTTAGATCCACGTTTGTTGTAACTAGGGGAATGTTGGTGGTAAGTCAGGGAAGGGCCTGTAAGTTGGGGGGACTCTGCCTGTTATAATGGTGACCATTTAGATGTTTACAGTTTTACTTTTACCTAGTATACGAGATGCAGTTCAACACATTTTGATGACCGTAATCTTTTTGGGTCATTTGGTCTTGATTCAAATCAGCGAACCACCTCCACAAATGTCAATCAAAAATGGGTGGTATGCTTTGTTGTCCATAGGCCTGAAGAATCTTACAACCACATGTCCGATGCCCAGCCTTGACCAACCCTTAGACTCACCCCAAGCTAACCCCAGTCCTGTATTGCTTACTCAGATTGACATCCATTTGTCACGACACACCTGATCCATTCTGGTTGTAAATCTCTCATGTTCTGAGCAGGGGCACAATGTCCATTATACAGAAGTGAATGTATGACCCTTCCGCTCTCCGCACGGGTCCCTCTTGGAGCCACACAGGTAAATCAAATAAAGGCCAATTTAAGGAGTATTTATACAGTTACACTTTAAACCCCCAATGGTCCTTGGCCCATGTGCTCTGTTGCACCATTGGAAAAAGGGGTCCATGATGGACCCCTGGGGAGGTACGTACAGGCGGCAGATTTTCCTAATTCCGAGTGCAGCGGGGGTCCTCCACAAGCGCCCCAAACCCGGGTAAATTCTTTTCTGCGACACATTGTTTTACACAATTCACCGCTAATTTCCTTGATGTGGGAGGGCAGAACTGCACTGAGTCTCTGACGGAATGGTGATTTCATAACATACACTGGGGGAGTGTACATTTTAGCATATGTGTATTTTTGCTGTTTTATGGTACTGATTTTCTATTCCAATGATTGATTTTAATTTTAACAAGGATCTGTTGGGAATAGGTAGTGATGATGCCCGTGGAGGTCCCGTACATAACGCGGTCGAATAGTGGAATAACTTTGGGTTTATTTTGCTTATTCTAGTCAGCTGTTTGGGTAATTTACCATATTTATGGGCCTGAGGGAACAGCTATATGAATTGCTTTCCATCGCTCCACAGGAAAAAGTGAGGGACATGGTAGTAAGGGGATTTACCTTTTCTAGAGCTTAAATTATAGCCACCATGAGGAGGGGTTAAATAGGTGGCATATTGTGCATGGTAATGCTGGGTTTAGCCATCTGGCCAAAACGCAGTTGCTTTGGGGTCCAAATGGGAGAACATAAAAGGGGGCTTGGTAATAATATTGCAAGGATTTGCATTTTTTATGTTAAAAAGATCTTGCAAATAAACAAAGTCAGATTACAATTTATGTCTCATATTAACATGTGTCCTACCTATTCCTAGTTAATCCCCTATTGTATGGGCTGCTTAAGAGAATGTATGGGATCTAGCTTTAGCTAACATTACTTCTGTATCGATCTCTCTGATAGGGCTGCCAAGGCCATGGTTGCTAGTAGTCCAGGGCCTGTTTGATCTCTCCTGATAGGCTGCCAGCACTGGGTTTGCTATAGATACCAGAAACCTGGCTTACTTTTCTGCTGCCCAGTTAGAAGCCAAGAGTAGTAAAAACTGTCACTAATTCTAAGTAGAAACCCAAGAAAACAGGCTCGATCGGTTAATGATGAATTTCAATGTATGTGACAAACCCCTTTAATGGGTACTTTGTAAACAAAGTATCTTTTATAATGCTGGTGGCCATGTTACAGAGAGGGAGGTGGCGACTGACGCAGACCGAAATTGTAGCATTGTGGGGGAAAGGATTCTGTAGAATTTGTATGTTTTAATTAAAATGCCCTGCTTTGTTCTGGGTTAAGATGTCCAGTAGGCGGTGCTTATTCAATGATTGGGAAAGATATTTTTATATATTTATATAGAGTTGATAGTTAGATTGTAGTTAGACTCAGATGGTTTTGTGGAGGGGTACTTTTTTCAGTTATTTCTAATTGGATAGGTGGGGTGGGGGGGGGGGGAGGAAGGAGTTGTGTATGCTGTGTGGTGTGTGGGTGTGTGGTGTGTGTTGTGTGAGTGTGTGTGTGAGTTAGTGACGTATGGGGTGGATTGTGGAGGTTGTTAGGGGGTGTGTTGGTAATCTAGTGTTACGTATTTTATTTTTATTGCTGTTTATTTATATATTAGAATATTTTTAACATATATTTTATATTACGGTGGAGAATTATGATTCTGTGATATACTTGTTTTCTATTTACTTTTAACTTTTCCCTTCTAATTCTGGGTTAAGGAGTCCAGTGGGTGGTGTTATCAGTGACTGACAGCCTTTCTTGCATGAGTGTGGATACCGAGCTAGCTGTCAATCAGTGATAAGACCGCCCTTATGGGAAAATCATTAATACAGAATTTAGCATGGAATTTTAATAATATACAACATTCCTATGAATCCTTCCCATAAAGCTATATATCCAGTCTGCCCATTTAACCAGCTGCCTGCATGATCAGATTAAACGCATTACAATGTGGAAAAGTTCCCTTTAACAGGATATTCCTACAGCAGACCACCCCAATAACCTTACATTGATATAAACATGCAGCACGGGACACACATCGTACCCTTATGTTGAGGTGGGCACCTGGCCTGGGATATAATGGGCAACAACACATATGATACCTCGTAATGGACTTACCACCACTATACAAAAATGTCAGCGGACAGTACAAGTAATACATTCCTTTATTGCACCAACCCCTGAATTTTAGTTCAAAATGGCTGCCAAAAGACCATAGTCCGAGTATATACGGGGCTTAATATCCAATTTGTGAGTAATTACTAAGGGGGTCAGACATTTTTTGATGGTAGGAATCTCCACTAGGCTAGGTCTACCAGTCTGGGTCTGATGTGGTGTTCAACAGGGTGCAATACATGATTTAAAATTCTAAGGGGCATATAGCTGTCCCAATTCTCAGTCGCACACCTGTTTGTGCACCCCCCTGCACCTGTGCACATTCACAGTAATCTGATGCAGAAACATTTTTCACAAAGGATATCCTTTCTGTTGAATTACAAGTTGTGTGCCATATTAGTTTTCAAGAGGCATAGATGGCGATTTTCATGCCTCGGGAAGCCAGGGGCTAGATAGCGGATTTGGTTCTGGCCCTGGGAATGGCTGAGATTCAGCCCTTGTATCCTGTGTCTGTTTCTCCGCTTTCTGCTCCTACAGCGATGCACGGCATTAAGGGATTTGCGCTGCATGCTGCTAAATTTGGAATATTATGTCCTGTACATAGGTGAACACAAAATGGTTCACACGGGCTTAAACAGTATTGACTTATCTTTTAACCTAATATAGCGTGCTAATGGCATTTCATTCTTATAATCATATAGTTAAAGTCATTACAGGGTTAACTTAAGGGTTAAAATGACCGCTGCCCTTTTTAAACCCAACCCTGCCAGGCAGATTCGGGGGAAAAAAAAGCATTTTGATCCTTTTTTTTTATGAAAACACAAAGTATTGCATTGAACATATCCACCCAAAATCTTGCCAATCCGCAAGCCATATTATTGCAGATCGTCTGTATTTAGGGGGCATGGTAGAAAGGGAGATATATGGTTTACTATGTATTCTTCCTAATAGTATTCTTATTGAAATGGTTATGCAAGTATAAAAAAGTCTACTTTTTCCAGAAATGGTGCCTCTCCTTCTCATGGGTCGTATTTGGTAGTGCAGCTTAGTCCTATTCATTAAAAGGAACCTGTCAGATGGTTTATTCTGACCTACCAGAAAGGTAGGATGTGATAGAGGGAGAGGAGCTGAGCTCTTGATAATAGGGGTTTTAATTTTGAGGAAGGGGTGAGCTCGGATATATAGGTTTATAAAAAAGGGGGTAGTGGAAAAGGGAAAAAAAGGAGCTCCCGTGTATATAGGGTTTTTTGATAAGGAGAGAAGCGAGCCTGTGATATAGGTTTTTATGATGGGGGAGAAGGCGAGCTCTGTGATATATAGGGTTTTGATAGAGGGGAAAGTGAGCTCTGTGATTTTTAGGGTTATATATAGAGGGGGAGAACTGAGCTCTGTGATAAAGGTTTTTATGATGGAGAGAAGTACTCTGTGATATAAGGGTTTTATAAAAGAAGGAGAGGGCTGAGCTCTGTGATATATAGGGTTTATGATGAAAAGAAGAGACTTGTGTATATAGGCTAAGAATACTCCTCTATATAACCCTATATATCACAGAGCTCGCTTCCTCCTCTATCAATAACCCTAAATAACACAGTCCAGCCTCTCCTCTACAATAACGTATATATACAGTCACTTCTTCCTTATCATAAACCTATATAAACAGATCTCACTTCTCTCCCTATATATAACCCTATATATCCCAGATCTCAGCTTTCCTTTTCCCCCTTCATATAACCCCATATATCCAGAGTAGCTCCCCTCCTTTATCATAAAAAATATATACACAAGCTCGCTCCCCTCCCCTTTTCATTAACCCCATATATCCCGATTTCCCCCTTTTCTTCCCTTCATTAAAACCCCATATATCCAGAGCCAGCTCTCTCCTCTATCTATAACCCCATATATCACAGAGCTCACTTCTCCCCTTATCTAAAACCCTATATATCCAATTAAAAGCTTCTTTTTTCCCCTATCATAAACCCTATATATCACAGAGCCAGCCCTCTCCCTCTATCATATAACCCTATATATCACAGAGCTCCCCCCTTCCCTCCTCTAAAAATGACCCTATAACACAGAGCTAAAATCTCCCTCTTAATAACCCTATATATCACAGAGCCCTTCTCCCCTTTTATATAAACTGATATACACAGGCTCAGTTTCTCTCTCTGTTATATCCTGCCCTCAATTTGGGTAGAAAAAAAACCCCTACATTCAGTACCTTCACCTTTTAGGGAGACCGGGCTATACGCTACTTTCCAAAGGATTTTGTACCCAAATTTTAAGACCCAGACATTAGAGTTGGGTGAAAGAAAAATATTGGATTGCATCTGACATTTTGCAGGTTAAGTTATGCAACTTTCTTCTATTTCCAGAAAAGCTGTGTGGTATGGACTGTATTAATACTCCCATACGGGTTTACCATCCGAGGGGTATACCACCGGGGATATCCGCAACCCCCTTCCTCACTTTGCTGCATAACAAAAATTTACCTTTCGAACAGAGTGAAAACACAAGGAGCTCAGCGATGGTCACAATGGCTGCCAACCCCCTGGAGGGCTCATTATCTGCTGATGTTTTACTCTTAATGGAATACAATCCTCTGAATATCCCATTTTTTTGCTTTGAAAAATTTAAACAAAACCCGCGATAAGGACTAAACGGACAATTTTCTCACTACCATTAAAATAATAGGGGTTTCCCTGTCTGATCCGTATCTACTTCTACCTAGTCCTTAAAATTAACCCTTCTGTGGCCCTCCATACCTCAGAATACCTGCATGCTGCGTGGGAGAACAATGCAAAGAGTTCATTGGAAAAACCTGTGGCCCTGTGTAACTTGCTCCCCTGGAGCTCCCACACAGGAAGATGGGAAGGAATCCTAACCCCATGCCAAGCCTTCCAACCCCTCACAACTCCCTCTATCTCCGGCTGCCATAAATCTACCTTCCACTCACGCACCCTGCCTGAGGGAGGGAGCCGGAACGGAGGAAGAGGGGGAGTGAGATTCTGTCAGCTCCAGCTATGTGCTCCAGGCTAGCCAGCTTCATCCTGATTTTAACCCCTTACAACCACATAGATTCTAAAGGAGAACTGATTAAATGCTTGATTAAGGTAACAGGGCCTATAATAATAATATATATACGACTTCAATGACCCATGACCGGCGTATATTAAAAAGTATGATTTTTTTTCTGCATCTGGCAAATCAAACTTTTACCCCTTTTTTTGCGTTCTGGCACAATACTGCCCCCAGTGCCCGTTTCACAGCATTAAAAACGACGGGCACTGTAAAGCTTGCCCAAATTTTATCGCGTTCAGCTGGAAGATATTGTACTAGAAATATATGTTTTCCTCCACTGTTTCATTGTTGCAAGTTAAAGGGGTTGTCTCACTATAAAGATTGCTTTTATGTTAAAGGGGTTGTCTCACTACATTAATTATCTCCCTCATCTGTTATCTTGGTTTTCCTTTGAATTCATGGTGTTTTTTACTGGCTTCCCTACACCGCAGGACTGATGCACCCCATACAAGGGGGAAATCGGGAATAGGTAGGAACTTTAATGACAAATATTGAAAAGTGACTTTTTTTTTGCAAGATCTTTAACATAAAACAATCCTTTAGTGAACACCCCTTTAAAGATCTTCAAAAAAAAGTCCCTTTGCAATTTGCCATTACCAGGTCCTACCTATTCCTAGTATCCCCTTTTTAAAGGGCTGGCAGCCCCTCAGGTCATAAGCAAGCCCTTTTTTGATCTCTCTGAAGGCTGCCAGCACTGTCGCTAAGCACAGCCCTGTTTGATCTCCCCTGTACTGCCAGCACTGGTCGCTATCTACGCCCTTTTCGATTCTCATGTAGGCTCCCCTATAGTACAGACCGGCTTCTACTGCCCCTAAAAGCCGAAAACCAAAACCCCAGAATCCAAAAAAAAACCAAGAAAACGGGACTGATGAGTGAATCATGTAGTGAGACAACCCTTTAAGTGTAAGTTAAGTGTGCAAAACCCTTTTTAAATAATACCCCCTCTTGAAGGGCGGGGATCGCTCCTCAGGTCCTAAACTACAGCCTTTTTAATCTCTCACGATGGCGGGCCCATCGCTGGTTTGCTATACTACAGACTTTTTCAATCTTCATGATGGCTGCACGCGGTTGCTATAGTACAGATTTTGTTCATCTCTCTGTAGGCTGTAGAACTTTTTGCTATAGCTACGACCGGCTTCAAAGGCCCCCTAGAACCAGTAAACCCTCCTGAATTCAAAGTGAAACCAAGAAAACAATATTCTAAACACCTCTCATTGATTGTAATGTAGAATATATGCCATCGTTCACATGACGCGTATTTGCGTTGTGTTTTTTAAGACATTTTATTTCCCAAATTTTTTGAGCCCTTTATCAATTCTTGAAGCATCTACGCAAGTGAAATCATCACAGGAAACAATGGGGGATAGGATTTTCCTAAATACGTTTCTAAACCGGCTTAAAATACGCCTCTAATCAGGTATTTTTTGTAGCAAATTTGAAGAATAAATTTACTCTTCAAAATATGTTGTGTGGACCTACCCTCCCTGACATTGTCTGTTTTAGCATACGTTTTTTTCCTGTATAAAACCTTCGGGGATCATCTTCTCTTTTAACTCTATGTTGTGTTTTCCTCTGTTATTCCTCCTAGAAAAGTATGACTGAACAGAAGATGGGGGTTTCGAATTGGGGGGGGGGGGGGGGGTCCTGCACAGCTAAATTGTCCCAAACAGGGTTTACATCTGAGTGCAGGGACACGCCCCTTTGAGAAATGGAAAAGTAACCCCATTGACAGATTTATAATACTTTTTTGCAGGAATAACAGAGGAAAAAGCACAACACAGAGTTATAAAAAAATCCCAGAATTTTTATTTTACGGGAAAGAGGGATTTACTAAAGTAAAACCGTCATGGGGTTCACAGGTCCTCTTTTATAAAAATTTTTTTGGAAAACAAAAAGGCCACTATGTGAGAAAAATAATCTGAGCTGTTTCCTTAAAGGGGTTTTGCCCAAAAAAGTGACTCCACCTCTTTCTGCCAGGAAGAAGATAAACTCCATGCGCCTCATGAAGGGCCAGGGGTAGGGGAGGGGGTGAGAGGAAAGGAACATCTGCAAAGTTTACTCAAATAATTACTTTACAACCGTGGATTCTCAAAACAGCAACGCCCCCCAAAAACCCGCACTTTTCTCCCCCTCCCTTGCAAGCTGGTTTATAACTGCAAGGTGGGGCCCGATCGGGTCCCTTTAGGTCCTGGCGTGTCTAATGTAAACTGTCAGGAAATAAGGGCATGAAAAAAAGCTGTAGCTTCAAGGCTTTCCTTTTTTAATCAAAAATAAAAATTTGATTAAAGGGGTTTTTTCCCGAAGTGGGGTTCTCACCTAAAAGGGGATAACCCCCCCTTGAGGCTTAAAAAAAAGGGGGGTTGTGTTTAAAAAAACAAGTACCTCCCCTGTGATGTCATGGTCCCCTTTCCCTGCACTTCCTGATATTCATCCCCTGAGTTGACAAACATGTTTTTTGGCT
This sequence comes from Phyllomedusa bahiana, assembly GCA_025379985.1. Classification (NCBI taxonomy): domain Eukaryota; kingdom Metazoa; phylum Chordata; class Amphibia; order Anura; family Hylidae; genus Phyllomedusa; species Phyllomedusa bahiana. The sequence continues at coordinate 387,276 of JAODAL010000085.1, read as the reverse complement.
AATCCACAGGGTTAAACTGTATTGTACACAATATATGGGTTTTTTTTTTCCCCCAAGGGAAAAATTTAACCCGAGAGGCAGTGTTCTTTTTTTTGTTCACAAACTGATGAAGGAGGGGGGGGGGCTGAGCAGGGACGTCGCATGTTTACCCAGATAAATTTCATTACAACCTGGATTTTCTTTCAAAAGACACAGGGTATTTTTTCCCTTTTCCCCTTTAAAACTCGTTTTATTTCCTCCTCGATAAGATTTCAAACAAACCCGGTGGCCAATCAGCTCCTGGCCTATCTAAGTAAAAAGTCAGGAAACAAGGGATGTAAAAGGGGGCTGTAGCTCCACAGGTTCATTTTTGTAATCACATATATTTAGAAAAGTGATTTACCCATTTTGGAGGATCCCCCTAAAAATTAAATGGCAAAACCCCTTTACTAAAAAATAAAAAAAACAGGATTTTTTTTCCTACGGGATATATTTTTCGGCCTCCTTGAGGAGTGTGGCACATGGGTAGATTTCTCCCGGTACATTCTTCCCAATTATTCTGTCATCAATGAAATGGAGAGGCTGGACCATGCTGGGTGAGGAATCTTTCTCACCATACGCAAAGACAGATGAAATTTAGACAGTGCTAAGCTCGGCCGGTCTTCAGGATGACAGTCACAAGAGTTTTAGGCTCCTCTTGCTATTTAGTTAGGGGTGAAAAAAATCGTCTGGCACCCGGCCCCTCCGGGAGCTGGATAATCCTACTCTGTCAAGTCTGCACCAGACAGAAGAAAAACAACCACAGTTTTTGTTTGCCAAACACTGATCCTATAGAAAGCCCCAGGTCTCTCCCTCCTCCTTCCTGGAATCAGCCGTTATTTACTAGTCCTCTGCCAGCGACAACGGCAGAAGATCCAGACACTGATCCTTTATCTGGTGATAAACAACCATTGCATCCCCCTCCTGGAGCACCGAGAAGGTCGAGCTCCCTTCCAGATGGAAAGTACAGGTCAGAGCCAGATCTCCCTCTTGCTCTTGACACACTTGCTCCCTTCTCTCCAGCTTCTCTCCCCACCCATACATGCTTTCTTCATCTATTCCTTTGACTTCCCTGGAAGGCTTCCAGGCCACACAGAGGTTGGGAGGTTTTCCTGGAGTTATGCTGGACAGGAACCATGCAATCCCCACAACTGGCGTGTCTGCGTCTGCAGCTTTCCCCATGATGGGAAGGGTTAGCCAAAGTGCAAGCCCCTTTGCTCACTTGTGTTCCCACAACACTGTCATACTTAATGCAATCTTACTGCTAAGGCTGATCCTGCACGTCCTTCCATAGCTTGAAGCCTAGTCATCTTTCCAAGGAGCCAGATTAACATCTTAAAACCTTCCAATCTTGCTTAGAAACCAGCAATCCCTCTATGACAACACAGACGATATGGGAGGAAAGACACGCTAATACCGCCGCCACCGACAATCCCAGAAAAGTGGAAAATATACTGGGATTAAGAAGCTGTAGATCCGCGATCATCTAACCACTTGTAGGGGTTGTCCCAGACAGGACTGCCATTAGGACTTTCAGGACCCCATGCAACAAACACACCTGAGCCCCCTCTTCCATTACCAGTTCCTACTGGCTTTCTGAAAATGAATATGACCCCATTGTGCCCTCTGAAATCATTTAAGATGCCCACTGTTTGCCACCTGACATTATTTATGACCCCCACTTTGCCCAATGAAATTATTTATGACCCCCACCGTGGGCCCCCTGAAATTATTTATGACCCCCACAGTGTGCCCTCTGAAATTATTTATGACCCCTTTGGTGTGCACTGTGAAATGATTTATTAACCCACATTGTTCCCTCTGAAATTATTTATGACCCCTATGGTGTGCACCGTTAAATTACTTTATGACCCGCACTGTGTCCTCTGAAATTATTTATTATCTCCACTGTGTCCTCTGAAATTATTTATTATCTCCACTGTGTGCCCCCTGAAATAATTTAGGACCCCCATAGTGTGTCCCCTGAAATTATTTATGATCTCCACTGTGTGCCCCCTGAAATAATTTAGGACCCCCACAGTGTGCCCTCTGAAATTATTTATGACCCCTATGGTGTGCACCGTGAAATGATTTATGACCCCCACTGTGTGCCCCCTGAAATTATTTATGACCCCACAGTGTGCCCCCTGAAATTATTTATGACCCCACAGTGTGCCCCCTGAAATAATTTATGACCCCACAGTGTACCCCCTCAAATTATTTAAGACCACCACTAAGTGGATTCATTCACTTGTAGAAGACAAGTTAGGGTGGAAGTAGGGCCCTTTTATTTTAAAAAACGATTTGAACTAGGCCCCTGAAAGCAGTACTGCCCTGATGGTGGCCCTAGCCCCAGAATCACAACTTACCACCTACCCACAGAATAGGTAATGAGTGTACGATTGGATGAAAGGTTTTTTTAATGTAAGAAACACAGCACCATTTTGCCATTTTCCATCTCTGAGGCTAACGTAACAACCCAGCTCTCCATGTTCTCCACAGAACTATCCATGGCCAAGCAATAAAAAACTTGTAAAGAGCAGCATCAGCCTCATAAGTAAGGAACCGTTTCCAGATGTTCTCAGATGGGGCAGACATTATTCTGACCCTCTCGTCATTCATCTCACAAAAGATTATTAATCAGCTTGTAATGGCTGCTTACAGGGAACCGTAGATTGCAATCAACTACAGAGCAATTGTGGATTTACTGTCCCTTTAACAATACAGGTGGAGACCTGCAGCTGGATCAGTTTCTATGTGCTCCATTAAACATTGTGAGTAGGTAATAAATGTCTTTTATTTTAATCCTTTATTTGTCTAGACCATCCGGATATTAACCCTTCTCTGCTCTAGACCATTAGGGATAGTGATATTAAAGGGGTTGTCTCACCATGCCGTTTCATAGAGCCAAAAGCAGCTTCACTTTCATGCTGTAGGTGGTTCTTTAGCAGTGATCAGCATATCAGCTCCAATTGCGCATGAGAGCAGGAGATCTTCTCTATAGTGCAGAAAGCTTCAGAGCTCAACATTAACAATCAAAAGTAATCAAGCTGCTTTGTTTGTCAGAGATAACACATTCTGTTCCCAAGCTGCTGTGTGCCGACTTGTGGTGAGTCGTCAAAGAGCAGAGAGAGCAGGACGGTTTCCAGAGAAACCTGTGTGCACTCAGAGCAGATAAAATCTCTCTTTTCTCCTGACTGGCGAGGGGTGATTTTGGAAGTCTTCAGTTATCTGTCCTTACAACCCCTTTACGCTTTTCTGTGCCCTATACTGGCAAGGATACTGACATTACCCCTCCTCTGCCTCAGATCACCAGGGATACAGATATCAACCCTTTCACTGCCCTAGACCTCCAGGGATGGTGTCATTAACCTCCTTACTGCTATAGACCACCAAGGATGGAATCAGTAACACATTATTCTAGGCTATCAGGGATGCTAATAATCCCATTCTCTGCCCTAGACCATGAGGGATGCTGACCTCCAGGGATGATGGCATTAACCTCTTAACTACCTTACACCACCTGTTTCTTGCCTCAACTACCAGGGATTCTGACATTAAGCCCTTAACTTTACTAGAACAATAGATAGTATAATTAACTTGTTCAAGCTCCTAGATCATGAGGGATTCTGATACCACCCTTCTCTTCCCTGGACCACCTGGAGCCTTGGCAGTAACTCCTTATCTGCTATAGACCACCATGGATAGAGACCTTACCCCTTCATGGCCCAGATCACTGGAGTTACAATATTACAATCTGCCCTAGCCACAAGGAGTTTGCTATAAACTACACTAATTATGGCTAAGAACCTGGTGATGTAGAGTGATATTTATTTTCTCCGGTTTAGGGGGATCAGTGCCCAGGTCCTTATTGGCCCCCGCCCACCAGCTACCAAGGCTTAGAGGTAAGATTGTGTGTGGAGGCAAATCATATATATGGAGGCAAATCATTCTTTTCTGATGTATACCCTGTTTCCCCGAAAATAAGACAGCGTCTTATATTAATTTTTGCTCCTAAAGATGCTCTATGTCTTATTTTCAGGGGATGTCTTATTTTTCCACAAATAAATGATAGCATGCTATACTAGTGTGAGTGTGTATATATATCTTAAAGTTTAGAGTCAAATCATAATATATATGTATGTAAAGGACATTTTATGGCAGCTGCAGTGACTTATCTCAAACGATGGCAAATGTGACATGCTGGGACTTGTAGAACTAGAAGTTCCAGCATGCCCCATCAGCCATCCTGTGAGCTGTGTGTGTGTCAGTATCAATGCTCTGTTCTCCCCCCCATCCCTCACTTACTTGTACACTGTCACCTGTCCTGGGATGTTCGGGACCTGTGGTGACATCAAAGTCACCACAGGTCCATCAAAACTCTTCTACAACAATATGTTCCAGGGCCGTTTCTCAGGATGAGCAGGGCTTGGGAATACCGACCCCCCCCCCCCGCCCCTTCCTCCACTTCTCTCTGCCCGCCCTTAGGGATGGCCCTGTATAGGGAGCTGCAGCAATAATTTCCGCGATGTCTTATTTTCGGGGGGTGGCTTATATTTGGGAATGCAACAAAATCTCTGCTATGCTTACTTTCGAGGGTGTCTTATTTTCGGGGAAACACGGTACATACATAATTATTGGAAATAAAAAATCTTGGCTTGTTCTATTACAAGCTGTAGCTTTCTCCCAAGTGGCACTGCCAAGGGTGACCACATCTGACCTGTAGGGACTGTGTCTGCCTCAATGCGGGGCCAGGGCACACAGCAAAGCTTTCAATACTGTTCATTTCAGGAGCTTTCATCTCTATCTGGAGCCTGTTCCGATGCCCTAAATCTTGTCACGTGCATGAGGAGGCGCTGTGCGAGACACCTCCATGCCGGAGTTTGCACAATCCCACTCTTGATGTGCCGTGCGTCAAGGCTGTTGCAATTGCCCACACACCATTTCTCTCACACTTTCACACATAACTAACCTTCCAATCTGTAATGTTATTTAGCCGGCGCCGGGTCCCTCGGTGCCTGTACAGCTTGTCACTTGGATGCTGGATGAGCCGCTATCAGGAAATGAGCCTGAACTTGTGCTCGCCCACTATTTAACAACCTTTATTTTAGATATTAGGTGAGACAAGAGCCACGAGCACAAAATCTGTTCAAGAAGTAGATGACAGCAAAACGCTCACGAGGATTTGTGTTGTTTGCTCTAGTTTCAGTGGTCTAGGCTTTTTGGATGTGAAGGATCTATCGGTGACATGTATGATTTTTGGCACGCAGGCGCCAATTTTATTACGCGCATCAGTAGCGTAGAATGCGCCTCAGTGTATGAACCTGCTCGACTGCGGGTCATAGATTTGGCGCTTTCTATCTACAAAGCGACAATTCAGGATCAAGTAAACCACTTTTAAATTGGCCTGCCTGTTCCAGCAGTAATGAGCTAAGTTATGCCGTACTGAAGTCATAAATCTGTAGAATACTACGGTTGTAGTGCGACACGCCTCCCACATCTTAGGCGCATTACAAAGTGCAGCGGGCACTTTATAATGCACCTAATTTTGGAGTGAAGATTGATCCAGTGTCCCATAAAATAGTTTTATTGAAGAATCTGAGTAAAATCACAGAGTGACAATCAGACGCGTTACAGGCCACGTGGGCTCTGATTAAGAGCCCACGTGGCCTGAAAGGCGTTAGCGTCTGATAGCTATGATAAAGAGCCCACGTGGCCTGAAACGCCTTAGCATCTGATAGCTATGATTAAGAGCCCACGTGGCCTGAAAGGCGTTAGCGTCTGATAGCTATGATTAAGGGGCCCCACGTGCATGAACGTGTTAGCGTCTGATAGCTATGATTAAGAGCCCACGTGGCCTGAAACGCTTAGCATCTGATAGCTATGATTAAGGGCCCACGTGCCTGAAACCGTTAGCATCTGATGCTATGATTAAGGCCCACGTGCCTGAAAGCTTAGCATCTGATAGCTATGATTAAGAGCCCCGTGGCCTGAAATGTGTTAGCGTCTGATAGCTATGATTAAGGGCCCAAGTGGCCTGAAACGCGTTAGCGTCTGATAGCTATGATAAAGAGCCCACGTGGCCTGAAACGCATTAGCATCTGATAGCTATGATTAAGAGCCCACGTGCCTGAAACGCGTTAGCTCTGATAGCTATGATAAAGAGCCCACGTGGCCTGAAACACGTTAGCGTCTGATAGCTATGATTAAGGGCCCCCGTGACATTAAATGTGTTAGCGTCTGATATCTATAATTAAAAGCCCACGTGGCCTGAAACGCGTTAGCGTCTGATAGCTATGATTAAGAGCCCACGTGGCCTGAAACGCCTTAGCATCTGATAGCTATGATTAAGGGCCCACGTAGCCTGAAACACGTTAGCATCTGATAGCTATGATTAAGGGCCCCCGTGACCTGAAACACGTTAGCATCTGATAGCTATGATTAAGGGCCCACGTAGCCTGAAACACGTTAGCGTCTGATAGCTATGATTAAGGGCCCACGTGACCTGAAACGCGTTAGCGTCTGATAGCCATGATTAAGGGCCCACGTGGCCTGAAACGCGTTAGGATCTGATTGTCACTCTGTGATTTTACTCCGATTCTTCAATGAAACTATCTATTTTATGGAGGACGCTGGATCAATCTTCTTTTCAACTTGTATTATACCGTCTCCACAGATCCGTGCGACCTCATCACCGGTGAGCTTGACTTACCAATTATCTCTAATTTTGGAGTGCGCCTGCTCATACATCTGGAGAACAGGGCTGCACCAGTTTTTGGGTTGATAGGACACCAGACTGCTCGCGCAGTCCCGTAAATACACGTCGCCCTATGTGCCTCTGATATTGGGGAGAAAACCCACAGAATGGGAAATTTGTTGAGACATGGAGATTAATGTCAGAACTTTGATTTGTATATTAAAGGGGTCTTCCGGGACTTTTTAAAAGTCCCCCTAACAGTTCCCAATGTGTTTAAATAGAAAATTAACCAATTCTCACCTCTCCCATCACCACTGTGCCAGGGCTGCAATATTCCTCCGATCCCTCACTGCTGATGTCACGTTCATGGATCACATGATGCTGCAGCCAATCACTGACCTTGGTGGTCACATGCCGTACATGCAGATTGGTTGCAGCGTCAGGTGATCCATTAAAGAGACACCATCAGTGAAGGAACCGGGGAAGGACACTGGAACTCTGGTGATGGGTAAAGTAATTATGGGTTAATTTTCTATTTTAGCACAATGGTAGGGAGTTTTTTTTAAAAAAAAAAACATCTTGAAAAACTTCTAAAAGTAGTGGAGCTAGGAAGGGCGGGCATGGTATACGTTCCAGGGGGACCCCAACAGGCCACTCTACTTTTGACCTAGGTATTCACATACAGGGATGGACAACAAACTCTATCTTTGTGCTAGTAATAGAAGACCTAGATATGAGTATATAGATCACCATATACATAACATGTCCCTGTAGACCCCTACAAATGCCCTTTATAGTAAGTTTACTCATAACCATATAAAGCTGTAGAATCCCTAAAATACATAACACATGCAAATAAGAAAGGAGGTCGCTCAAAATGCGACAGTCAGTCCCTTACCATGCAGTTTTAACTTGTTTTGGAATGTCAGTAAAATTTACGCAATTTTTTACGTAAAACCGCTACAGCCCTTAAACATTTTCTCACAATCATATGCATTTATTGCCGGTAGCTGCCAACAGGTAATCAAAATCCAAAGAGGGTGGAATGTACTAACCCAAAACTGGTGCATAAAAGTTGCTCATTTTTGGCGCAAGTTATTTTTATTTTCCACTTCTCTCGTAACTTTTTACAAAGGAGATAGAAAAGGGCGTGGCATTTACCATAACTTACGCCAAAAAGGAAAATGAACTGTGGAAAAAAATCTAATCCTGCCAGAGATTCGCTTTTTGGGTGCATGGACAACTAAAAAGCGTGCGCCTAATTCCAGCAAGCTTCCTCCAAAGTTTAAAACTTTGAAAAATATAAAAAATAATAACAGACATCACACTAAGGTCTTATGAGCTGCACACTAGAAACAATATATGGGTTTGCACATCCAAAAAACCTTTTTGAAAAAAATTAGTATAGGTGCACACTGGTGCTGCAGCAACATACGTACACATTCCAATATCAGTAGCACACTATCAACTAAAAAAAAAACTATCAGAGGGGACATAGGAATTTTTGAAAAAGCATTTCTGCTATCTAGGTAGGATACATGAAAATTTTTTTTGGAGATTCTTAGTTCACACTTTTGATCAAAACTGCTTAAGCCACCTCCAAAACTTCAACGGGACCTCAATGCAGGTGGGTCTTACACTATTGTTACCTCTCTTGGGGACTGCACAGACCTCCATACTTCAGGGAGTGAAGGAACCAGCTTCTGAGTACACTGCACTGATTTAAAACCTGTGAAGGTGGATGGAGTGCAGAAAACCTATGCTCATTTCTTTCAAAAAGGTTTTTTAGATGTGCAAAACCATATATTGTTTCTAGCTTGTGTATGGAGGAGTGGCTGCCTCCATTTTGGTTTTTTACACTCCACCCACCTTTAAAGGTTATAAATCAGTGCAGTGTACTCAGAAGCCGGTTCCTTCACTCGCTGAGGTATGGAGGTCTGAACAGTCCCCAAGAGAGGTAACAATAGTGTAGGACCCATCTGCATTGAGGTCTCATTGACGTTTCGGCAGTTTTGATCAAAAGTGTGAACTAAGAACCTCAAATTTTTTTTCATGTATCCTAGATAGCAGAAATGCTTTTTCAAAAATTCCTATGTCCCCTTTGATAGTTTTTTTAGTTGATAGTGTGCTACTGATATTGGAATGTGTATGAGCTGCACTCAGCTGCCTCTATAAAGTATCGGCTGATTTCTTCACTCTTCTATGAGCTGCACACGTCAGACGTCATTCAGGTCCAGATATAAGGTGTGATCGGCACACGTCATACGATACCTGTCAGTGAAGTGGGAAGTATCCCGGTGCTGTGGCAGGCCTTGCTTCCTCCTCTGGCTCGAGGAGTTACTGGAGGTGGGTATTTGAGCTTCCATTGCTCCGGGGTTTTGCACCACAGCAGCTGCCACTTCTTGTCGTGCCCGGAGCAGATCTGCCAAAAGAAGAGCGGAAACTGTGTCAGGCTGAAACACCCTGGAGTGCTGCAAAGTGCTGTCGCCTCCTTACAGAGAGATCCTGAGCCATCCATCCTCCTTCCTTCCCTACGTGAACTCGCCTTCTCCACATTCCTCACTCTGTGTGGGCGCATTACCTGGCTGCTCCAAGACACCATCCTGCTCCTTATCGCACTCTCTCTCCATCTCTTGACCTCTTTTGTTCCGTTCTCTATCTTCCCTTCCTTAACGGTTTCTTTCTCCCCTTTTCTCTCCTTCTCTCAGAAGTTAACAATCAAAACCACATGTTTTTCTGCCATTGGAAACAGTCATGCTTTTGACTTGAAAACATACGGAGCTAAGTGAGTCACCCCCGGGGTGGGGGGTTGCGAGAGGGGCGGAGGGACGAGGCGAGTTCCTCTTCCCAAGTGAAAAGGAGGGCAATATACTTCCAGAAAATACTCTGCTCTTTAGATGGGGTTTGAATAGAACAGATATAGTAATCTATAGTCAAAAGTACCCGGCATAGCAGCGCTTAAAGGGGTTGTCTCGCTACAAGGATTGCTTTTTATGTTAAAGATTTTGCAACAACAAGTCACTTTGCAATATTATATCCCATTATAATCCCCTGTGGTCTCTTACCTATGTCCTGTTATCTCCTCTGATAGGTGGCTGCTATACAGGCATCCGCACAGGTCCTATAGCTACAGACCTGTTTGATCTCTCCTGATAGGCTGCAAGCGCTGGTTGCTATAGCTACAGACCTGGCTTATACTGCAGCCTAGTGGAAGCCAGTAAACACGCCTCTGAATTCAAAATGAAACCAAGAAAACTGGACTGAGGTGAGATGAATCAATGTAGTGAGACAACCCCTTTGACTTGACACCTATAGGGGTTGTCTCACTACGTTGATTCAGCTTACCTCAGTCCCGTTTTCTTGGTTTCTTTTTGGATTCTGGATTGTGTTTACTGGCTTCTACTAGGCTGCAGAATAAAGCCAGGTCTGCAGCTATAGCAACCAGTGCTGGCAGCTTATCAGGAGAGATCAAACAGGTCTGTTGCTATAGCAACCAGTGCTGGCAGCTTATCAGGAGAGATCAAACAGGTCTGTAGCTATAGCAACCAGTGTTGGCAGCCTATCATGAGAGATAGAACAGGTCTGTAGCTATAGCGACCTGAGGAGCTGATGCAGCCCATACAAGAGGGGATATCTAGGAATAGGTAGGACACTGCTAATGGACATATATTGCAAAGTGATTTGTTTTTGCAAGATCTTTAACATAAAAAGTGATCCTTGTAGTGAGACAACCCCTTTAATGTATGATGAGACTGTGGCACAGAAAGTTCTCAGCATTTTCAATGGCTTGTGTTTCGATCTAAGATCAGACAACAGTACGGCCACACAACAAGTGTACAATCCGACCGGTATTTCATGGTCTTTTCAATAGTTTTGGGGGATGGTTCTGTTCGCGGTTTGGGGATTTGCCCGTCCTCCTTAACCACTGACTAGCACACCTTCTGCCCGAAAACCGGGCGGAACATTGTGCATGTTCTGAGTTTTTCGGAACACCGGCGGTGTGAAAATCCATCCGGCTGAAAATCCGTTCAGTCTAGACTACTGGCCGGATTTTCTATTAAAGTCTATGGGGATGGTTGCTTTTTGGTTTTCAGGGACCGTATTCAAATTCGCAAATGTAACAAAAAAAACCATGCCATGTGGATCTACCCTAAGACTATGTCTACACAGCAGTGAATTTCCGTTGGATTTGTAGCGGATTCAGTATTCTGAATCGGCCGAAAATCCGACTCTCAGCAGTGCTGTGTAGACCGCAATAGAAAATCCGTGGTGTGGTTTCCTAGTCCGGCAAAATATAGACCATGTTGTATATTCCGCCGAATTGCGGTCGGATTCTCATGCAGCCTATGTACCGCCAGGAATCCGAAATTTGCAAAAAAAAAATGGCGGTGTTCTGTGGATTTCTAACGGTATTTTAAAGGGGTTGTCTCACGACAAGGATTGCTTTTATGTTAAAGATCTTGCAAAAACAAGTCACTTTGCACTATATGTCCATTAACAGTGTCCTACCTATTCTAGAATATCCCATCTTGTATGGGCTACATCAGCTCTTCAGGTTGCTATAGCTACAGACCTGTTTGATCTCTCCTGATAGGCTACCAGCACTTGTTGCTATAGCTACAGACCTTCTACTGCAGCCTAGTAGAAGCCAGTAAACACGCCCCTGAATTCAAAATGAAACCAAGAAAACAGGACGAATTAATGTAGCGAGACAACCCTTTTAAGTTTGTTGTGTAGACATAGCCTAAGAGATTTCTGCCTAATGAACTTGACTGCATTCGGTTTTCTGAACACTATTGGTAGCACACTTCTGTGAGCAGGAAGAATATATATGCAGAAAGTCTTCGTGCATCCATGGCCCCAAGACAAACTCCTCCCCTCCTTCTGTTTCTTACCCTCACCTACGTTTATAAGGCGAGGATCACAACTGAATTTCGGCAATGGTACAAAACGATGATGCAACCAAATAAAAGCGATTTTCCAGTCACAACAGGAAGAAATGTGAATAAACCCGCTTTGTGTCTGAATCCAACCAGAGCGATATTACACAGCTGACTGCTGCACATGTGATGGGATGGACATCAATTTATTCCAAACCCATGATTGTGCCTCTAAATCATGTGTCAAACTCGGGGCCCGCGGGCCAAATCTAGCGCGCCATGTCATTTGTCGTGGTCCATGAGAGTGTAGACACAGCCAGCAGAAATGGACAAGGTCCGGGACTGGCTCTACACTTTCCCCTGAGGATGCAGCTAGCGCTTGGCACAGGCGGCAGCACCAGCACAGGGAGGTGGTGCCATCTTGGATTTAAAGGGGTTGTCTCACTTCAAGGATTGCTTTTTATGTTAAAGATCTTGTAAAAACAAGTCACTTTGCAATATGTGTCCATTAACAGTGTCCGACCTATTTCTAGATATCCCCTCCTGTATGGGCTGCATCAGCTCCTCAGGTCACTATAGCTACAGACCTGTTTGATCTCTCCTGATAGGCTGGCAGCATTGGTTGCTATAGCTACAGACCTGGCTTCTACTGCAGCCTAGTAAACACGCCACTCAATTCAAAATGAAACCAATAAAACAGGACGAATCAATGTAGTGAGACAACCCCTTTAAAGGGAACCTGTCACATAGGTTATGCCCTATTGCTGAGGGCAGCACAAGCTAGAGTCAGACCTGCAGTTTCCAGCGCTGTGTCCCTTATTCTGTAAGATGCTGCAGTTTTAGAGTATTTACCTCTCAAATCTTATTCATGAGCAGGTGTGAGCCCCCGCCCACCAAAGGCTAGCCCCGCCCACTGACAGTTATTCACCTGTTTCTACCTATTCAAAGTAATAGGTTTATCAGTTAATGTGGGTGGGGCTAGCCTCAGGTGGGCGGAGCAAAAACTGACTTTTTGTTTGACTCTTTTCTGGCTGAAAACTGCAGATTTGAGCATTAAATGCTCTAAAACTGCAGCATCTTACAGAATAAGGGACACAGCGCTGGAAAACAGCAGGTCTACCCTAGCTGTGCTGTCATCAGCAAGGGGGACATAATCTATGTGACAGGTTCCCTTAAATAGTCTCCAAAGAAATGGAGTAATTAGCAAAGACAAGAGTGACTTTTAATGACTATATTTACTATTTTGCCATAGGCAAACTTAAACTCTATCCCCTGATAAAGCCAGTTAGCTGGTGAAGCATGTTGGGGAGGTCAGGCATGACATTTTAATTTGTGATTTCTCACCTCTTCCTACAGTGTCACCCGCTGCAGAGGGTCTCACATGGAAACCTTATATGTTTTATGTCCATCAGGGATCCATTAGGGATGACTGCCCAAGTAGGATGTTTTGGATCCCTTATTGGAGTTAGCAAATCACTGTATATATAAGGTTTTCCTGCTAATAGGTGGTGTTCCACCAGACTTGATAATAGATGAGGAGTTATTCCTTCACAATTAGAACGGGACAAATTGAGAGGTTAGAAATCAGGTTTTTAAATAGTGCGTATAGAGGTTAAGTGTTATACATAATAAAAGTTAAGTTTTAGTGCTTTATAGATTGAGAACTGATAGAGTTTAAGTTTGCCTACGGCAAAACAGTAAATGTAGGTTCCCTTTAAAGCTCCGGTGTGCACCTAAACACTGCTCGGTTCAGCAACTCACAGATGGTGGCACAGCTCTGACAATTGTACCCAGGCAGCCAAGCCACCCTGCAATGGCACAACCATAATGCTAATGAGGCTCTCGGTGAAAATGAGTTTGACACCTCTGATCTAAAGGCAATCGGACGGTGTGATTGAGACCAACTCTATGTTGAAGCTCAGAATAACACAGACATTTGCGGTAGATCTATAGGTCTGGTGAGTACGCAGATGCATCGGCTATGGCACAGCTGCTTCTGGACTGTGTGTAATAACGGAGGCAGCGCAATCCATAATCATTATATAGAGTGGAGCTGGCCCAGGCACAATTAACGCGGCTTGCTTAATTGCCTTCTTAGGGGTGCTGATCGTGTTGCCTGGGGGTGGTGCTTTGAGTCGGGCTATGTCTGCCCGCCACCGATCCTGGAGTCTGATGCTCGAGGTTACCAACTGTGTATCTGGATCCTGAGCGATCTGTGAGCTGCGCTGTGTAGATGAGATATGGCAGTTCAGCCTGGGGGGGCTTCCCAGCTGCGGTGCTTGGCAGTCACGGGGGTGTCATAGCCTGTCAGAGCTGGCGGCTTTCGGAACGCAAGCCACAGAGATAGGAGGGGGAAGGGGCATTAGCGAATGTAAAAGAAGCCTGAATAGTCTGCAAGCTAAAATTGTCTGACCACCAAGAGATAATAATCACATTTACATTTGGACGTTGCAGAATCTTAAAGTACCACATCCCTTTCCTAGCAACGGCCACAAAATATCTGCTGGGGATGTGCTCAGATGCCTCTGCTATGTCTGATGTAGCCGCTGTCTGCAGTTAGGGACCACCATCTAATTATCCCATACAGCGCCTACAGTTAGGGGCCACCATCAAATTATCCCATATAGCGCTTGCAATTAGGGGCCACCCTCAAATTATCCCATGTAGCACCGCAGTTAGGGACCACCATCAAATTATCACAAATAATTCCTGCAATTAGGGGCCACCAGCAAATTATCCCATATAGCGCCTGCAGTTAGGGACCACCACCAACTTATAACATACAACACCTGCAATTCGGGGCCACCATCAAATAATCACACATAGTGCCTGCAATTAGGGACCACCACCAAATTATAACATACAACACCTGCAATTAGTAGCCACCATCAAATAATCCCATATAATGCTGCAATTAGGGACCACCATCAAATGATCACATATAGCGCCTGCAATTAGGGGCCACCCTCAAATTATCCCATCTAGCACTGCAGTTAGGCACCACAATCAAATTATCACATATAATTCCTGCAATTAGGGGCCACCAGCAAATTATCCCATATAGCGCCTGCAGTTAGGGACCACTAGCGAATTATAACATATAATTACTGCAGTTAGGGACCACCCTCAAATTATCCCATATAGCACCGCAGTAAAGGATCACCATCAAATGATCACATATAATGCCTGCAATTAGGGACCACCACCAAATAATAACATAAAACACCTGCAGTTAGGGGCCATAATCAAATTATAACATATAATGCCTGCAATTAGGGGCCACCATCAAATTATAACATATAATGCCTGCAATTAGGGGCCACCATCAAATTATAACATATAATGCCTGCAGGTAGGGACCACCCTCAAATTAGCCCATATAGCGCCTGCAGTTAGGGACCACCAGCAAATTATCATATATAATCATACTTACTTATAATGCTTGCAATTAGGGACACCAGCAATCTATCACACACAATGCCTGCAGTTAGGGACCATCAGCAAATTATCATATATAACGCCTGCAGTTAGGGACCATCAGCAAATTATAACACATAGTACCAGGTTGTATTTTAAAGAGGTACTATGAGGGTGAAGGGGGTACAAGTCATGTAAGTTATAGGAGACATTATGGTGGTGTTGGGAAAAGTATTTTTTAGGACTTGCAATCTCATTGACAAACAATGCAGCACGTCGCCAGCGAATCCAGACCGAACTGGCAGATACCAGCGGACAAAAGACCTCATCCAACTACTCAATAATTTTGAATGAAACTTTAGGCAAATGTCACTCTAAAAGTCCATCTTTCGAACCCGCACCACGTCTCCAATTCTCTTCAGCGTGACCTGCAAGCAACTATCAACCACAGCTTCCTCTGTCAGAGCGGAGTGGCAGGATGGTCATTGAGGGCATTGCCGAGTGTCAGAGAGAAACTGTGCACAAGACAAATGACAAGAAGGAAGGCGCAGTGGGGAGGATATGATGCTACATCATGCAAGATAACAGCATGTACCACTCTGCCCTGGAAGAAAATGCTACAAGATGACAAACACTGCTGATGTTAGACATTGTAGGTAAGCAAAATAAATGACTACCCCGACAGATGAAGGGGAGAGAGTGTAAAATCAGAAATTAAAGAAATGTGTGAAAATATTCTAGGTGCGTGTGTTACGCAGAGCAGGAAAATGTGAAATGATTTGCCTTTAATCCATAGAATATCATATTACTAAGATTAAAGGGGTCATTCCCATCTAATTAGCTTTAAAGGGGTTTTGCCATCTCATAAAATCATTTTTGAGGCCGGCTTGTTGTTCACTACCAGCCGGGATCAGAGAATACTGGGTGACCACACTTGTGCAGCTCTTCCCCATTCATTTCTATGGCAGTTCCGAACATAGCCAAGCAAGTGTGCTCAGCTATATTCTGATCTCCCATAGAAAGGAATGGGGAAGAGCTGCACATGCATGGCCACCCCCATTCTCTGAGGCCGGCTCGTAGTGAACTATGAGCAAGCATCAGAAAGGATTTTATGGGATGGCAAAACCCTTCAAGCAAGTAGACAAAGAGAAATAAGCATTATCATCACGTACATTTCTATTATGATTTTGCTTTAGGTTAAAGATAAAGCATCTACATATCCATATTTATCTCAATCTATATAATTACCACCTCATATCTATCTATCTACCTCATATCTATCTATCTACCTACCTATCTATCTCAAACCTATCTCATATCTCTCTCTCATACTTATCTCATATCTAATATCTATCTCATACCTATCTATATACAGTATCTATTTTATTTCTCATATCTATCTCTCATATCTATCTCTCTATCGATCTATCTATCGCATACCTATCTATCTATCTATCTATCCCATATCTATCTCCTATCTATATATCGCATATCTATCTATCTATCTATCTATCTCTCTATCTCATATCTATCTCTCTATCGATCTATCTATCGCATACCTATCTATCTATCTATCGCATACCTATCTATCTATCTATCTATCTATCTATCTATCTATCCCATATCTATCTCCTATCTATATATCGCATATCTATCTATCTATCTCCTAATCTATCTATCTATCTCCTAATCTATCTCTCTATCTCCTATCTATCTATCTCACATCATATCTATCTCCTATCTATCTATCTATCTATCTCCTAATCTATCTCCTATCTATCTCCTATCTATTTCATATCTATCTATCTCCTATCTATCTATCTCATATCTATCTATCTCCTATCTATCTATCTATCTATCTTATATCTATCTATCTATCTCATATCTATCTATCTTCTAGACACAGTCTATAGAATTATACAAATGCAGAGAAAATAAGATGACATGATTAGAGAAGTGGTCAATAATGTAGGAAACCATCTGTAAACAACCGTGATAGATAACCTGCTGTATCTTAGAAGCATAAATGTATTTGGTAAAAATGTTTAATTACCTTTGCTTTCCTGTTTAAAGCTAATCCATAAGATTGGAATACCCCTTTAACACATTTCTGTACTATCTGATGCTTTATTAAAGAAATGTGACTGTACCGAATAAAAAAAATCCAAGCTGTCTCTTCTTCAGCTATGTTTACATCTGTTTCCCGGAAAGCTGTGTATCAATCAATATGGCTGTCCTTATAGCTCTCATATGGGCTGCCATCCAGTCTTACTAGAGTCCTGAGCAGCTCATCTGCTAAGATGGCAACAACACAGAGAGGGGAATGTATGACTGCATAATTGGGCAAATTACCTAAAAAGATGGCTAACCATGGTTGTGGGAGGCCATACTGGTTGTCACCCAGCTTTCCCAGTAATAGATATAGCTTGTCATTACTGGATTACTGGGATCATAATTGGGTGGTCACCCAAGGATAATGACTAATATCTTAATATGTGATACTTTTCTCTATTGTAAATCAATGGACGTGGGTACGTGTGTCATAGGATGAGCTCTGTGCAGCACTGCTGTAACTTCAGCTGACAGACCGCTTAACTTGCTTGCTATCAGTGACAGGCCCGGATGTGGTGCCCTGACTTTGTCCCCCACTGCCTCTATGAATGTGCAGAAGGCAGGCCGCTTCTCTGACAGCTGGAAACATCACATGGAGTGACACTTTAAGCCCAGGAGGCTGCGGGTAAAGCCAGGATCAGAAGGCAGGATTAAAACGAGACAGGCGAAAGCAGAGATAAAAATCTTCATGGATCTGCATTTGTATCACGCTTGCTGGGAAGAGAGACCAGAGGGCACGCTGCAAATATTGCCTCACCCTATAAAGTGATTTATAATGCAGTCATCCATCCCACACAGGCCTTGGAAAATCACTTTAATTATTGATATACTGTAGTAGTCACCATCCAGGTAGGTATTAAGAGGCGCTACACAGTGGCGCCAGCCATCCTGTCATCTAGCAATACGTAGGAGAATGGCGTTTACCTAAGCGGCCCTAGAGATCTCGCTGCATCCTGATGAAATCATCATCTGCTCTCTTCTAGGAGCGGATACACAATGGACTATGTGGCTCCAAGATAGGTAAGAACAGTATAATCTCCAAGGCGAACCCAGACCAAAAAAATCAATGTGCCGCACCTGCCGGTGTCATATACCTGAGCTCCCAGCATGCACAGACCATTACTACATGCCAGCTACAGCTAGTCCTAATCCACCCAGAATGAAATACTGCCTTTGCTGGATCCAGGAATATCTATCAGGGGAATAAGTGTTTATATGGGGCCACAAGTAAATGCAGTGACCTTTCCTATAGATCCAGACAGGAAAACAACCATTTCCAAGAAGCTGTTGCAATATGGATTACACCAAAGACATAATGTGGACAGTAAAACTCCGCTAATTCTTCCCTATGGTGCATGTGTACTTTCTAGTTCTTCTATAGATCACGAATCAGTGCCGTGTACACAGTGCGCTAAAGCTTCATTCCAATTCATTTCATTTTTTTATGCAAATCTGTCCACTAGGGGGCCATAATATGGTGAAATTGTACATGGAACATCAACAGAACTGTAATTTATGTATATGTATCTGCTAATTCTTCCCTATGGTGCATGTGTACTTTCTAGTTCTTCTATAGATCAGATGTATACTTTCCAGTTCTTCTGTAGATCATGAATCAGTGCCTATGGTGCATGTGTAAATTCTATTTCTTCTATAGATCAGATGTATACTTTCCAGTTCTTCTGTAGATCACGAATCAGTGCCTTGTACACAATGCTCTAAAGCTTCATTCCAATTCATTTCCTTTTTTTATGCAAATCTGTCCACTAGGGGGCCATAATATCGTGAAATTGTTTATATGGGGCCACAAGTAAATGCAGTGACCTTTCCTATAGATCCAGACAGGAAAACAACCATTTCTAAGAAGCCGTTGCAATATGGATTACACCGAAGACATAATGTGTACAGTAAAACTCCGCTAATTCTTCCCTATGGTGCATGTGTACTTTCTATTTCTTCTATAGCTCAGCAACCAGTGCCGTGTACACAGTGCGCTAAAGCTTCATTCCAATTCATTTCATTTTTTTATGCCAATCTGTCCACTAGGGGGCCATAATATGGTGAAATTGTACATGGAACATCAACAGAACTGTAATTTATGTATATGTATCTGCTAATTCTTCCCTATGGTGCATGTGTACTTTCTAGTTCTTCTATAGATCAGGAATCAGTGCCTTGTACACAGTGCTCTAAAGCTTCATTCCAATTCATTTCATTTTTTATGCAAATCTCTCCACTAGGGGGCCATAATATGGTGAAATTGTACATGGAACATCAACAGAACTGTAATTTATGTATATGTATCTGCTGCCTCCAGAGGTTTTTTTCTATTGCTCTTTATGTGAAAATAAACAAGTATTAAGACATATGTATTTTATTTTATCTAAATTATATTAGATCTCTCTGATTATGAAGGTGATAGATCATTTCTGGCCCCACTGTGTTGCTGATGAAGTAAGCTGCTTTCTAGATCTTATCGGGGAATCAGTCACTATCTGAGGATGTAATTCCCTTCCCCCACCCTCGGGCTGGTACATTTTAATAAATCAAGGCCACCCCTTGACTCTCCGTCACGATTGAGAGTAATGATTTTAATAAATCAAAGCCCTAACGGGTTAGTGGAGCTGTGGCCTTGATTTATTAAAATCTGTGCTCTGAATCTCAGCCTCATCCCTGTGAAAACAGCTGGTGTTACTTTAAGTGACTGTGTCTTTCCCAATATCACTGCAGCCACCAGCATGCCTATGGATACGCTCTGCTGTATCAATATCCTCAAATGTTCAAGTACGCTCATGATTTCATAGCGCAACAAATCCATATATAAAATGAAAGGAGAAGCAGAGCTGTGGTTGAACATTTCAGCTCTTATTACAACTACATTGTTATTAAAAGGGGTTTTCCATTTTGTATCACTAGAATATGCCACCAGTTTATGAGTGTCTGACCTATGAGACCCCCATTTAGGATGAAAGGACTGCAGTTCTGGTTTAGTGCTGTGTCTGCGCAGTTTTCTATGGTGCTCCCAACCTCCCGAATCTGCAGGGTACTGCAGTTGGCCCCATTCAATTGAATGGAGACACAATATACAGGCAGTCCTCGACTTACACCGTTCCAACTTACATCTGGTCATTCACATAGATAAGGTCATCTAAATGTGTTGGATGCATCTAGTTCTAGGAAAGATGGTTAACAGCTAGTATGGTAACCATTATATACAGGCAGTCCCCAACTTACACCGTTCCGACTGACATCTGTCCTCTAGTAACAAACAGACATAAGGGGAATGCTGGCACTTGTAGTTCCATGTTCCACAGCAGATAGTAGCTGTGGAACGACAAGTTCCAGCATGCCACAAAAGCACATGAGGTGGAAATGAGGTGAATTCTTCTTAACAGGGGCACAGACAGCAAAACAAATGTAAAAACCCTTCCCTGCACTATCCAAAACGGAAAAAAAATTCCTTTTGTGTTGGAGTTACATTTAATACATATACTTGTTCTGACTTAAATACAAATTCACCTTAACAAACCTACAGTTCCTATCCCATCCGTAACCCGGAGACTGCCTGTAGTTCCCTGTGTAGCTGGTGCTCGTGCAGAGATGGGGACACAGTGCTAAACCAGTAGTGAAGCCCCTTTGTTGTCAGGAAGAGTGTGGGTCCCAAAGCCCAGACCCTCACTGTCCATAGTGATATCCTAGTGATAAGATGGGAATAGTTTTCTAAATAACAAGAATTTGTCTGTTTAAAATACAATTCACTAGAGTTCCCATCCTTACCACTGTGGGTCGGTACCGCCATGGTGTTGGCCAGTTGGTACAGCCGTTGTTGCTGTTCCTCAAAACTGCCATGCTCATTAAGTGCTGACATCATACGTCTGTAGTGCTCTTCAGGGGTCATTTGAGCCAATGGCTCCTCCAGCAATGGAGTCTGAGAGTTTTCTGCAGAAGAAAAAATAATAATATTTTTTTTATTTTATCCATAAAAAAATTACAAAAATGGCATGTGACATTATAACTGTTACAATTAACAATACAAGGCTAAAATGAGTAGGCTGAGAGCGGCGACCCCATCTGACAAATTTATGATATATCAATAGGATAAACCACTAATGTGTGACAGGTGCGGGTCTCCGGCATGGGAGATCGGCCCCTTGAAAGTCTCCATTGAGAATAGAGAGGAGGTCGGTAGTTTCCTATTCATTTCAGTTTTAAAGGGGTTTTGCCAAGAAGTGAGTTCCTCACCTAACAGGCTGATACTCCCCTTTTGAGGCTTGCAAAAAAAGGGGTGTTGTGTTTCTGTGTTTAAAAAACAACTACCTCCTCTGTGATGTCATCGCTCCACCTCCCATGCACGCTCCCGATATTCAGTCTCTGTAGTTGAGCAAACATGTTATTTGGCTAATCCACAGGGGAGAACTGTATTGTACACAAGCTCTACAGGTTTTGTTTTCTCCCTCTTATCTGCTCAGGAGAGAAGATAAGCTCTGAGCAGGCAGTGTTCTTTCATTTGTTAACAAACGGATGCGGGTGGAGGGAGGGGGAGATGCTGAGCAGGGAGCATTGCATGTTTACTCAGATAATTACATTAGAACCAGTGGATTCTCTATTTAAAAGACACAGGGTCTTTTCTCCCCAGTCCCTTCAAAGAAAGCTCGTTCATGTTCCCTGCCATCAGATAAGAAGTGCAAACAACGCAAGCGCGGCCAGATCAGCTCCTGGTCCTATCTAATGTAAACAGTCAGAAAACTAAGGGCATGTAAGGAAGGCTGTAACTCTCAGAGGCTTCACTTGTTTTAATGACATATATTTAGAAAAGTGATTAAATACCCATTTTGGATGATCCCACGTCAACATTAGATCGTGGCAAAAGCCCTTTAAGTACAGTTGAACATACCTGCTATCCCATCAATAGACCAGATATGTGTTTAGCTGGGAAACCTAGAAGTGAAGAATAGGAGAAAATGGGGGATAATCAAGGGATTTTCTGCACCTTAAAATCTGGGCTAAATCCTGCAGAAAACGTGACTTAGAGAGGACTTGTGCCATCTCCTGACACGTCTGGTGGAGCAGCTCTCCATATGTTTCTGTTGTGTGGTTCTATCATGACTTATCTGTCAGATGGGTGTTACCATTTGGGGTGTGTCTCTGTACAGTCTGACATTGTCCAATCAGTGCTGACAGTCAGTGTGAGCAGGGACACACCCATCTGACTGATTCAGTAATACATTTCCAGGACGAATAAGAGGGGAACAGCACAACATAGTTATAAGAGAAGAGGCTCCAGAATTGTTACTACACAAAGAAGACAAGGATTTTCCAGCCCAGTTTTCCACGTGGGCTGGAAAACTACTGACACGACTCATGATGATTCCTTTCAGGTTTTCTGCTCTTCACCTTTCAGCCCTTAGATTACATAATGTATGAGATACACAATCAGTGAAGACAGAACAGGGCTGGGCAATTTACCTAAAATGTGTTGGCCTAGTTTTTTTTCATTGTTTTGGTTTGGTCTACCTAAAATCTAATTAATAATAATTTCTCCAGCCTGGCTAGGGGACATAGCCCAATATTCTCACGCTTCACACCTGCACCAGTCATCATTTTCTAAAGGCCCAACAATGTTGACGCACACCTGGGTACACAGACTAATCAATGATGCGTCTCCAGACGCCCCGCGCGTATATTTATAGTGCTCCGTCACCTGCACACGCACTACTCGCTGACCTTTCTGCAAATAGGCAGAGGCAGCTTTGGGGGAGTGAAAACCCAATTAAATTCATAAAGACATGAGCGTGACGCTTCCAGGGCACGAAGTACACAAACAAAAGAGACTACTAATCTCTAAGAAGCATAAAATATACTACTGCATGCAAGAGACTTTCTGCAAGGACTTCCCAATGAATAGTCTGAAGGCCACAATGTTCATTAAAGGGCTTTTGCCACAATGTAATGTTGACGTGGGATCCTCCAAAATGGGTATTTAATCACTTTTCTAAATGTATGTGATTACAAAAAGCGAAGCCTCTGAGAGCTACAGCCTTAATCAGATGTCCTTAGTTTCCTGAAAGTTTACATTAGGCACGACCAGGACACTGAGAGGAGCTGATCTGGCCACGCTTGCGTGTTTGCACTTCTTATCTGATGACAGGGAACATGAAGGAGCTTGCAAGGGTCTGGGGAGAAAAGTGCAGTGTATGAGGCTGTCTGCTGTCTAGAGAATCCACTGGTTGTAATGTTATTGTTTGAGTAAACATTAGAGACGCTCCCTGCTTCCTGGCTCTGCTCAACACTCTCCCTCTCCACCTGCAGCTGTCCATGCTTAGTTTATCTTCTCTTCTGAGCAGATAAGAGGTAAGGAACTTCACTTCTGGGTAAAACCCATTTAAAGGGGTATTCTCACCACATTGATTAGCTTCATACATGTAGATAAAAGGTAAATAAAGACAATTTCTATATATATTGCTGTTCTGATTTTTCTTTCCTTCAGAGACAGATCAGTTCTTATCTCCTGCTTTTTTACACAAGCTTCCCTAGGTTACTGACTACCTGTCTGCTTTAGAGCTCTGGCCAGGATGGTGTGAGGTCACTTTCTGCTGTATCTTATCAGAAGCACAGGAGCGTCTTTATGTTTCTAACTCACACACTTTAACCCTTTAGAGCTCTGTGAAAAAGCCGGATTAGAAAACCCCTTTAATTCTATAAAGTGATTGGCAGCAACTGATGCTGGGGAAGGAAAAAGACAAGAAAACAAAGTTCTTAAAGGGAACCTATCACATAGATTATGCCCCCCCTTGCTGAGGGCAGCACAAGCTAGTGACAGACCTGCTGTTTCCAGCACTGTGCCCCTTATTCTGTAAGATACTGGAGTTTTAGAGCATTTACCCCTCAAATCTTATTCATGAGCAGGCGTTAGCCCCGCCCACCAAAGGCTAGCCCCGCCCACCTGGCAGTTATTCACGTTTCTACCTATTCAAAGTAATAGGTTAATCAGTTGGGGTGGGCGGGACATGAAAAAACTGACTCTTTTCATGACTTTTTTGGCTGAAAACTGCAGATCTGAGCATTAAATACTCAAAAACTACAGCATCTTATAGAATAATGGACGCAGCGCTGGAAACAGCAGGTCTGACACTGGCTTGTGCTGCCCTCAGCAAGGGGGGCATAATCTATGTGACAGGTTCTCTTTAAGCTCAGCTGCATGGAAGAGAATGACTACTGACTTGATGTTTACTGGCAATCTGTGATATGATTAAACCTGGCCATTGGGAGGTCACAACATTATGGTGGCCACTGAGACATCTGCTCTTGAAGCACCAGCTTTGCACATGAGAGAAGATATGGCTGGTGACAGCTCCTATCTTACCATTTCTAGAACCAGCATCTGGGGGCAGCTCTATACCTTCTTTGGCATCTGCATGAAAATAAAGGCATTTTTCTCATTTCTATTGATATCTGGTTGTGGTTAGGTAGGGAATGACATCTCCTGACACGTCTGTTTAAGAGAATACTTGTATTGCAAGCTCTTTAGATGTTGAGGATGGGTTTTAACCTGGTGCTCTGGTTTTTTTCTAACACTCCAAAAGTGTACAGTTTGTTAAATTAAGCCTAGAGAAGCGCCACCTTTGCAAAACTTGTACACAGTGCTATGCCTACTGCAAAGATTAAAGAGGACCTGTGACATCTCCTGATATGTCTGTGTAATGACCATGCCCGCCAAGGCCTGTAAAGTGTGGCAGAGACTGCGCCTTTGGCCATGATTCTGGGTCTGAATTGTTCTTTTCTTTGTTCTAGTCTGAACTCTGTTTTATTCCAGTACTTGCTGTGTGGTGATTGAGAGGTTCTCCACCACACCCGTCTGGTTACTTCTGCTAGCCCTAGTGTTGGACTGTGGATAGTTAGGACTGAGTGGTGATAGACAGTTGCCTTCACCATTAGGGTGCGTTCCCACGGCAAGTGCCAAATACCGGTCGGTTATGGGACCGGTACTTGCACTGTTTTGCACCTGTCCCCACGGCTGCTGGGGGAGGGGGGTGGCTTTTCTCCGCGATGAGCGAACAAAAGCCCTCCCCCTTCACATTGAGAAGAACATATTCCGTCCAGAAACCGGACGGAAGATTGTGCTTGCACATTGTTTTGCGGGCAGACCGCGGGCGACAAAACCGCCGGGCGGAAAACCCATGCAGTGGGAACTGCTGCATGGATTTTCCATAGAGCACCATTTTGTTCATTTTCGGCCGGTTTTTTAGGTAGGCTGCAAAATCGCAAACCGCCTAAAAAACCGGCCGAAAACCCGTGCAGTGGGTTGTGCCCTATATCTCCCTTCCCTGCCAGTCTGTGTTCTGTGTGGTCTGGATGTAGGAGGGCCGGTCCAATCACGCCTTAGACCAGGACTCTGACATACCATATTTAGACCACTTGTGCTCTTGGACATCGCTTGCAATAGTCTCTTGTAGCTTGAGCTGGTGTTTCACCCCTAATTAGTAACGCCCATCTGACAGATTGGTTATTCATTTCTAAGAGGAATAACAGGGGAACACAATAAAGAGATCCTCCAGAATTGTTATTTCATGGGGAACACTAATATCTAATTAAACAGACTTGTCAGGAGATGACACAGATCCTTTCTAAGGGAATTTGTTCTGATGTGTGCAGAGTGCCAAACACTATTGTTTTACCAAAGGTATCAGACTAATTCAATATGCTCTGGTAACCCTTGATCAGTCTGAATTTAAAGGTCCTGCAAGCAGCCAAAGGTTACTAAAACCTTCAGTACATTACGTGATTCAATGCAAAGCAAACAGACTATAGTGTATACAGTGTGGCTATCAGGGCGTTGTAGTATAAAGAAACAGGTTGGAAATTACTGAGACTTTACCTTGAACAAAATAAATAAATTTTTTATACATGGGCCTTTATTGTATATGAGATGAGTGCAGTGGGTGACAACAAGCACTCTCCACACTGCGCCTCGTGTGATTAGTCATTCAATGCTATTTAGAGAGATTACATGATTGCTGATACAGAGCTCCGGGATGTGCCTGGAAGAATACACAGTGACACCATAATCTGCTCATACTTCTGGATTAGAAAAAAAAAGAGAAAATGCCAAGACACGGGTCTCTAATTACCAAGGAGGCCAGACAAAACCTGATCTAGAGCTTTAAATGCACTCAGCCCTCACTAATACCATGCTCATTGCAGCTTTCCTGTGTCTGCTCCGGTCATTACCGGCTAATATGGCCAAAGACTGGACATTGATCCAGCCAAATCTCCAAGAGGCACCAGAGAGGCGATGGATGGTCCAGACAGCAGCATCTGTCTGTCTGTCTTCACCTCTGACTCACAAGGAGAACAATTATCTGTTGACTATAGGAAAAACTGCATCCTTCATAATCAGCCAATTAGCGGGTACAGTACAATCGTTCCCGCAGCTGGAGAGCTTGAATGGGTCGTAGAGTGGATAGCTAGTCCAACTTCAATATGTTACGAGTGCGGGAGACCACTCTAAGGGAATCCATCTGTAGCTAATAAGGGTCCAATCAGGGCCGGGACGACGGGCAGGCGTTGGTAGTGACCGCCAGGCAGACAAAAGGGCGCAAGAAGTTCTGGAGTGGGCTGAATTTTCAATTAGGAGGGCGCCATATGCTTTATTTATCCAGGGCACCTGAATACTTTGTCCCAGTCCTGGACCTGATCACACATAGCGCTGCCTCTAAAAATAATAAAACCCAACACCTGTAAATTTCAGGTCCTTCAACCATCCTTGTGCAATGTCTAATTTATTGACATTCCCTTAGTTCTTCTTTCCCACTGCTCTGTCCGTCTTTACTGTACTTTTAGCATTGTATTCAAATCATCAGGAAGATCAGGATGAATAATAGAAATGAAATGTGGGAGGGCAAAGATGTATCTTCAGATAAATATTTTTTTTTTAAAGCACATGACTATTTAGTATGAATATCATACGTGACAACCATCCTATTAGTATTCCCGGAGATTAATTTAGCTCCTCCCCAGGAACATCCAAATCCCGCCCAGAAATGCATATACTCCGATCAGGAACACCCTTGTTCCACCCAAGAACACACATTTTGAATGGGGTTTGCATAAGCCCCAAACCTATTGCATATTACATTGCAAGTATGATCAATTTACATCTTATGCTTATCTGTAATGCATTTGCTATACTCTTCCTAGAAATCTTATTTCCCAAAGGAATGGGCCGGAAGTGAACGCCTCATGCAGGGCTGAGCATATGCTAGGAGTGAGGTCGTCTGTGCATTTTAAAGTTTTCCGTAAGAGCCCAACTTTTTGCATTGCTTCCTACTAACATCCATGAAAGTAATTTCTGCCTGGCCACTAAAAAGGTGAAATGGGCTTGTTGGGTGGTTTCTCTGGTCAATAGTATTGTGCTCTTCTCTGGACTAATGATCAGTGATTTCAATAATAAGATCAATCTATTTAATTTCTCTTAAAATGCAATGTGTATTGATTGGGATGACTGAGTGAGGAAATAACTGGCTATTATTACCACATCAAGATGATTAAAACAGAGTAAAATCCCGATAGTTGACCCACTAAAAAGCCACATAGTTGTTGGCTTTTTAGTGGGTCAACTATCGGGATTTTACTCGGTTATACTCATCTTCCCCTGCACCCCTCTGCTTGGAAGGACCAGTAATTGGAACCAGCAGCGAGCTCCTTAGTCGTGCCTCCTTCGTCAGCACAACGGCACCAGGTGAGCAAATGCAGTAAGGCTATGTTCACATGGCTTAATTGCAGGCACATATTTCGCCCGCAATTCCGCCGTGTGGGGGGGCGGTAGCCCGCCGGCCCTATAGACATTCATTATTCCGGCGTGAAATACGCCGTGAATAATTGACATGTCACTTCTCTCCCCGCTCGCACAATACGGCGAGGAGCCGTAATCCATAGTTCTCTATGACTGGGACGTATTTCGCTCAGTACGGCGCGAAATACAGGCCGGGATACGTCCCAAAATAAGCCGTGTGAACATGGCCTAACACTTTCTTCTTACCATTGGTGTGCCACTGTAAAACATGAGGGTGCGCTCCCGTATCGGCTTTTCTTTCCCCTGTTACCTTCATACAGATTTACCACATCAAGATAACCCTCTAAACTGAGATACTGGAGTAGGTTTTACCTGCAGACAAAGCATCCCTAATGGTCTGGCAAGAAGAGGGGTTAACCTCAAAGATTTCAAGGCCACCAACTGGGTTCATTGTGCCAGGGCTGTCTTATAATGAGAAAGATTTGAGGAGACCTCAAAACAAAGGAAAGAATCTACAGAGACTCCAAAAATAAAAACACTAATTATTTCTGATTAATTTTGTTTGGTAGCGTGAACAGAAGCTTAGAGAATTAATTGCTACGTGTTTTTCATCTAAATTTTTTTCTACCCCAGCCCTGAGTGCAGTGTAATTAACCACTGTGAGGTCTTAAGCAAGCACATTTCCTCAAATCCAGACTCTATGATGTATAATACAAAGAAACTGGTGGACCTTAAAGGTCACCAGTTCCACCTCTGATGTGTCCACCAATGGCCACACGAGCTTGCCAACATCTTGTGCGGCCATTGGCAGATACATCAGAGGGGACTGGGATGATCAGCCACACCATTTATTCGTATGCTGGAGGGTGGACCTTAAAGGTAGAAATACACGGTGCGGCCATGAACAGGCCAATAGTCCCACCTCTGATGTGTCCACCAATGGTCACACGAGCTTGACATTGGCAGATCCATCAGAAGTGGGTCTATCAGCCGCACCATGTATTCCTACCCTAATAGAGATATCATGGTACTTGTAGTCACACAAAAACTCTCACGCCAACTTATTCACAATTTAACAGAAATGAACCCAACTACAATGTAATTAAGATAAAGGGGTGTTCTCCATCATGCTGTTTTCACAGAGCCTGCTATTCCCAGCCAGCTTCAGACTCCCACTTCCTGTTCAGGTTGTGGGCAGGTCTACAGCAGTGATTAGTATATTGGCTCTACTGCTCTTAGCTTATTCTGTTACAGACATTTTTGACGGAGGGGTCTAAACAGCAGGGCAGAAGGCTATAGAGCTTTAAAGGGTTAAACTTTGTAAGTAAGAAAGATAACCAAGCTCCTGTGCTGCTGATAAGACACAGCAGGGACATCACCATTCTGGCCACAGCTCTAGAGCAGAGAGAGGTGGTTGGGAACCTAGGGAAGCTTGTATACACCTGCTCTAGCTCTGGAATGAAGAAAAATCAGAACAGCAATGTACTTGGTAATAGTCTTTATCTACCTTTGCCTACATGTAATGAAATGGGAATACCCTTTAATAATAATTGATATTTTAACAAATGATACAAGTGCATACAATGCTATGATGGATATAGTGCATTTAGAGGTGCTTACAATGTAATTGTCCACAGTATACTGAAGGCAGGGACATAAAAAACATAGAAGACTGACGGAAGAAGACAACATGGTCCATCTCATTTGCCCTTATGTTATTTCCTATTTCTTTTTATCTAAGGATAGATATATCTTTATTGCTGGCAGCTTCACATTTAATAACTGTTGATTTTTCAACCAGCTCTACTGGAAGCTTGTTCTTAGGATCCACTACAACTTGGCTGGGGCCCCACGGTGCGGCAGCCGCATGCAGATAAAACCGTATCTTCCAATATGAGATTGTTGGCGAAACAATGATGTCACCAGCAAACTTATGTAGGCAATGGCAGTCGCGGCTTCACCCGCCCACGTAGGACCCTGGCCTTTCAGTAAAGAAATTTTTCTGACAATGCTTCTGATCTTCTCTCAGCTAATTTACTCCTATTATGTTGGCGATGGAACTGATACTGCCCTTGGAACTATATACAATCAAGAATGAATGCATTCCTCTAGATACATAAGCATAAAAATTGCTGCAAACATTGAGTGTAAATTAGTTATGGTGCTTCGGAATTTTTTTTTTCTTCCACCTCAAATCATCACTTTTCATATGTGAGACCTCAAATTGAGCCTCCTAAACTCCCCGCATGATTACAAAGACTAAGGGCCACATGTATGAAAACTGGTTAGGTCTAAAATTCCCCTTGTTGCCCATAGCAACCAATCCGAGCCCATAGCAACCAATTAGAGCGCCCCTTTCATTTTTCCAGAGCCCACCATATGAAATGAAACGGGCGCTGTGATTGGCTGCTATGGGCTCGGATTGGTTGCTATGGGCAACAAGTTGAATTTTAGACCTAGCCAGTTTTCATACATGTGGCCCTTAGTCTTTGCAATCATGTGGGGAGTTTAGGAGGCTCAATTTGATGCCTCACATATGAAAAGTGATGATTTGAGGTGGAAGAAAAAAAAAATTCAGAAGCACCGTAACGAATTTATACAAAATGTTTGCAGCAATTTATGCTTTTATATAATATAATATAATATATATATATATATATATATATATATATATATATATATATAATATATATATATTTATTTATTTATTTATTAGGGTCATGTGGCCCTAAAAGTTAGACAAAGGGGTGTTCCATTATTTGAAAAAGTTTGTCACTCGTTAACAGGAAAATTGAAAAAAAAACAAAAGTAAAATGCCTTTTAAACCCGCTCGTTCCAGTGCCGCCACTGGTCCCAATGAGCCAACTGATGACCTCATGTGACACTGCAGCCAATTACAGGCCTCAGCTGTCACATGCCGTACATCCAGCAAAAGACGGCTGTGGCCTGTCAATAGATGCAAGGTCACGTGAAGAATAAATGGTAACATCGTCGGCCAGGATCACCTGGCCTGGTGCTGGAATGAGTGGGTTTAAATGTGATTTTTTTCCCCCCTATTATTAATCTTCCCCTGATGACTGATGTCCATTTTTAAATACTGGAGCACCCCTTGAGCTTAAGAGTTTAAGCAAATAAATAAGTAAACACACATTATATACATTATATATCATACATATACACATACACATATTTGTATATACATGAAATTTGGAGCAATCTAAAAAAGTTTTCTTAAAGGGGTTGTCTCACTACCTTGATGCATCTGACTTCAGTCCTGTTTTCTTGGTTTCATTTTGAATTCAGGGGCGTGTTTATTGGCTTTACTAGGCTGCAGTAGAAGGAAGGTCTGTAGCTATAGCAACTAGTGTTGGCAGCCTATCAGGAGAGATTAAACAGGTCTGTAGCTATAGCGACCGGAGTAGCCATGCAGCCCATACAAGAGGGGATATCTCGGAATAGGTAGGATATTGTCAATGGACATGTATTACAAAGTGACTTGTTTTTACATGATCTTTAACATAGAAAGCAATCCTTGTAGTGAGACAACCCCTTTAAATACAGATTATACCCCAAAAAGAAGATGCATTTCCAGAAACTAGCATAGAAGTCGTATTATAGCACCACCAGCTTTCTTTCCACTTTTTAATATTTAAAACAAAGTTAAATATATTGGTGGATTGTTTAGAGAAATAATTGAGTAATATAAAAAAAACAAAAACGTCATTAAAAAGGTATATGTCTCAGTTTTGCAGAACAACAAGAAATTCTGAAAACTTAATAGAGCACGGTGGCTCAGTAATTAGCAAAGTTTTCTTGCAGTGCTGGGGTCCTAGGTTTGGATCTAACCAAATACATCTTTATAGAGTTTGTTTGTCCCTGTGTTTACATGGGTTTCTTCCCACACTCCGAAACATACGGATTGAAATAAAGGTTGTGAGCCCCAATGTGAGTGATGAGAGATATGTCGGCATTGTATAAGTGAATAAATTAAAAAATAATGTGTATGTCTATTCTGTTTTCCATTTAATAAATAAAAATATATAACAAGTAAAAGAAAAATAAATGGTAATAATAATGAATAATACAAAAATAAATAAAAAAAATACAAAATAATAATAGTAAATAACACAAAAATAAATAAAAAGAGTGCAAAATAATAATAATGATAATGCATAACACAAAAATAAATACAAAATAAAAACAAAAAATAATAATACAGAAATACAAAATAATAACACAAAATAAATAATACAAAAATAAATACAAAATAATAACACAAAATAAATAATACAAATATAAATAATAAGACATAAAAAATAATACCACAAAAATAAATAATTCATTCAAAATAAAAAATATATAATAACATAAAAATAATAATGCAAAATAATAATAACATAAAAATAACTAATAATAATAATAATAGATGGCAATAGGTTCCAAAGCCGATTCTTAAATCTCAGTTTGGTCCAGGTCCAAGTTACAAGTCCTTGTCACTATAGATGAATCAATAGGAAGACCTCACGAAAAGCGTTGTAATAAAATGTGAATAAGTAACATAAGATTGTGGGGTCGGAAGCGCTAGTGAGAATTCACCCGCAGACCCGAGCCCATTCAGGGAGCAGCAGCTGCCAAGAGCCCTTTCAATTTGACAGTGCCCTTCCTCATCCAGTCTCTTGTTGGCAGCTCAGAATGGATTGGATCACGGCTTAATGTCTGGGCTGACATCATGTAAAGTTTTAGCCGCCTCATTAACACCCATCTGCATGCAGAGCAAATCATTAGGGCACAGAGGAGTGATGTCCCTGATAGCACTGAAAGGGTGGGCTAATGAGGCATTTTTATCCACTCTGTAGCCCGTCGCCTCCTCCCTCCTGTTACACTTTGACACTCCACAAACACATCACCTTGACAACTCTCCCTCCCTCCATCCACGCCCCTCCGCCAGCTCTCCAAGCCCCCCCCCCCCCCACCCTCCACCCCACAGGCAATCAGCTTTAAGGAAGCGCACGGGGTGCCACTTCCCCTTCGGAGACTCGCTTCTGGCTTTCTTGCTTTCCAGTGGGCACTCGCTGTTACTGTTGGGAGAGCATTCTCGCTTCTTGCCTAAAAAGTCATCTAGAATAAAAATAAAAAAATGTAAAATGAAAACGGGAAAAGAGAACGTAAGCTAAAGTGCAATAGATGTGAAGGACGGAATGAGAGTTTACGTGGCCGGGATAATATGATGGACACCAAGGAGTTAAGGGAAAGGGTAATCAAGGAGGAAAAAAAAAAAAGACAAAAGCAAAAATCAGACAAAAATGCCACCCGCTAAGACGACGGTGATTTCCGCTCCCCCGCCCCCCCCTGTGTGGCCCCTCAGCCTCCCCCAATCAATGAAATGATTTGAAGCCATAAAAAATATTAAATGCAGGTTATTCTTACTGAGATTCATCATCTGTCCCTTGTGTGTTTCCACAGCTCTCAAACCCTGGTGCTGAACAACTACAAAGAAGCTTGAAATTCTCCTCAGCTTCTTTTCCAAATGCGCCTAGCACAGCTCTCAGCTGCCTGCTCTGAGTATTCCCTGCGCTCCCTGCCTCTCTCCTCGGCTGTCTCTCTGCCTTCGCGACTGTCTCGCCTCCTCTGCCTGCCTGTCTCTTCCACTTCTCTGCCCTTCTGCTTGCCGATGCTACGGAAACGTCAGACTCTTTTGCATTAGTGAAGCTCTGCGAGCCAACGCAAATATCTAATATACAATTACAGCGTCCCCCTGCACAGATTTCCAATCAATACCCTCCTATTATGTGGCTGGGGGAGGCTGGGAGCCTGATACTGCTGCACACGGCAGGAAGGAAGAGGCAGGCTGTCATTGGAAGCTTCAAATTCTCATCTATCAAGAGCTTGTTATAGGATAGATGCCGCATCTTACAGGAGCACGCTACCTTCAGCGAAAGGGCTCGCTGTGCATGAGCGCCGGATGGGGCGCACCAATTATAGCCCGGTCCCTATGTCTGCTTAAATGAAGACGTGTTTTCCACAATGAGCAGATTTACGGCAACTGTGCCTATTGTTGGGAGTCAAATGAAAAAAAATTAACCCTGTCTGCACAGTACGGGCTGGTCCCCACGGCACAAGTTATTGGTCTGTTTTTCAGACGGTTTGAAAACCGACAAGCAACACTCCCCATAAGACTTCAATAGAAAATCCGCGCAGAGCTCTTCTGCATGGATTTTCCACCGGACAGTCTTTGAAACGACCGGCGGTCCGAAAAACTTAGGCTGCATTTACACGACAAACACCAAATACCGGTCGGATTAAGCTACCAGTAATTTTATGGCCACAGGGAGACGGCTTTTCTCCACGGTTTGCGGATTCAAGTCCTCCCCTTTCGCACCCACGTGTTCATGTTCCACCCGAAAACCGGGCGGAAAGATGAACATGTTTTAAGGGGTCGTTTACACGACACAGAGCAAATACCGGTCAGATTATCCGACCAGTATTTGCTCTGTTTCAGGGCCGCAGGGGGACGGCTTTTCTCCGCGGGTTGCGGAAAAAGGCGCTCCCCCTTTGCATTGACCTGTTCATGTTCCGCCCGAAAACCGGGCAGAAGAATGAACATGTTCAATGTTTTTTACACCGCCGGCGGAAAACATTGCACGGGTTTTCCATAGAGGTCCGTGATAAAGTTTGACATCCGGTTTACAGACCGCTTTCAAAACCGAAAACAGTCTGTAGAACCGGCTGAAAAACCTGTCGTGGGGACAAGCCCTAAGTTTTTCGGACTGCCGGTGGTGTAAAA
The DNA here is from genome assembly GCA_025379985.1 of Phyllomedusa bahiana. Taxonomy (NCBI): domain Eukaryota; kingdom Metazoa; phylum Chordata; class Amphibia; order Anura; family Hylidae; genus Phyllomedusa; species Phyllomedusa bahiana. Next base: position 352,576 of record JAODAL010000085.1, on the reverse strand, counting down.
AACCGTCCGGTCGAAACAGGGCCGGGACGATGGGTAGGCAAAGGTAGGCGGCCGCCTAGGGCGCCACTTCATCTGAGGCAGAAAAGGGGGTGCAAAGAGGCATGGCGTGGGCTGCATTTTCCATTTGGGGGGCGTTTTGTGTCTTATTTGCCTTGGGCACCAGAATACCTTGTCCCAGCCCTGGGTGGAAAACCCGTGCAGTGGGGACTGCTATACGGATTTTCTATTAAGGTATTTTCACACGGCTTATTCACGGCGTAATTGCGGGACGGATTTCGCCCGCAATTACACCATGTGCTCCGGAGCGGGGGCGAGGGGACCGGCAGCTCGCCGGCCCCATAGGCATTCATTATCCACGGTGCGTATCCCGGCGTGAATAATTGACATGTCACTTTCTCCCTGCTCGCCGTATTTCGCGAGCAGGGAGAGGAGACGGACTCCATAGTTCTCTATGAGAACTGTGGATTACCGTAATGACTGGGACGGATTTCACCCGTCATTCGCGCCGTACGGCTGAAAACCGTCCCAAAATAAGCCGTGTGAACATAGCCTTAAAGTCTGTGGCAGCGTTGCTTGTCCGTTTTAAATAACCTGTGCCGTGGGGACATGGTCTTAGAACACGTTCATTCTTCTGCTCGGTTTTCGGGTGGAACATGAACATGTGGGTGCGAAGGGGGACGGCTTGAATCCGCAAACCGAAGCCAAAAGCCGTCCCCCTGCGTGACAAAAAAAAAAGACCAAATACCGGTCGGGATTTGGACTGTGCTATGTAAACGCAGGGGTAAACTTCTCAGGGGTTTGGGTTTCCAATTAGAGCTAATACAGACCTATTGAAGTTTCCCTTCATAGAAGTATAACCACCATCACCGGAGGATGATTGACGTTATACGTAAAAAAAAAAAAGCAAACGGAAAACTCTATGTGGCCGTGTCAGCAGCGTGCGTCTCGTTAAGTTCTGTTGCGACGTAAAGGGCAGACAAACAAGTGCAGGCAGAGTTTGTACAAAGTCACAGACGGTGCGCTCGGTCACGATTTCTGCAAACACAAACACTGGCAAATCGCCATTCAACCTTCAGCGTGTGCTCCTGCCAGACAAGGAAGGGCAGGAACCTACAGGCTTGACAAGCGAGCCAGAAGCTACCCACACACAGACACTGTCACCGCGCCTGACAAACATAAACAGAGACGCTCGCTCTCCGCCATCCGCACGCACATGAGACCGTCCTTCTGCCATTAATCTGAGCGATGTCTGCGACACAGACGCGCGGCTCGTGATGAATGCCTCTAATACTAAAAACCGTCCTCAAACAGGCACCAGCTCCGCGCTAGGTCTGACCTGTCACACACAGCGCAATTATGAATAATGGCAATCATTTCCAGGCCAAAGGCGTAAGCAGACTCGGACTGGCCCACAGGGAGATAGGGGAATCCCCCGGTGGGCCCCAGAGCATGGTAGACCTAAAGTTGTTTCTTAACTGCATATACATCCTCAGAAGAGGCAAAAAAGCAGAGAAAGAGAGGCAAGAAGCAAGAGGCAGAGTATAGGAGGCATCTACAGTCATTTACAGTAGCTGCAGGGTGGGTCCCTAAAATAAACTCCACCGGTGGGCCCATAAAATCTCAATTGGTGGGCCCTTAGAGTCAACTCCACCTGTGGGCCCTAGGCACCCCAGTCCGACACTGGGCGTAAGAATGGTATCCATAGGAAGATATCGCAGAAGGGTGGAGACGAGGGTCCATCACTGCGGGAGTCCATGAAAATCTCAGAACTCCTGGGCCCCAGTACAAACAATCCATAGATATCTCCATCGGTTTAAAGGGGTTGTCTCACTACATCGATTCATCTCACCTCAGTCCTGTTTTCTCATGTTTGAATTCAGAAGTTTGTTTACTGGCTATTACGGGTCTGTAGTGACGAGCTGCTGAGGACACCAGGTCTGTAGCTATAGCAACCAGTGCTGGCAGCCTATCAGGAGAGATTGAACAAGTCTGTAGCTATAGCGACCAGTGCTGGCAGCCTATCAGGAGAGATCAAACAAGTCTGTAGCTGTAGTGACCAGCACTGGCAGCCTATCAGGAGAGAGCAAACAGGTCTGTAGCTATAGCGACCAGCACTGGCAGCCTATCAGGAGAGATCAAACAAGTCTGTAGCTGTAGTGACCAGCACTGGCAGCCTATCAGGAGAGATTGAACAGGTCTGTAGCTATAGCAACCAGTGCTGGCAGCCTATTAGGAGAGAGAAAACAGGTCTGTAGCTATAGCGACCCCAGGAGCTGATGCAGCCCATATAAGAGGGGATATCTAGGAATGGGTAGGACGCTGATAATGGACACATATTGCAAAGTGACTTGTTTTCACAAGATCTTTAACAAGGGTTGAGACAACCCCTTTAACGGCAAGACTGTCTTTATTTCCCATAGCCACCAATCAGAACTCTGCTTTCATTTTCCAAGAGCAGTGTAAGAAATGAAAGCTGAGCTGTGATTGGTTGTTGGAGCTCTGATTGGTTGCTAGGAGCAACAAAGACAGTCTTGTTATTAGACAGTTTTGATAAATGAGGCCCCATGATACTGCTTCCCAGTGCTTTCTCTGATATTTTAGACCAACATCCCAACAAAGCCTCCAATCACCTTCCTTAACGGGGTTGTCTCACTACAAGAATTGTTTTTTTATATTAAAGATCTTGCAAAAACAAGTCACTTTGCAATATATGTCCATTAACAGTGTCCTACCTATTCCAAGATATCCACACTTGTATGAGAATCATCAGCTCCATAGGTCGCTATAGCTAAAGACCTGTTCAATCTCTCCTGATAGGCTGCCAGCGCTGGTTGCTATAGCTACAGACCTGGCTTCTACTGCAGCCTAGGGGAAACCAGTGACACACCCCTGAATTCAAAGTGAAACCAAGAAAACAGGACTGAGCTAAGATGAATCAATGTAGTGAGACAACCCTTTTCCCAGGCATTTAGAACAGGACAGTTTTCATAAATGATGTTAATAGAGACACACATCATATTTCCTCCACAAACATGTCTGCCCCTCGCCTCCTGTCTCTTTCCCCCTCCTTGTAGATTGTAAGCCCTCGCGGGTAGGGTCCTCTCTCCCTCTGTTGTGCCAATTGTCATTAATCACTTATCACTGTACTCGTTTGACTTATGTTATGTATGTAACCCCCTCGAATGTACAGCGCCCTGGAATCAATGGCGCTTTAAAATAAATAATAATAATAATTTGACTATGTCATATGTATTTAGTGCAGAGCTACCCTGCTTCCCCGAAAATAAGACAGTGTCTTATATTAATTTTTGCTCCTAAAGACGAGCTAAGACTTATTTTAGGGGATGTTTTTTTTCTATGAACAACAATTCCCATTTATTGTTGAACAAAACATCAACCTGTATTACTATACTGTAGTGATTTCATCACAAACATCAGCAGAAGCAGCCAAACTCTGCATTGCATTAAAAAAAATGCACCATGTCTTATTTTCGGGGGTGTCCTATTTTCGGGGAAACAGGCTAGGCTGGCTAAATTGGCCTAGATGTTTCTATAGGGGCTCCTGGTCTGGAGATGAGGGGTTATTTCAGTCTATAAGTATTCCTGCATTCGCCTGTGCTCGGCACACCTTGATGTGCACACATGGCTACTCTGTGCTCAGGATATAGTCTCCTAACAGCTTGTGTTTCTTGGCTTGCAGCGGAGCAGATGTGTGTGGGATAGGGGTAGGCTCTGGCTCAGCTATGAGCAGCACTGTCCCAGATCTCCAAAATGATTTAGTGAATTGGCCCTTGCGTTGCCACAGGAGTGTGTTTGGGAGGCCAGCAATGACGGATTAGAGGGCAGTGGATATCTCGCATTGGTCACAACATTACTCAATGTTACAGGCGGAATAGAAATGTCACTGATGGGGAGATGTAATAAATGAATATGGAGATTGAAGAACGTCAACTGTGATGTCAACTCATCTGATTTCATGACATCTTTGACTAACATAATACTTTCTCTTGAACCTTGGGTCAATTGGCAGAATACGTCTTCTATGTCCAACCTAAGGAGTAACCCCCACCCCACAAAAAACATGTCAGTATACAGCCTTGAGTCCTCCCCTCAACGCTATTTGGCCATTTCTTATCTTAGCCAGTTTCTGGTGCCAACCACAAGGGCTACCATTCAGCCTTACCATCCTCTGACTGATCATGCTGTAATACATGCAGGGCCATCTTTTCCATTGGGCACACTAGGCAGTTGCCCGAGGGTCCCACAAGTATAGGGGCCCCAAGTGGTGTATATATGTCACAGGAATACAAGAAACATACCCTGGATCCCTTGGTTGGTTTTGCTTATTTAACGGTTTGTGTGTTTTTAGGATGTGCAAACAGTTAAAAACCATGGTGGAGAAGGGAGCCAAAGGCTCCCTGCCCTGAAAAATAGTTTGTAGGCTGCAGGCTGGCAGTGTCTAGAGATAAGTGACGTGATAATATGGGTGTACTTAAGGGGGGGCTCGAGGTATGGTCAAGTGTGATGTCATGTATTTGGACAGGGCCCACTGCAGTGCTATGCCCATGGGGCCCATAATTCTGTTAAAGGAGTTGTCTCACTACAAAGAATAGCTTTCAAAATGTAGGGAACACTAAATGAAGACATTTTCCAAATATATTGCTTTGTTCATCTGTTAAGGAGCTGCAAGTGATATTATCACTTCCCTGGCTCTTTCTGTACCCTTAGTGACTGACCTGTTTACTCTCTCCTCCCTGCTGTTTGTTCTATGTGATAGCGGTGAGTGATGTCATCACACAGGTATTGCATTAAAAAGCTTGATTTATCTAAAGTAAACAGCACTAATTACAGGCTTTTGTTTGAGAGATCAGATAAAAACTCCCGCTAGTAGTTTCAGAGAGCTTCTGAGCTAATCTGAGCTAATTAGCAACTGAAAACACACAGAATGCACTGAGCTCATATGCTAATTACAGACAGTCTGGCCAGGAAGTGACAGAGTAAAGCTGCATTATTTCATTCATCTATGAAACTCTGTGGGGAGACAACCCCTTTAAGACAGCCCTGAATACATGCCCTGATCTCAGATTGATTACTCAGGAGTCTTGGTGTTAATCATGTAGGAGTTGTTATGGTGGTCACATTGTCCCTCCCAAACTCAGATATGACTAAATTGGATGAATAATAATACATTTACTGCTGACTATTGTGGAGGGGATTACTTTTTGCTTTCCCAGTTTGGAGCAATGAATTTTTCTCCAGTCGATTTATGGCAAAGCTCCCTACACTTTATGCTCGCCCATAAGCGCTGCGTTCCATCCACAGATGAATAACGCTCACACTCAACCCTACGAGAAGCTGTTGTGCAGCGAAGCTCTGTGTTTGTTACTGTGTAAGCCTTATGGCTGCCTGCGAGATAAGCCAAAGGTTGGTGCACAGATTGCAGATATGGGAAAGCGTTCAATTAGGTTTAAACCTCTCCAAGGGATGTGCCTACTCCAGACTTGGATTTAAATGGCGAGAAACCGGTTCTTGCCATGGATGTCGCAGCTGAGATTTTGCTTCTGCATTATATTATTTTCCAAATCATTAAAAACAAGCGTAACAGCAAACATCTGAAAATAAAATTGCTTCTATTGGGGGCATGGATATTACCATTTCTAAATATTCATTTAATCCAAATAAAAACTGCACTGAGTTTATTTTAATACTGAGTAATAGAAAAAAAACAGACGCTCGGCCGTAATATCACTTGATTAAAGGGGTTGTGCAGAATGAGAAAAGGGTCTCAGCACTGTTGTCAGTAAGCTGTGACAGGTACCAAATCTCTTTCCCATAAATGACTGAAACAGAACTGCAAAACCTGACTAACACATAGACATTTAGGGCGACATGTATGATTTTTGGCGCCCAGGTGCAGCTTTTTTTTGCCTGCATTCGTAGCGTAGAACGCGCCTGAATCTATGGACCTGTTGTACTGCGGGTCATAGATTCACCGTTTTCTAGCTACAAAGCGACACTTCTGGCTCAGGTAAACCACTTTTAAAGCGGTGTACCTGTTCCAGCAGTAACGCACCTCGATTTGCCATACTAAAGCTATAAATCTATAGCTTCGTACGGTTGTAGTGCAACACGCCTCCAGCACGCCCCCGAAATCAGGTTCATTACAAAGTGTTGTGGACGCTCTGTAGTGCACCTGATATTAAAGTGCGCCTGTTTAAAAATAGAGCGAACGGTGCTAGGTTTCGGGCTTTTCAGACATGTCACCCTTAGGCTATGTTCACACGGCTTAATTGCGGGAGGTATTTCGCCCCGCAATTACGCCGTGTGTACAGGTGGGGGGGGGGTGGGGGACAACCTGCCGACCCCATAGACATTCATTATTCACGGCACGTATATGCCATCAATAAATGACATGTCACTTCTCTCCCCGCTCGCCGTATTGTGTGAGCAGGGAGAGGAGACGTAATCCATAGTTCTCTATGAGAACTGTGGATTAACGTAATGACTGGGATGTATTTCAGCCCGTAATTTGCGCAGTACGGCGCGAATTACGGGGTGAAATACGTCCCAAAATAAGCCGTGTGAACATAGCCTTAATGGCGCTGTTTATAGGGGAGACACAACCCTCCTACCTAATTCTGGACAACCCTAAAACAAAAAGCTACATAATATGTACCATCGGCGGTTCTGTTTAGAACCTTTGTTGCAGAGATAACGCCAGGCCCATTATACAACAGACACCAATGGCGCCCAACGCACCCCACTAAATACAGTGGGGTCAGTCGGGTTTCTGATGTGGTGTCTGTCCTTTTAAAGGAACAAATACCCTGTTTCCCCAAAAATAAGACAGTGTCTTATATAAATTTTTCCCCCTAAGGACAAGTTAAGACTTATTTTTAGGGGATGTCTTAATTTTTTAAGAACAAGAATTCACATTTATTGTTGAACAAATAATCAACCTGTATTAATATACTGTAGTGATTTCATCACAAACATCAGCAGAAGCAGCCAAACTCTGAATTGCACCCAAAAAAATGCACCATGTCTTATTTTCGGGGGTGTCTTATTTTCGGGGAAACAGGGTAGTGCTATTTTTTCCCATCTTTCATAATGGAATCTGCAATGGGGCTTTCATACGAAACCTTGAGGCGGATGTGAACCTAGACTGAGACGTCTTCCAATCTACAGGCTACTTCAATTGAACTGTTCCCTTGGCTTTACAGCGTGTTGATCTTTCTACCATCTGGGAGAAAATCTACCTGGCTTTCTTACCGAGTCAACACTCCCCATTGGCAGGCAAAGCCTTGGCAATGTAGCAGAGAATAGCCTAATTTGATTTCCCGCTTTGTTGAGCTGATCCTTATGGCAATGAATAAGGGGACACCCATCTGATTGGGGGCAGCATCATAACGTGACTTCATCAAACCGGTCCGAATTATCCAGTAGCAGCGACGATCCTCGCCATTAGCTACGTTCATTATTCCTTCCTCATACAATTTCTGTTTTGCCTTTTGTTTTTCTCGTCGCCTCCAACTCCCATCTCTTTTTTTCATTTTTTCCCTTGATCTAAACTCGGCCGCCTCTCCCCTTCCTCTCCCTGCCTGTTTCTTTTTACAACCGTGTTTCCTTTCCTCGCATTCTCTGTGGAGCTCTCTGTGCTATTAAGGAGCAACCTGCAGGGCAAACACAGCTGCGGGAGCAAGCATTAGAAGGCGGCAGCGGCACATCGTGCCTGTGCCCAGCTAATGAGGCAGCGCTTAACCACACTGACTTTAGAGCGCTCTGCCACTGAGCCCGTCTCGGCGTTAAGCGCCCCAAAGTGCACACTACAGAGCTTGGCATGAGCCACAGATCAGTGGGGCCACCGCGTCTCCTGTCCGGGACACATCTCACGGCACAGACTTCTTAATTCCTTTCTCTTACTCCCTTAATCTGTCATCTTCATCAGGCTGGGGAAGTGGCAGCCAGCAAACCCGGGCTCCCGCACAATCAATCTCCACATTACAGCTGACAGAATGGTGCTAATAACTTATTGATCTAATGTTTGCCGAGCCCCACTGGGGCTGAAGAGCTGCCACTGATTGGCTCCGAGAGCCGAGACTCTGCCCAGAGCATATCGGAAAGCTTTCAAACTGTCTTCTTCATGAGGACCAGGGAAGAGGTGGGGGTGGAAGGAAACATATAGGAGAAGGCAGGGGAGCAGCAAAACTGGAGGAGAGAAAAAAATAATGATAATTGCAACGATGGAACACGAGGGATGAACCCAAGGCAAGTCCGAAAATAAGGCAATAAGAGACCACGGGACAATAAACCATCCCAATATAACACATCTGTATTTGCTGTACAGCTGAATGTGTTGTTGTCTGTGCACAGTTAAAGGGGTTTTGCCACGAAGTAAAATTGACGTGGGAAGTTTGCAAATGAAAGAATAAACATTTTCACCATTCATCATTATTAAAAATTCTGCACCGTTTTTGCTTTAGCTGCTCCTTTAGTGATCCATTGTTTACAGTTAGTCTCCAGGGGATATGACCAGGGCTGTGAGCTCCTCAGTCCTGGTCGCACATGCTCAGACATCACCTCTCCTCTCAGGCAGCTACTGAGTGTTCAAACCCCAGATGCGGTCACTCTACTCCCGTCCTCTTTTCTCCTTAGTAATTAGTCAAACAGTGCAAATAAATAAAAAGAAACCTCAATCAGGTCCGTGCATTGATAAAGAGAAAAAAAACACAGGTTTAGTTCCTGCAGGGATTTGAACCTAGGACCCATGTGCCTGGAGGCAAAAACTTTACCTCTCAGCCAGGGCTGTGGAGTCAGAGTTGTTGTCATAAAAGGGACTGACTCCGACTCCCAAAATATATAATAAGTTGGTCCAGTTAGTTTGATGCAGTGCACAAAGCAATTTTATATACAGTCATCTTACCTACCTTATACATAATTGTGACTTGCAAGCATTTAGCATCTGCTTAGTTCTGCAGATTCTTGTCATGTAACTACCTTGTTACTGTTTTGCTCCTAAAAATCAAAATGTTAATTTTTATTATTTTGTTAGTATTTGGTAAATCTGCCTTTGGCTTTCAGCACTTCCTGAATCCTTCTGGGCTCTGAATCAGATTCAATGATATCTTGACCAAAATCTGATCCCAGGTCTCTTCTACACATTCAAAAGATCAAAACATTGTTACCCTTTTGCTTGTCAGTGTATGTTCTACCTAAATAGCTTGATTATTGTATCATAAGGTGATAAAAAGACTGATTTTACCATTTTACTACAGTAAAGTTATCACTTAAACATGCGCCGTGTATGAGGGAGTCAGGAGTCGGAGGTTTGGGAAATTGAGGAGTCGGAGTCGGGACTTTGGCTTGTCGACTCCACAGCCCTGCTCTCAGCTACTCACAATGCTTTACATAAACAGACCTGTCTTTGACTAGAGAGAGGAAAGGCCTGGTGATGTCATCCTGCTGGGTCACATGATATGCAATTCAAACAAATCACACACGCCCCCAGCTGAGCACACAGAGCTGAAGAGCTGGATGCAGGAGGTACGAAATGCGATTGTGGCAGAACCCCTTTAATCCTGCATCGGTATAGGAGGACTATGGACTCAGGGTTGTGGGCCTATATGTTACATCTACAATAGGCAACTGTGCAAGTCTGAGATCAGATTTTTAGATCTTGTGGGATTGGAAGAGATCGACAGACAGAGAGGAGTGATGAGGGTTGATCAGAATTCTACTTTTGCAGTTTAAAGATAAAATCAAGTCTTGAGTATATAATGCATGGTTCAAGTATGGGGGTAAATAAAGAAGAGTAGGATCTAAAGTGCAGGTATGGGCAGCGTACAAGTCTAGAACAAGTACTTCAGTCCTAGACACTACTATAATGTTCAGCAATGGGATTATAGACAAGTTGTCCACAAATGTTGGATTCCACGATCCCTACAACTTCTCACACATGTTTAGTTCTGGGATTCTCCAATCATACCTAACATGAAAAACTAATATGTCACCTACAGAGCATTTGTGTCATATTTAAAGGGGTTGTCTCGCTACAAGGATTGCTTTTTATGTTAAAGATCTAGCAAAAATAAGTCACTTTGTAATATGTGTCCATTAACAGTTTCCTACCTACTGTCCTCTTGTATGGATTGCATCAGCTCCTCAGGTCGCTATAGCTACAGACCCGTTTGATCTCTCCTAATAGGCTGCCAGCACTGGTTACTATAGCCACAGACCTGGCTTCTACTGCAGCCTAGTAAAAACCAGTAAACATGCCCCTGAATTCAAAATGAAACCAAGAAAACAGGACTGAGGTGAGATGAATCATGTAGTGAAACAACCCCTTTAAGTCTCAGTTTGTAATCCAATACAGTAGAGGGTGCAGGGTGGCGAGAGTGGGTGCAATAAGTAATTCATAGCAAAACTTGGACTGACGACCCACTCCTAAGAGACTTCAGAAAAGCTTATACTTGTCAGAGTACAGTGATAATCCACACAATGATGTCACAAGACAGGGATAGTGTACTCAAGGCTGTCACAGAACAGAGGTAATGTATAAAATGATTTCACAGTATATAAATAGGGCACACAGTGATGTCATAGTACAAGGGTAATGCACACAGTAATGTCACAGAGTAGAAATAATGCACACACCGATGATAAAGAACAGGAATAATTAACACTGGAGTGTCACAGGATAGGGAAAATGCTCACAAGGATGTCACAGAACAGGGATAATGCACACAGTGATGTCACCAAACAGGAATAATGGAAAAAATGATGTCAGAGAACTCAAGATATAAATAGTGCACACACGTGATGATAGTACAGGTAATGCACACGTAATGTCACAGAGGATAATGCACACAGATGATAAGTACAGATAATTAACAGTGGAAAAGTCACAGGATAGGGAAAATGATGTCACAGGACAGGGATAATGCACACAGTGATGTCACCAAACAGGAATAATGGACAAAATGATGTCACAGAATAAGGATTATGTACACAAGAATGTCCCGGAAAAGGGGTAATGCACAAAATGATGTCGACAAACAGGGATAATGCACACAGTGATGTCACCAAACAAGGATAATGGGAAAAATGATGTCAGAGAACTGGGATGATGTACAGAATTATGTCAGAGAACTGGGATAATGGACACAAAGATGTCACCAAACAGGGATAATGCACACAGTGATGTCACAGAACAGGGAAAATGGACAAAATGATGTCACAGAACAGGGATAATGTACAAAATGATGTCACAGAACAGGGATAATGTATACAAAGATGTCACCAAACAGGGATAATGGACACAAAGATGTCACAAAACAGGGATAATGCACACAGTGATGTCACCAAACAGGGATAATGGAGAAAATGATGTCACAGAACAGGGATAATGTACACAAGGATGTCACTAAACAGGGATAATGTACAAAATTATGTCAGAGAACTGGGATAATGTACACAAAGATGTCACTAAACAGGGATAATGCACACAGTGATGTCACCAAACAAGGATAATGGACAAAATGATGTCAAAGAACAGGGATAATGCAAACAAGGATGTCACAGAACAGGGATAATGCAAACAAGGATGTCACAGAATAGGGATAATGCACACAGTGATGCCACAGAATAGGGATAATACACAGAGATGTCATTATAAAGGGATCATACACACAGTAATGTAACAACATGGGCAAATTGTACATGAAGATGTCACAGTAAAGGAATAATCTACTCAGTGATGTTACAGCACATTCACTATACAGACGTGATATCTCAGCACAGGAAAAGTGAACAGCATAATAAGAGCATAGGCGTAACCACATCAAATTTGTCCCGTATGGGCAAAGCAACAAAAAATACATGGTCTTTTACAAGTATAAATATAGCCCAATAGGGTTAGTGTGACTTTAAGTACAATTTAGTCGAATCGGTCTAAAAACTTTGGTCACTTTGTTGTAGTACTGTACTGTAGTGAAGGGAAATCCGATATCACTTCCACACAGAAAACAGGTGATGTTTATGAAAAAAGAGGGTTAGAGGTTAGTGTGGTCCTCATGCATGAGGAAAGGAAGCCATTATATGGTGTAAGGTGAGAAGATTCAAGGCTCATGTTTGTCTTGCACTTTGTCATTTCTACACAGCTGCAGTGCTGACAGCAGATCACCTCCGAGGAGCAGTCCGACCGAGCCCTGCGAGATGATGCACCGCAAGGGGGCAAGAAAAAGGTCAAGAAGCCAAAACTAGAGTGAAGTGGTAAGGGGGCTATAGCGTTCCACAGGCAAGTTACCCTTGAGCTACCGGCATGAAGAAAGCTATAGAGAAAAGGGAAAGATGACAAGTCCTGCTCTGTGTAGAATCAATCTGCAGCAGCAACAACATGAAAGCCATACAAACCTCATAGATCGGCCCACGAAACAAGTCCCCACGCACATGCTGGCTGTCATCACCAATCCCAACCCATTATGGAGGCCCAGGCTATCGGCTGCCACAGTCTAATCTTGCAAGATCTTGGAAACCTTCTTCATGACATCTCTTAGAACCGCCTGGCGCACCAAAAACAGTATTATTTTGCATTGCCCCATTACTTTGCCCTACAAAAACTTTACTGGTGCATGCACCACAGTCATCCCTTCGGCAGCCCTCACTACAGGGGCATGTCCCCACTGCACGGGTTTTCGGACGGTTTTTCAGGCGGTTTGCGGTTTTGCGGCCGAAAATGAGCACAATGGTGCTCTATGGAAAACCCGTGCAGCATTCCCCACTTTTTCCGCTCGCGGTTCGCCCAAAAAAATTCAACGAGCACAATATTCCGACCGGTTTTCTGACGGAACCTGTGCTTGTGAATGTGAAGGGCTTCTCTCCGCTCATTCAGGAGGAAAGCCGCCCCCCACCCACTCCTGCGGCCACGGGGACGGCCACAAAACAGGACAAATACTGGCTGGGTAAACAGACCAGTATTTGTCCTCTGCAGTGGGGACGCAGCCTAAGGGTGCTTTCACACGGTGCGTTTTTTATGCGTTTTTTCAATGCGTTTTTTTGTGCAGGAAGGCACAGCAATTAATGCTGTACATTGCTGCACAAAAATCGCGGTAATTACCGAGATTTTACTGCGAATTTACCACGATTTTGATTTTGCTTTTCCTGCTGTGACTGTCTCCTTTAACCACTCACTCGGTCTCAATTTTTCACAGCCAAATTCACCCCTGTCAGCGCGTCTTCGCTTCGCCTTCTCGTGTGCGGCGAGCTGAGGTGTTTTTTTTCGCGGCCTGCCATGCAGCTGCGTGCGCAGGAGCCAGGTGAATCCCGAATTCCTGTCACGCTGATTGCACACAGATATCAGCTGCCCATCCATACAAGTCCTCATCAAGCCGAAGAGTGACATCACCGAGAATCGAGCAGAAGAGCTGACAATCAAGCCTGGACATGATACTGCAAGCCTGTCAGCCTCTGTCTCTCCTGATCTATGGTCGGCCACACAAATACATAAGGAGAAATTAAAAGTTCTTAATGCAGCAGACCAGTATAATGGGTCAGACCTCACCGATCAAATAGTCTAAAAAACAAAATGGGAATCTAGCAAGAGAACAAAGAGTGACTTTTAATGACTATATTTACTATTTTGTCATAGGCAAACTTAAACTCTATCAGTTCTCAATCTATAAAGCACTAAAACTTAACTTTTATTATGTATAACACTTAAGCTCGATACACACTATTTAAAAACCTGATTTCTAACCTCTCAGTTTGTCCCTTTCTAACTGTGAAGGAATAACTCCTTTTCTATTATCAATTCTGGTGGAACACCACCTATTAACAGGGGAACCCTATATATACAGCGATTTGCTAACTCCAAAAAGGAATCCAAAACCTCTTACTTGGGCAGTCATCCCTAATCTGATGGACATAAAACATATAAGATTTCCTTGTGAGACCCTCTTCAGCGGGTAACACAGTAGAAAGAGGTAGGAAATCACAAATTAAAATGTCATGCCTGACCTCCCCAACATGTTTCACCAACTAAATGGCTTCATCAGGGGACAGAGGCCCGGTCCCAGGGTTCCCCTGTTAATAGGTGCTGTTCCACCAGATTTGATAATAGAAAAGGAGTTATTCCTTCACAATCAGAAAGATACAAACTGAGAGGTTAGAAATCAGGTTTTTAAATAGTGTGTATCGAGGTTAAGTGTTATACATAATAAAAAGTTACGTTTTAGTGCTTTATAGATTGAGAACTGATAGAGTTTAAGTCTGCCTATGGCAAAATAGTAAATATAGACCTCGCTGATGACACCAGTCCAGAAGAAAAAAAATAGTGTCAGACGTCAACATCTCCAAAACAGGGCTATTCATTTATTAATAATCCATCAAAGGTATACAATAAGGAGAAGTTCCCACAGCTGATTTTGGTGCTGTTTTTCTCGCCCAAAAGCCTCCAAAACACCCCAGTTCATTTTCATTGATTGCTATGTATAACAGCTTTGTAGTTCACACATGACAAGGTTTTTCCGCGTGTTTTAGGCGCTTCTTTGGATGCTGTTTTAGGCGCTGAAAAAGAAGCGTCATGTTAATTCTTAAAGCGTTTTCAACGCTGAAAAAATTCCCATAGGAATCAATGGAAAGCTTCAAAACCTCGTCCAAAACCTGTGTGAAAAGACAATTTTTAGGAGCTTTTCAGATGAGTCTTTGACGCCCATTTGGACGCTGAATATTCAGCGTCCAAATCAGCCGTTGGAACTTACCCTAAGCTACATCATTTTGGTTGAACAAAATCTTTTTTGATGCTTGAAAAATATTTTGCTAAACTGAATTGCTGCTCTTTACTGTATATAATCAAAAAGAACCCTTTTTTGAAGATGTTGACTATTTTTGTTGTTGACCAATACATGTGGGTCACTTTAACATGGGCATCGTGTTGTATAATTGCCTTAGACCTGTTCTAAAATATAGAATAAGGACTACAAAAGTCCAAGTAGCAATAAAAGTAGAAAAACAGACTTGCATTGGTCAAAAGTATTCATTCCCTTTATCGAGAAGACTTCAGTTCTTTGTTTTTTCAGGTCTTTCTGCAGCTTGTACTAAAAGTATGAGTATGACGTATACGGATACCGCCAAGGGGAGTTTATTTTTGCTGACCAGGAATAACGATAGACCTGGCTTCAAAGGAAACCTGTCACTACTTGGGGATAAAATTGTGCCACTGTGTAAAGCAGGCATCCTCAAACTGCGGCCCTCCAGCTGTTGGGAAACTACAACTCCCATCATTCCCACTGGTATACATTATATAAATGCATGATGGGAGTTGTAGTTTTCCAATGGCTGGAGGGCCGCAGTTTGAGGATGTCTGGTGTAAAGTATGCTACTGCTATGAAAATATTGCTATTAAAGGGAACCTGTCCCATTAAACATGCTATTGAATCAGCCAGTTATAGAGCAGGAGGAGCTGAGAAGATTGATATGTCTGCCCCTCACCTCCTGTCTCTTTCCCCCTCCTTGTAGATTGTAAGCCCTCGCGGGCAGGGTCCTCTCTCCCTCTGTCGTGCCAATTGTCATTATCCCTTATCACTGTACTCGTTTGACTTATGTAATGTATGTAACCCCCTCGAATGTACAGCGCCCTGGAATCAATGGCGCTTTAAAATAAATAATAATAATAATAATAATAATATATAGCTTTGTCGGAGAAGATTCAGTTGAGCTTGTAATTCATTCATTTAAATTTTTGCTTAAAGAGTCCAGGAGGAGGTCTTATCAGTGATTGACACCTAGCTCTTTATGCATACTCCTACAAGAATCACTGATAACACCGGCCACTTGACTCCTTAAAGGGCTTGTCTCACTACAAGGATTGCTTTTTATATTAAAGATCTTGCAAAAACAAGTCACTTTGCAATATGTGTCCATTAACAGTGTCCTTCCTATTCCTAGATATCCGCTCTTGTATGGGCTGCATCAGCTCCTCAGGTCACTATGGCTACAGACCTGTTCAATCTCTCATGATAGGCTGTCAGCACTGGTTGCCATATCTACAGACCTGGTTTCTATTGCAGGACAGTAGAAGCCAGTAAACACGCTCCTTAAATTCCAAAGTAAAACCAAGAACACATTACTGCGGTAAGATGAATAGATGTAGTGAGACAACCCCTTTAACAGTGTCCTACGTATTCTGAGATTTCCCCTATTGTATGGGTTGCATCAGCTCCCGTGGTCGCTATAGCTACAGACCTGTTTGATCTCTCCTGATAGGCTGCCAGCACTGGTCGCTATAGCTACAGACCTGGCTTCTACTGCAGTCTAGTAGAAGCCAGTAAACACGCCCCTGAATTCAAAGTGAAACCAAGAAAACAGGGCTGTGGTAACATGAATCAATGTAGTGAGACAACCCTTTTAACCAAAAATAAGGAGAAACTAAAATCAGTGAATTACAAGATCTACTGAATCGTTTTTTCACAATGCTATATATCAATCTGCTCAGCAAATCCTGTTTTACAACATGCTGCCGGCAGATTCTATAGCATGTTTAGTGTGACAGGTTTCTTTTAATGGTCAGGATGAAAAAAAAGTTATTTCTATTCTGTTGATGCAAAAACTGCAAAAAAAAAAAGACAGAGGCAATCAAGAGGGTCACCCATTCTCCTCTCCCTCCCACCACTGATGACAGTGTGCCATGTCCTTGGGCTTCAGGTTATCACGTGCAACCTAATTCAACATTAAGCAAACACTCTGTGCCACCGAGTCTTACAGGTGAGACCAGGATATCCTGCCTCTCTATTAACCCATTCGTTATAAAAATACACCGGCATTCCCGAATTATATCGCGCTTCATATTATCCTGTTAAAGAAAGAGTCCCCCCCCCACACAGATTATACAACTTCTCTCATTCTACAATAGTCATAGTACTGCAAAGTATTACAAAGTGTAACATTTCTACAAATCAATGGTATACAAATGCCAATAGCTTCTAGAAGCAAAATGTAAAAGGTAATACAGGCAGTCCTTGACTTACACCGTCCCGACTTACATCTGTTCCCTAGTTACAAACGGAGACTTATGGGGCATGCTGGCACTTGTAGTTCCATGTTCCACAGCAGATGGTAGCTGTGGAATGACAAGTTCCAGCATGCCACAGCAGCACATGAAGTGAAAATGAGGTGAAATCTTCTTAACAGGGGCACAGACAGCAAAACAAATGTAAAAACCCTTCCCTGCTCTGTCCAAAACTAAAGAAAAAACCTTTTGTGCTGGAGTTACATTTAATACACATACCTGTTCCGACTTACATACAAATTCAACTCAAAGGGGTTTTGCCACGATGTAATGTTGACGTGGGATCCTCCAAAATGGGTATTTAATCACTTTTCTAAATATATGTGATTACAAAAATTGCAGCCTGAGAGAGCTACAGGCTGCCTTACCTGCCCTTAGTTACTTAAAAGCTTCTATTAGATAGGACCTGCTGGCCGGGCTTGGCAGAGAACACTTCTTATCTGATGAAAGGGAGCTGAAGAAGCTTTCAAGGCACTGGGTAGAAATATGTTGTCTTTTGTATACAGAATCCACTAGTTGTAGTTATCTGAATAGATCCCTGCTTTATCTGATGACAGAGAACATGAAGAAGCTTTCAAGCTGCTGTGGAGAAAAGGTGTTGTCTTTTGTATACAGAATCCACTCGTTGTAGTTTGATTATTTGAGTGAACATTTCACACGATCCCTTATGCATGGCTCTGTGCTCTGGCTCTCTCTCTCAGCTCCGTGGCTTGATTACAATTGCTTCTTAACAGATAAGACACCTCCTGGCAAAACCCCTTGAAGAACAAACCTACAGTCCCTATATCCTGTTTGTAACCCGGGGACTGCCTGTACAAATACACAGATATTAGAATAAATCCCCAAAATTCTACAATGGCAAATCAATACATACATCATCTGTCAGTTTAAAAAAGGACTCAAAAACATAAAATTAGCTCTAAAAAAGGCAATCACAGCTACGTCATGCACAAATTTCACAGCAAGGGACAAGACAGCATATTACCCGAATTGCAAAAGATCCGCCGTGTGGATGGCAGAGGAGCCGGGGTTAAAGAGACAGGTGCCTGCAAACACAGGGCCATAAGAGAAAGGGCATGCGAGGCAGGGGAGGAGGGCAGGTGCCGTGTCTGTCTCCCCCTCTGGGCAGGGCGAATTAGCTAAAGTGGATGGGCCAGGATTGTGCTTGTTTACAGAGACACCTCGAGCCGCTTAAAGAGGCTTCTAAATCTGTGTTTAATGTGCAAACCTGCAGCTTTCTGGCCTGCCTTTGTCAGGGAGCCTGGGCTGCCTCATCCCTTTGTATGTCTTCTCCAATTAAGATTAAAGTGAGCCCTGTGCTCAGCTCATCCCTCTCTCTCCAGATAAAACCTCTGAGCTCCAGCCAGCACTGCACCTTGAGTCTTATCACCTGCTAATCTCATCCTTCCTACAGATAACAGGCACTTTCTGCTCACACAACATTTCCCTGGTGTTACAGAGGGGTTGCAGGGAAATATAGTCAGTATGGTTCATGTACTAGCTGAGGCAGTGATTACTTATGGACCACGACCGTACCATGGACTGCCGGCGAGACATCTGCCCGCCGGCCACGCCACGTTGTGTTCCTTTGTCTTTTGTACAAGAGAAGATAAGAATTTCTTAAAAAGCTAAAATAGATTACATGATCTTGATGCAAATCTCTTCTGAGGGATTGTGATCATCACAAACACCAGTCCCATTCACAGCACAATCATTGGATCAGGAGAAAAAAATAATCGGGCTGTTCTGGCGAGATGTAGGTCAGCGAATTCCTTAATGGCTACAACAAGATGCAATGAGCATTTAGGATGCCAAGAGCATAAATGATATTAGCCAGACTCCAGACATATAGTTGTACAGAGGACCATACAACCGATTCCTCCACACACACACTTGTACCAGAGGCATAACTAGAATTCATAGGGCTAAAATATAACTTTTAAGTCTAGTATCTAAAAACCGCCTCTATTCATAGTCACATAGTTAGTACGGTTGAAAGAAGACACGTGTCCATCAAGTTCAACCAAGGGTGGGGAAAATGTGGGTGAAGGGAGGGAGAGAAGGACTTTAAGCCCAGCCCAACCACTGGATATGCCCTGGAACTCACAAGGCAAAAACCCAACCCGCTCAGGGGAGACAATCTCTGACCCCAGAGCCTCCACCAGCCAGGATCCGAAATTTTAAAAAGAGCTACGTATGCATTAATATTCTTTAGTTTCCAGTAGGTAATCTAAGCCTTTCTTGAAACTCTCTACTGTTCCTGCTGTGACCAGCTCCTCAGGCGGCTATTCCACAGATTCACAGTTCATACAGTGAAGAACGCTCTTCTCCTCTGGAGATTGAATCCTTTTTTCTCTAGCCGAAGGGAATGTCCCCTTGTCTTTTGCGGGGGCTTTAACTGAAATTATTTTTCCTTATACTTTTTGTAGGGACCATTTATATATTTATACAAATTAATCATGTCCCCCCCCCCCCCCGAAGCCGTCTTTTTTTAAACACTAAATACCCTAAATCCTATACATATACTAACAAATACAATAAATCCATAGGGTGACAGTAAACAATAAAGGAATGTATTATCCGGGACAATAGGTCATTCTTATATACATAAATGCAGATAAGAAGTCAAAGAATATATATCTGGGGTTACTCACGGTACCGCAACAACTTCTTCAGCTTTCCATATATATCCAAAAAAGGACCAAACCTATATCATACTGCACAGGGCTATACATCAAGTTACATGCGCCAAATAAACCTATTGAGCCCTGCCTATACAGTAGGAACCCCACACCGAAAAGGGCGACCCAACCCTAGAAGGCTAACCCTATGTGACCCTTTACACTCCGTAACTCCCAGTGATACTTTGTTCTAACAAGGGTTATGCTATACCGACTTTTCTCAGGGACACTGTGTTTTTTAGAATTCATAGGGTCCCATAGCAGAAATAGATGTTGCCCATCTACCTAATGACAATAAACTGAAACAGCATAAATAGCAATAAGTAAAGGTTTAAATAATACCACCATATCTCACGGAAACCCACATAGCACAGCTGGAGAGCAGAAAGCCATCTACTTCTTCCTCCCTACAAAGAGTAATAATGGGGGACATATATTAAAACTGTCTAGGATTAAAACTTTCTTTGTTGCCCATAGCAACCAATCAAAGTGCCCCATTAATTTCATATAGTGCACTGAAAAAATGAAAGGGGGGCTCTGATTGGTTGCTATGGGCACCAAAGAAAGTCTTAGACCTAGACAGTTTTCATAAATATGGCCCATCCTTATACCCAAGTGGGCTCCCTCAAGCTCTGGCCTTCTATTGCCGTTAGGAGCTAAACTCCATATCCTTTGAATTTAGACCAATACTTTTAATTTCAAGATTCCAGAAAATAAAGAAGAAGATGCCTTGCTACAAGGCCCAGCACTGCAGTATCCCCTCTCCTGGATGGACCCTCATCTGATCTAGGAGAGCATTTTGTAGGAGAAAGGTGTATGACGATCACTTAGCCATCACCACTGGTAACAACCACTTTGAGGGCTTTACGATCCACTCGTGATTGAATGAAAAACACTCCACACATTAAGGGCCACATGTATGAAAACTGTCTAGGTCTAAAACTTTCTTTGTTGCCCATAGCAACCAATCAGAGCTCCCCTTTACATTTCATATCGCGCTTTGAAATAATGAAAGGGGGGCTCTGATTGGTTGCTATGGGCAACAAGGAAAGTCTTCGACCCAGACCGTTTTCATACATGTCCCCCTAAGTTCATGAATAGATATTTTACTACCACTGCTGGGTAGTAATCACATAATCTGGCTAATAGACCTGCCCGATATATATATATATATATAAAAATATATAATATATATATAATTTTATATATATTTTATTATAGTATATAATTTTATATTATTACTTGTACTAAAATAGAATAATAAAAGTACAATGTTGTAGTATATTACGATAATACAATTAAAATAGTACAATAATACAATATAGTAATAAAATATACTTGTACTAAAAATCTGTAATGTGATGGCAAAATGATGGTTTTGTATTGAAAATCTACTGCTTTAGTTAAGCTCTTTATCAGGCACTAATACTGATCTGCAAGAGAGTAGTCACTGACCTGACATTATGTACCAGGTAGTACATACTAGTACCTGAGCCCTGACACTGGACACATCAAACAAATCCAGAAACAGGGCTGTGGAGTCGGAGTCGTGGAGTCGGTGGCTATTTTGCAGGAGTTGGAGTTGTCATAAAATGGACCGACTCCCAAAATATATAATTAGTTGTTAGTTAGTTTGATGCAAAGAGCAAGAGGAATTGGGTCCGGCCAGTGCTACTGCTCCCATATCTTCAGCCTCATCACATGAGGAGTGTAATTGATGACATGGAGCAGGCAAAGCGCTGCCCCAGGAGAAAAGATTTTCAGCAACATTTTTCACCTGTCTTCAAAGAAGTAGAAGAGTTCAACCATTCATCAGACCTGACTGTGGCTGAGGCAATTCCTTTATACCCTGACATTGTTAGAGATGTTGCCCCTGTGGTCACCGCTTTGCCCCCAACCCAAGTTAGTGTAGAGAGGCCGTTCTCTAGCCTGGAAATAGTGAGATCAGATGTGAAGTCATCTATGCAGGATCTGATGGAGGCATACATTTCTCAGAACAAATTCAGAAAACTCCACAAATGTTCCTGCAGTGCTTTGCATATTTACATTTTTTGTGTTCTAAAGTTATATCCAATAAATATATTTTACGCTGACAAGCAAAATGGTAACAATGTTTTGAACTTGTGACTTTCAGGCTCCATATCTCTCCATCCACTACAGCTTTGTACATGAGGCTACTGTCATTTTATATACAGTCATCTTACCTATCTTATACATACATTTGACCTGCAAATATGTAGCATCTGCTTAGTTCTGCAGATTCTTTCCTGTAACTGCATTGTTACTGTTTTGTTCCTAAAAATCAAAATGTTAATTTTTATTATTTTGTTAGTATTTGGGAAATCTGCCTTTGGTTTTCAATACTGCCTGAATACTTCTGGGCTCTGAATCGGATTCAAGCAGGTCTTTACCAAAATCTGATCCCAGGTCTCTTCTACCAATTCCCAATGTTGGTGCAGACTGGACTTGGATACAAATACAGCTTTTTCTTCAATTCTACCAACAAGTGTTCAAAAGATCAAAACTTTGCTTGTCAGTGTCTGTTCTACCTAAATAGCTTGATCATTGTATCATAAGGTGATAAACAGCCTGATGTTACCATTTTACTACAGTAAAGTTATCACCATGTATGAGGGAGTCAGGAGTCGGAGGTTTGGGAAATTGAGGAGTTGGGGCTTTGGCTTGCCGACTCCACAGCCCTGTCCAGAAATAAAGCCTCTTCCCTCCCCTTAAAGGTATAAGTTAAAATTCTCAAGCAAATTGGGCAACATGCATGAAATTTGGCATATGAACGTCAAATTTCACGCGCATAATAATGGCATAGAACGCACCTGATTTATGAACCTGTTCTACAGCGGGTCATAAATCAGGTGCATTCTAGCACTTGTTACGTCAATTCTGGCTCAGGTAAACCACTTTGAAAGTGGTTTACATGTTTTAGCTATAGTGCACCCAGAAATGCCGCAGCGAAGCTTTAACCATGTAGCTTCGCTACGGTTCTAGGGCACCCCGGCTCGGCGCTATGTAATGTGCCTGAGAATGGCGTGCAGGAGATTTAAAAATGTATGAACGGGGCTGCACCTGATATCGGGCTGAAAAGACGCCAGATATCTGCCGCAGCCCTATTCATACATGTCTACCTATGTGTCTTATCATTTTATGGAACATTAAAGGAAAAATAGCACTGTAGATGTGGAGCATTGAGTTTATATAGCACTAACATGTTCCGCTGCGCTGTACAGAGATTTTTTTTGTCCCTATGGGACTCTATCTAAATTACAGCTTAACCTAGCAGTATATTTTCGGAGTGTGAAAGGAAACCAGAGTACCCAAAGGAAATCAAGGCAAACACAGACAGGACACACAAACTCCTTGCAGATGTCGTCTTTGGTTGGATTCAAACCCAGGACCCCAGCGCTGCAAGGTAACAGTGCTAACCACTGACACATCATCATAAATATATACAGGCATATAGGCTACACTGCTTCCTGTACAGTAATGTGCTAAATGGTCGAGTCATTTTTGGCCTAGTTCACATCTGCGTTGGAGGTTCGATTTGGAGTCCCTGTCCCAGATTCCATCAAAACCAGGGCGACATGCAGCAATAGATTTTTTATTTCAAATAATGGGCACCGAGACAGGACCCCATTATAGTAAAGCGGGTCCATCGGGAGGCGCTGGTTTCTTTTGTGTAATGGATCAGGTGCTGCCTCTGCAACGCGGGCTCTGGAAGAAACCTCCGACGCAGATGTGAAGCCGGCCTTAGGGAGTTGCTTCTCTAACAATTAATTATTATAGTGTTATCTGAATTGCCTGCTTTAGCTGCAGGAGGTTGTATTAAATAATACAGGTACAGGGCTGTTTTGCAGATTGTTCTATATAATCCAGGACTACGGATTATAGATTATTCAAGTGGTTACACAGATGACACACCCTAGGGCAGTGGTCTCAAACTGCGGCCCTCCAGCTGTTTGGGAAACTACTACTCCCATCATGAATTTGTATAATCTATAACAGTGGGCATGATGGGAGTTGTAGTTTCCCAACAGCTGGAGGGCCGCCGTTTGAGACCACTGCCCTAGGGCATGTTATGGGATTGCTACATGAGTAACTGATGGATAGGTTTCTAGCTGGTGTTTATGCTGTAAACAGCCAGGTAATAGAGGCGGACATGTATCTGACTATTCATACAGACATCTCCGACATCAGTCTTCATGCAGTTGACTTGTTACACGTAACAAATATACCTGTACCATTAATATGAGCATTGTTGGACAAGCTTGTATATGCAATATAGAAATGTATGTGTGGACACTTGTGCGAACTGTGTCAGACCATAAAATTGTGTCAGACCATACAGTGATATTCTTATTAATATATCAGTGTTCATAAACTGCAGCTAGATAGCCATATACAGGCAGCCCCCACTTACACCTTTCCGACTTACATCTGTCCCCTAGTTACAAACGGAGAGTTATGTGGCATGCTGGGACTTGTAGTTTCTTCTTCCACAGCAGATAGTAGCTGTGGAACGTCGAGCTCCAGCATGCCACAGCAGCACATGCGGTGAAAACGAGGTGAAATCTTCTTAACATGGGCACAGATGGCAAAAAATTTTTTAAAAACCCTTCACTGCACTATTCAAAACTAAAAACAAACCCTTTTGTGCTGGACTTACACTTAATAAATATACCTGTTCCGATTTACATATAAATTAAATTTAAGAACAAACCTACAGTCCCTATCCCGTTCGTAACCCAGGGACTGCCTGCATATGGGCATAACTATAGCCATAGCAGCCAGAGTGACTGCTATGAGGCCCAGGAGTTGAGGGGGCTCCACTCAGGTTCAAGAACATTGCTCCTTTTTGTAGGAGACAAGGGGCTGCGTGTATGAACGGGCCTGCGGCAGATATCTGGCGTCTTTTCAGCCCGATATCAGACGCACCCCTGTTCGCTACATTTTTAAATGTCCCGCACGCCAATATCAGGCGCAATACATAGCGCCCGCGGCACTTTGTGATGCGCCTGATATCGGGGGGCATGCTGGAGGTGGGGCGCGCTAGAACTGTATCGAAGCTATAGATTTTTACCTTCAGTACGGCATTTCTAGGCGCATTACTGCTGGAACAGGTAGAGCACTTTCAAAGTGGTTTACCTGAGGCAGAACTGTTGTACAAGCGCTAGAATGTGCCTGATTTATGACTCGCCGTAGACCCGCTTCTAGACTAATATTATGCCATGAAATTTTCCATTTAAACGCCAAATTATATACATGTCGCCTTTACTGCTGGAACGGGTAGAGCACTTTCAAAGTGGTTTACCTGAACCAGAACTGTCGTACAAGCGCTAGAATGCGCTTGATTTATGACTCGCTGTAGAGCCGATTCTAGACTAATATTATGCGCATGAAATTTGCAGTTTAAATGCCAAATTTCATACATGTCGCCCAAGAAGTTGGTGGTTTTCTGCTCTCCAGCGCGACTACGTGGGTTCTTTGATATATGGCGGAATTATTTATACCTTTCATTATTGCTACCTATGGTGCTGTTTTAGTTTATCGTCATTAAGTGGTGAGGCCTCATCTCATTTTGTTATGGGTCCCTATAAATTCTAGATACCCCTCTGTCCGTATATAAGAAAAATATGACTTTAACCCTTATACTCTATTCTACGTTTTCAAGAGCTGCATACGGATAAGCACATGAAACACTACAAAAGCAATCTTCATGTCTCCATAGCTAGAAGCAAGCAGCGATAATGAAGCGTAAGCTCTACAGAACAGAAGACTGGCGGTTTGGTTCTTTGTTCTCATATTATTACAGCAGAGTCTGAAGTGAATGAATAATATCAGCCAGTCCACAGCATGTGAATAGGAAGGGGATACACATCTCAATCACCCTCCGGCTCTCACACTGGCTCCAAGACAGATCAATATAGCAATTAGATGTTATCAGTGTGCGCTGCTTCCCCTGCCTCCCTCTGGCCTTCCACCCTCCCCCACTAAAAACCGTGCAGCTTTCATGCCCACATCTCATAGCCCTGATGTCACACGGATATCTGGGTTTAAGACCTCTGTGCGACTTTGTGCAGCGGCCCAGGGAGAACCGATATATATAGAGAAAAAAAAACGTAGCCGCAAGAACACACATGCAATGTTACTATAGCAGTCAAAAATATGTATGGATATTAACCCATCCATTACCATGCCGGGCGCAAAGAAAAAAAACCAAAAAATTATGGAAAAAGTCTATGTACAAAAATAGAAAACCATTGGAACTGGCAGTCCCCAAAAACAGGGGCTAGCACTGAATGGCTGGGAGAGGAGAAGAGAGGGTAGCAGGGTCCATTCCAGATGGCTGAGAAATCGCACCATTAGGGCATGTCCCAAAGGCACCCAGCAAACACCGGTCGGATTATCCGACCAGGATTTGCTCTGTTTTGGGGCCGTACACGGCCGCAGGAGGGCGTTTTTTTTTCCGCTGTTTTCAGAGAAAAGCCCTGCCCCTTCGCATTGACATGTTCATATTCCGCCCAAAAACTGGGCGGAAGAATGAACATGTTCCATATTTTTCAGACCGCCGCCGGTGTAAAAAAACAGCAGAAAATCCGTGCAGTGGGGACAGCTGCATGGATTTTCCATTCAAGTCCGTTCTAAAGTTTGACAGCCGGTTTACAGTCGGCTTTCAAAACCAAAAACCATCTGTAAAACCGGCTGAAAAACCGGCCCTTAAGATCTTCAAAGAAACAACTTTCTGCTTAGTTAATTCTGCTGAACTAGGAAGCAGCGGAGCACTAGACAAAAAAAACTCCAGGTCCTACACATGACGATTTGGGAGTATGGGAAAGGTTTCATTTTGGTCTGGAGATATATTTAAAAGGGGTTGTCCTGTATTAGAAACATATGGCTGCTTCCAGAAACAGCTCCACTCCTGCCCAAGAGTTGCGACTGGTATTGCAGTTTGGTTCCATTGAAGTAAATAAGGCTTAAAAGGGTATTTTCCCCACTTCCCATTGAGGCTGCAGGTGGTTCTACAGCAATGACTGACATTTTAGCTCTGCTATTCCTAGCTGAGCCTATTAGAGGGACATTGGTGATGAAGTAGTCTAAACAGCAAGGCAGAAGGCTAAAGAGCTCTACAGGAGTTAAAGGGGTTGTCTCACTACATTGATTCATCTTACCCTCAGTCCTTCTTTCTTGGTTTCACAGCTGTAGTCCACAAGATTAAGTACAGCTCAATGTGTTTCTTTGGACTGCAGCTGTACAATTATGGATAAAACTGAGCATAGCCCAGACCTTAAAGGGGTTGTCTCACTACATTGATTCCTCTTACCTCAGTCCTGTTTTCTTGGTTTTACTTTGAATTCAGGGGCATGTTTACTGGCTTCTACTAGCAGCTGCAGGGGAGTATAGCCAGTGCTGGGGGCCATAATAGTCAAACACAGTTGTGTGGCAGCCTATCAGAGAGATAAACAGGTCTGTAGCTATAGCGACCTGAGGAGCTGATGCAGCCCATAAAAGAGGGGATATCTACGGATAGGTAGGACACTGTTAATGGACATATATTGCAAAGTGACTTGTTTGTGCAAGATCTTTAACATAAAAAGCAATCCTTGTGGTGAGACAACCCATTTAAAGGTTGTCAGTAAGAAAGATAAACAAGTTCCTGTGCTGCTGATAAGACACAGTAGAGAGTAAGATCACCATCCCAACCAGGGCTACTAGAGCATGGAGAGGTGGTCGGTAACCTTGGAAACCTTCTGCAAACAAGCAGGAGAAAAAGAACTGTTCTTACTCTAAAATAAAGCAAAATCAGAACAGCAATGTATTCAGTAATAGTTTTTCTTTGTTTAATGTTAACCAAAGTGGAGAGAATATCCCTTTAACTGCATTACCACAAACCGCCAGGGGCCAGGATGTGGCACTATTTGTGGAAAAAAGCTGCCATGTTTTCTTATTCTGCACAACCTTTTAAAGGATCCCAATGAAGCAGAACAACTGGATGATGTGTAAACTCTACATGATAAGTTCTCCTTTGCTTATTTCCATGAGTTATTGAGGTCATACCACTGGAATATAAAACTGGTCCACGGTAACACTAACAAATAAAAATGGTATCATTTTAATGGCCACAAGTTTGGAAGTGCAATAGGGCATACATGGATGGGCCGCAGTTCAATAGCAGAATAACATCAGCAAGAGAAACGGCTGCACTGGGGTCATATTGAATTTTCTGCCCTTCGAGAGACAGAAGGAGTATCTAGTCAAACATTCAAGCTGGTGGGTACGTGGGCATGGGACTATTTTTGGGGCGTTTTTGCTATGCCTCCCTCTACATTACACAGACTCCTTAATTCAAGCTCTCAGCTAATTAATAAAGAGATAAACCTGTTTTGTAATTCTAAGCTATATCATTTCTATCTAGCGTGGCATTGAGCGATATTGACAAATGAATATATTTGAGGGTACAAGTGCACAGAGAATAGATTTTATCCCGAGCTCTGAAAAATGTATGGGTAATATTGAGTCCGTCTGCATGTTAATTATATCAATCTATCACCCCAGAGCTGCAGCCTCAGCAACTTCAATGAGGTTGAGCTGCCTTGACACTAGCTAAGGACATGTGATCTTATGAAGTGAGGATCACCATGTACAACACCCAACCTGATGATGGAAATATGACCTTCCATTAAAGGAGTTGTCTCCCTTCAGAGTTTCAGAGAATGCATGAATGAAATACTCTGTCACTTCCTGGTTCAGACTGACTCATTTGCATACAGCTCCTTGCTTGTACAGCTCAGTGCCTGCTGTGCTTTCAGATGCTAATTAGATCAGATTAGCTTCTCAAACTACTAACAGGACTTCTCATCTGATCCCCAAAACAAAAGCCCTAATTACAGTTTCTGTTTATTTTACATAAATCAGCTTTTTACTGCTGAGCGGCACAGGACACTGCCCTAACCTGTGTGATGACTTCACTCACTTATCTCATTGAACAAACAGCAGGGGGAGAATTGTTTACAGGTAGGTTACTGAGGGAACTGAAATAGCCAGGGAGGTCATAAATTCACTTGTATCTCCTTAGGGAAAACCGAGGAACAAAGCAATATATTTGGAAAATGTCTTTATTTTGTGTTCCCTACAATTTGAAAGCTATTCTTTGTAGCGAGACAACCCCTTTAAGAGCAAATGAACCCAGGTGTGCACGTCTCTTGTTAACTACTAACCTACAGATTTCAAGTATGACAATCAGTTTTCTCCAGGGTTAAAAGCAGCCTACTGATTACCCCTCTTCCTGCTTATACCATGGTCTTCCCAAAATAAAATACCATAACCATTCTGCTTTCTCTAGTCTCAGCTCCTTCTGGTGACCATATGTCCTATCAATATGAACCTGTTTCAGCTAATGCCCATTTCCTACTCCAGGAACTTCTTGAAGGCCTCTTAGCTGTTCTAGCAAAGCAGGGTGAAAATATCTGATGAACTTAGATAAGAATGTAATAACGAGCACTTTAAACAATATCTGGTGATCTTTATAAGGATGTAATAAATAGAACAGATTATAATGTTTTTCCATAAACCATCAACTTGACAGTAACAATGAGAAGATCCATGACCATGGGAGCCCTGATGCCTTTCAACTAGGATCCTGGTCCTGAGTCCAACTTCGTATGGGACAATATTCCAACTTGTGTTCTTATGTAATCCTATCAGTCTACCCTGGTTTATAAAGGTTCTAACAGAAAACAAGAGAGGCTTCATTTAAATTATTGCATCTCTATTCTGTACCCTATTAAAGCTTAAAAGGGTTTTGCCAGGAAGCCAGTTCCTTACCTGTTATCTGCTCAGCAGAGAATATAAACAAATCATGCTGAGTCATGAAGGGCTGCAGGGGTGAGAGGGAGGGGGGTGAGCAGAGAGCGAGGAAGAAGGGAGCGTTTCTAAAGTTTACTCAAATAATAACATTACAACCAGTGGATTATCTATACAGCAGACAGACTCATACACTGCACTATCTTCACAGTCCCTTGCAAGCTCCTTCATGTTCCCTGTCATCAGATAAGAAGTGCTCGGCCAGATCAGCTCCCTATCAGCTCCTGTGGTCGCGCCTAATGTAAAGTTTCAGGAAACTAAGGGGGACTAAGCAATGCTGTAGCTCTCACAGGCTTCACTTTTTGTGATCACATATATTTAGAAAAGTGATTAAATACCCATTTTGGAGGATCCCAAGTCCACATTACATCGTGGCAAAAGCCCTTTAACTAGTGGTTGCAATCATGCACCCTACCACCCTATAGTGCAGACTGGAGACGAAAACATGGTGTTTCTGCTTGTGAAGCTGGAAGATTTCCACTTCAAAGGAGTCCGACTGTCACCTGTGTGCCTGGTTGAGTAAGAGCACATATGGAGGGAGCAGCCTCACATCATCAAGCATGTGTGGCAGTCACTTTCCCTGTCCCATTAATGTAATTTTACTGACCCATTGACACGCGCCCTTCAGGATCATTCATACATTGCAAAATAAAATTGTCGATTCTAACCTGTAGATGCAAAACTGAGCTGATGGCTGTTTCTCTTATTCTGATTCTCGGGCATAACGAGTTGGTGGCTCTGATGAAGGTTGGTGATGATGCTGGAAAGGTCGCTGTCACGGCTGTAAGTGAAAATAACAGAGAATTAGAAAGGAAGTATAGTAGCGGAAAAAAGCACTACAATTCTGAATCGTCACTAATAAGAAGTCTAGTTGGACATGATGTCTACTATGATATGAGCTATGGCTACAAAATGTAAATGGTGCTATGGTTACAAAGCACAGGGTCTTCACTTAGGGCGGATATATATGTGTGCAACCTGCAGGGACTCCAGAGGTAAGGGCTGCTCTAAAAGCATGGTGCTATGGTTACAAACCACAGAGTCTTTACCAGGGGCTGACATACATATGCAACCTACAGGAACTCCAAAGGCGAGGGCTGCTTTTAAAGCAGATGAATTATATTGCATATGAGGGACTGAGCTAAAACATCATAGTTCACGATTACTGGTGTTCGAGACACTTAAGGGGGTTCAAAGAAAAATGACTGCGGTGCAAGGAGCCCATATGCTGTTCCTGCACAGGAGACCCAATTTGTCAAAAAATGAATGTACAGTATATATCCCTAGCTGAATCTCTCTCTCTCTCTCTTATATATATATATATATACATACACACACACACACACATACACACACTCAGGTATATATAATAAAAAGTATGTGTGTTTATATATGAATGTGTTTGTGTGTGTAATTATATATATATATATATATATAATATATATATATATATACACACACACACAAAGATACACATTCATAAAATAAACACGCATACTATATATAACTTGAGTGTGTGTATGTGTGTGTAAATATATATAATAACAGAGAGAGAAGATAGGGATTAAGCTAGAGATGTTACTGTACATATATACAGTACAAACACACACACACACAATATATATATATAATAATATATAAAATATATAATATATATATAGTATATATATATATATATATATATAGCCTAATCCCTATCTCTCTCCTATAATGTGCACATTATAGTATATATCTGTAGCTAATCTCTCTCTCTCTCTCTTATATATATATATATTATATATATATAATATATATATACACACCTACACATACACACACTCAAGTATATATCTATATAGTATGTGTTTTAATTATATTGAATTGTGTTGTTGTGTGTTGTTATAATATATATATACACACAAAGACACACATTCATATATAAACACGCATACTATATATATACTTGAGTGTGTGTATGTGTGTGTATATATACAGAGAGAGAAAGAGATAGGGATTAAGCTAGAGATATATACTGTACATATATACAGTACAAACACACACACACACACATATATATATATATATATATATATAGCCTAATCCTTATCTCTCTCTATATATATGCACATATAGTATATATCTGTAGCCTAATCTCTCTCTCTCTCTCTATCTATATATATATATATATATATATATATATATATACACACACATACAATACACAAGTGATGTAGGGGGATTAAATTGTGAACCAAATCCAGAAATAAAGTGCACCTCCCAAGAAAAGAAGAGGAAAAAAAAAGGTATGAAAGCGGAGACTCTTTGCTGCCCATAGCAACCGGTTAGAGCTCCCCTTTCATTAGATATCCAGCTCTAATTGGTTGCTATGGGCAACAACGAAAGTCTTAGACCTTGGCAGTTTTGGGAAACGAGGCCCTTTGTGTCTTAGTCTTACATGGAACATTTAGGGAAAAATAGCTGATGATGATTAGAGCGTTGCAGATATGGAGCATTTGATTTGTATAGCACTAACATAATCTGCAGCGCTGTACAGAGATTTTTTATTTATCACTCACATTGGTTTCTGTCCCTATGGGGCTCTATCTAATTTACAGCTTAACCTAGCAGTATATTTTTGGGATGTGAAAGGAAACCAGAATACCCAGAGGGAACCAAGGCAAACAATGATGTAGGGTGATTAGATTGTGAGCCAAATGCGGTGCACACAGGGACAAACTGAGTGATTTCATTCTGTGTACAGTGTTACTTTATATGTTCGTGCTATACAAATAGCATAAAATACACCATAAAGTACAAAAAAATGCTTTCATATACAACATATCGACTACAGACAGTCCCCAACTTACACTGTTTCAACTTACATCTCTCCCCTACCATGTTTCCCCGAAAATAAGACATTGTTCCTTTTTTTTTAATGCAATTCAGAGTGTGGCTGCTTCTGCTGATGTTTGTGATGAAATCACTACAGTATATTAATACATGTTAATTTTTGTTCAACAATAAATGTGAATTCTTGTTCTTAAAAAATAAGACATCCTCTAAAAATAAGTTTTAGCTCGTCTTTAGGAGCAAAAATTAATATAAGACACTGTCTTATTTTCAGGGAAACAGGGAAGTTACAAACGGAGACTTATGGGGCATGCTGGCACTTGAAGTTCCATGTTTCACAGCAGATAGTAGAAGTGGAATGACAAGTTCCAGCATGCCACAGGTGAAAATGATGTGAAATCTTCTTAACAGGGGCATAGACAGCAAAACTAATGTAAAAACCCATCCCCGCACTATCCAAACGGAAAAAAAAAACTTTTGTGCTGGAGTTACATTTAATAAATCTACCTGTTTCCAAATTACTAATTCAACTTAAGAACAAACCTTCAGTCCCTATCCCGTTCATAACCCGGGGACTGCCTGTATACCTATGTAGAAGTTACCCGTACACTACCCTGTATAACCCACAATCTCCCAGCCATCAACCAGCTTAGTTGAAGTCATGAAGTACTGTACATCTAATGAGCACCAATTAAAACTAGCAAAGAACAACTCCTACCAATTGCTTCGAGATCACTGGATGGAGGCCGCTAAATCATTCTTATTTCTGTGGGTTATCAAGCATGACAAGGAGAATCATTCCCCTTCCTGTAATTACAGATCTAATATTTCATGATAAGGGACGCTGGGAACGGTATCTTATCCGCGCCGTAGTTTAAAGTCCTGAAATGACTTTGTTGCTGCCAAGTGTTTATGGTAAAAGACGCTCCAACCTCCTTGTAAACCGGCTGAGCGGGCGGAGGAAACGTACTGCAAGTATCCTGATGGCTTCTAGAGAGTTCAGAACTTTTCAGGATCAAACTAAGCCGCTGATCACTAATAATCTGTATTCCTAATATTCTAGGAGGACGTATTTACTCACATGATCTGAGACCCCCATCTTTGTCCCTGCAACACACAGCACATTGTCTGCAAGGGTTGGAGGAAGGCAGAGGATGACTTCAAGTTGCTTAAGTTCCTCTTCAGTATGAGTCACTGAGCAGGACACAGGCTCGATGGTGCCCTTTAAATCGCACACATCCCAACTAAGCCCCAGCCCATTGGCTAATGGAAGCCCTCCAGCACCATGGCCAGCAGCCCCCAGCAGAAGCGCAGCTAATCTGTTTGTAAGACCCCCTAATTGGATCAGGCTGGCTTCAAATTACCAGCATTTTGGCTAGTCTGGCTACAGACGTTTCTAGGATCCTGTCCAATATCCCAGCAGCAACCACCCCCGGACTCTTTTTAAATAACCACCTGTACCTACATTGAGGTTACAAGTAGGGGGGAGGGGAAGTAACATCTACAGACAGTGTCCATGGACCTGGTAA
This sequence comes from Phyllomedusa bahiana, assembly GCA_025379985.1. Classification (NCBI taxonomy): domain Eukaryota; kingdom Metazoa; phylum Chordata; class Amphibia; order Anura; family Hylidae; genus Phyllomedusa; species Phyllomedusa bahiana. The sequence continues at coordinate 318,602 of JAODAL010000085.1, read as the reverse complement.
TCCCCCTTGGGTGTGATCCTCTCCCAGTGCAGCGCATTATGTAAATATTGCTGGTTTGTAAGCAGTTTATGAGGCGATTACCAGTTCTCTGTGTGTTTAATCTCACAGATCGCAGAGGGGAAGACTGGTCCAGAGGACAAATGGAGATTAATGTTACCTTCAGCCCAAAGATGGGAGGGAGGGGCGCGCAATGTATCCTTATGGGCAGCGTAATGAAGTCTCGGCACAAATAGAGTTATTCCTGGCCTGTATCGCTGCCAGACGCACCGGTCGGCACCTCGCAGCTGGCTGTCACGGCTAGAGACGGTCGCCTCATTCATATTTCAATGGTGCCTGTGGGCCTGTCTCTGCTATAAACAATAATAAGCCTATCATGCATCCCATCGTACCTGGAAGCGTGAGAACATGCATATACATAGTATACAGCGCATGTTATCTTACACAGTCGTGTGGAATTCTTATATATTCCTATTTGCAATATTATACATTACAAGCTAGGAAACCTCTCTAAGGGCATGTCCCCAGAGCAAGGGTTTTCAGCCGGTTTGCGGTTTTTCAGACCGCCTGAAAAACCGGCTGAAAATGAGCGCAATGGTGCTCTATGGAAAACCCGTGCAGCAGTCCCCACTGCACAGGTTTTCCGCCCGGCGGTTTTTCCGCCTGCGGGCCGCTCAAAAAGCATTGAGCCTGTTCATTCGTCCGTCCGGTTTACGGATGGAATATGAACACCTCAATGGGATGGGGAGGGCTTCTTCCGCTCATCGTGGAGAAAAGCCGTCCCTCCCGCGGCCATGGGGACGGCCACAAAACCGGACAAATATCGGCCGGGTAAAACGACCGGTATTTGTCCGCTGCCGTGTGAACGCACCCTTAGGGTATGTTCACACGGTGTATTGCTTCTAAAACGCTCTGGGACGGCCCCCAATCACTTTCATTTTCCCCATGTCACTTCTTTCTCTTTGCACATAGTACAGGTCGGGGAAATTGGCAGGTATTCATAGCTCTCAATGAGAGCTATGAATTACCGTAGTTGAGGGGTGTATTTAGGCTATGTTCAAACAGCGTAATTGCGGCGCATACAGTACGGCCGCAATTACGCCGGGTGATCTGCGCGTACTCCCACGGCGCGGGGGGGTGGGGTGGTTGGCCCCCCCCTCCCCCTTTGACATCATTCTCGTGGCCATTTTCGCCCAAGTAATGACATGTTCTATCTCTCCGCGCGTACAATACGACGTATTGTAAAGCAGGAGAGGAGGGTAATCCTTTTTTCCTAGGGAAAAACTATTGATTACTGAATTTCGGCGCGTATTGCTCATTAAGGCAAATACAAATTTTGCCGTGGAACATACCTTAGGGCGATTGCAGTGCAATTATGCACCGAAATACGCCCCGCAAAGACACCATGTGTGTCCACATGTGGTATTTAAAGTCGAATCCACAAAATTCTATTTGAAATACTCTTTTAAAAACCCCAAAAATAAATCATCCTCAATAAAAATACAGTGCATCCAAAAAATAAAATATCACTGAAAATAATGGATACAAAAATCCTAAGAAAAATGAAAACCCCATCTTTTAAAAAGACCATTACATATGAATTACGGGGTTTTTAATATAATCATTTGTGAGCCCTGTAAAAAAATAAAAGATTCCCCTGGAAAAACCCCTTTTTCATTTTCAATATTTCTATTTTTTTTAGATGCACTAGCGCGTGTTGTATTTCATACAATGCATATTTTCTTGGTCGGTTTTAAAGTGTAAAAAAAAAAACTTAAAAGATTTTTCATTCTTCCAACCCTAAAACAACCAAAACAGTATCAAAAATTTTCAATATGAAAATATGTTTTGCCCATTCAAAAAATGATCGCCGATTCGTTCATGGTCTTTCGAAATCATTCTAAAAATTTGACCTGTCAATTTTTGGGCGAAAGACGCAGCGGAGCCCTTTTTTAAAAACAAAAGGCCCTCTTTCCACGTTTTTTTCCCCGGGGATTGGCGTCGTACGCGCACCGGATTTGCGCTGCAGTACCGCCAATCCTCGAGTCATTAGGGTAATCCACTGCTCTTATAGGAACAGTGGATTCCCCCTCCCCCCCGCTCGGCGAATCCGCCGCGGGGGGGTGAAAGGAAAGCCATTATTTACGGCGGTAACGCCCCGTAAAAAAATGCATTGTCTTGGGGCCGGAGCGGCACCCCCGCCGCGCTGGGCCCCCCCCCCCTTTTTTCCCGGGGATTTGTGCTCTACGGCTCACAAACCCGTGGGGAAAAGCCGGTGAAACACCCCAAGGTGAAATCCGCGCCCCCAAACATGTACCAAAACAGGCAGCTGCTGTTGGATACGTTTGGATCTATCAACCGGTTTTGGACGCGATTTTCAGATCCAACACAGATCCAAAATCGCATCCAAAAACATTGTGTGCATGGCCCCTTATACTGTAGTTTACAATAGGATACAATTTGGCCGGAGAATTCTTCCCCCTTCTGGCAAGACATGGAAGCCCCAATGCTTGATGCCTAAAGGGATTGTCAAGGTTAAGAATCATGGTTTATTCCCCATTTGGAACAGCACCACTTTTTTGGCACTATTTTGCCCCGATGAAAACAAGAAGAAAATGTGTTGGCACGCAAGCTCCATCGGCTTTATTCTGTCTTGGTTTCCCCCCCCTATTATTCCACCTCCTTTCTGGCATTGACTGTTTGACATGCGGTAATCGCTTTGCATTCACTGGGCATTTATTTACATATGTATATTGTTGATATATAGTGATGTATTGTTTGGGAGATGTAACTAGTTTGGGGTGTTTGGAGGGATATTTGTATCTTTTATGTATCCCCAACTATTTGTTGTCCTGTCTTTAGTGGTTCCTCTTTACCTCCATGTCTGCTGCTTTTATTGTTTGTTTCACGTGAATATAATAAAAACTGTTTATTTTATGTTTTTTATGTTATTGTTGTTTTATGTTATTTTATGTTATTTCTTTTTTGGTAGCCTTAATTGTAGGTGATGTTCACTCTCGGCCTGTGAATAGTATTGCAGGTTGACCACTATTCTCCTCAGCTAGAATATTGACAACCAATATGTGCTCCTGATGCATATAAATCAGATATTCAGTCTCTAATCTATTGCTACACATGTGAATCTTCTTTATTGGCTGTTTTCGTTTAGAAACACATGGTACAACAGTGCCATACCTGTCCAGAGGCTGTGTGTGGTACTGCAGCTCAGCCTCATTCACTTCAATGGAACCAGCCTGCAATACCAGACACAACCCATAGAGAGGTAGGACACAATCCTTGAAACAATCCTTGATAAAAAGCAACCAGGTTCTTTTTATCTTAAACTCTGTTACCTTTTCTGAAAGACCTGACCTGTCAAGACTCCAACCCCCTAAATATCTATATATGTATATGTGTGTATATATATATAATATATATATATATATATATATGTATATATATCTATATTTATATTACTTCATCATATGAATTATTGCATTGCAATGGGAAACAAAGCTTCATCTTATCTTGAGGTTGACGGAAGAAAAAAATATCTAACTTGGGCAATCATTACTTCCTTCAGATTAGTTTTGGGCAAGGACAATCTAAGGTCTACGGTACATGTGTCAAACTTAAGGGCAAAATTTGGACCCCCACATTATTAGACGTAGCCTGTGAGAGCTTAGACACATTGGGCGACATGTATGAAAGGGGTTTTCACCCTTTTTCTGGCGTACAATGCACCTAACTGAGCCAGCTGTCTTATGCACCTAATGAATGTGTAAGGTGCATTGTTCGTAAGACTCACCACTTTTGAACATGAGGGGTGTTTTGGGGGTGTTCTGGGGGCGTCACACCACATTCGTAAGATTAGACACATATATGAATGGCTCGGCAAAACTAGGCGCATTACTGCTGGAACAGGCAGACCTATGTGAATGCGGCCTGTCTGAGTCTGAGGAGTCGAAGTGGAGATAGATTTGCTGTAAGGGGCAAAAATGTCCAATATTTCTCAATTTACACCAGTGCAATAATAAAAAGAAAATTTACTATAATTATAAAAACTGTATAACATTTAATTATTTAAATTTAATGAAAAATGTGATCATATAAAATTAATATAAAAATATATAATATCCCCAAAATATAAAAATATCTCCTATAAAATGTATTTAAAATTCATAGAATCTCTAATTTGACATTAAATAACCCACTGATCATGTTGTTCAGATTTTATTTTTAAAAAATTTTTACTAAATTAAATTTGAAATGTATTTTTGCTGCTCTCACCCTTTATTCTACATACAGCAAGAGCCAGCACAGCACATGTATTGCTTGGAACTGTGGTTCTTTAAGCAAGATTGGTACCATAGTTTTTATTCACTGACATGCTGTTCTAATGATTTTTGTCTTATTTTCAGCCGACCTGTATCCTTAATACTTGTTAGGCGCATTACTTACGTGCCTAAGTTCCATAAGGCGCCAAACACACAGGCGAGGTGCGTGGAACTTTACTCACCATTTATGAACGCACAACAACCACTTTCATACATCAGGCGCATTATACACTGAAAATGAGACTCGACTATTCACTTCGACACACCTTCCTTCATACATGTTGCCCATTGAGCCAGGATGGACAAGGTCTCAACCCAGAAAGACTGACTCTCCACTTTCCCCGTAGGACACAGCCAGAGCCTAGCAGAGGCGGTGGTGCCGGCACAAGAAGCAGGCGCCGTCTTAGATTTGGAGCTCCAGCGGCACCTCCACACTGCTCTGTTCAGCAACTGATAGGTGGTGGTAAAGCTGTGACAGCCTTACCCATTCTGCAAGGTAGGAAGTTTGGTGCGTAAGCGGTGGAAAGGGTTGGGTATTACACAATCTTAAAAGACCTCTTGGCCTTTAAATGACCATGTGGTGCACCATGACAATTTGAGGGCAACTATAATGCTGACGTGGCTCTCAGTGAAAATGAGTTTGACACTCAAGGTCTATAGCACATTAGTTAGTTTACCTGCCATATATATCTTTGGAAATAGACAGTAGGCTCTTAAGACATTTGTTCATTAAAGGTGTTGTCTCACTACATTGATTCATCTTACCTCAGTCCTGTTTTCTTGGTTTCATTGTGAATTCAGGGGCGTGTTTACTGGCTCCCACTAGGCTGCCGCAGAAGCCAGGTCTGTAGCTATAGCAACCAGTGCTGGCAGCCTATCAGGAGAGATCAAACAGGTCTGTAGCTATAGCGACCTGGGGAGCTGATGCAACCCATACAAGAGGGGATATCTAGGAATATATAGGAGACTTTTAATGGACACATATTGCAAAGTGACTTGTTTTTGCAAGATCTTTAACATAAAAAGCAATCATTATAGTGAGACAACCCTTTTAAATCTTTACATTATCTATGCAAAACTTAGTGAACACTTCTGGAATATATAAAAAAAAAATTAACAAGTTCCCCAGTGCTAGAGATAAGCACAGTTGAGCGTCTGTGTCTTGGCAGCAGGTGGGTTAAGAAGGGATTGTTCAGCATGGCCTTCCTAGCTACCAGCACCTTCCACAATCCTGTCAGCTACATAATCCTGCTTCCCGCCTGATGCACTCTTTCCTAGACCCCGCCGTAGGCTGCTAGAAGAGGCTGATACCTCCTAATGAGCTCCCGTCACCTCTCCGCTGTCCCCCTCTCCCGCTCCTCTCTTTCTTTCCTTCTTATCCCCCTGCCCCCCCCCTTCCCGCTCACAAACTCACGTCCCACGGGAATCTGCTAATTAGCTCATTAGAATTCAGTGTGCAAGGGGGGGATGTAATAAATAAATAAGAGGAGGCACAGCTGTAAATCCTATCTTTAATGCTCTTCACTTAACGATAAAATCTCCGGATCTCCTCTTCCTTTCACATAGTCCACCTTATATTTTACACTCAGGACTGAGAGGTCTACAGAGGGCTATTTAAAGTTAACCTCTAATGCGCAAGAGAGCATTGGAATTAAGAAAAGAAAAAAAAAAGACTTGGCAACACAAGGTCAAACTCATTAGCCTCTCAATCCTAAACGGTACGCGCCAATTCTCTCCGAGACTCTAAAGACGCCATTATAGTCTTGAGTTTGAGGTGTTCGTCCAAACTTGCACTATAACATTTCATTTGTCTGACTATTAAAAAGTTTATCACAAGGCATTATGGGAAAGGAGCTGAGAAGCTCAAGCGCCCTCTATTGGAGGTAACAAATCCTCAATTTGCTTTTGACCCACTGGGTCTTTGGAAAGCAAAAGGGATATTTAGCCAAGCAAGCATCACCCATCTGCAGACAGTCATTTCGGGGTGTTTGCCCCTCGTCAGTACAGAGCAGAGCGGCCATCAGAATCCTCTGTCTTGAAGAAGAACTAGTCACCCTTTTAAAACACAGCTGTATACAAGTCACATATACACTCACCGGCCACTTTATTAGGTACACCATGCTAGTAACGGGTTGGACCCCCTTTTGCCTTCAGAACTGCCTCAATTCTTCGTGGCATAGATTCCACAAGGTGTTGCAACGATGCTCAATTGGTACCAAGGGGCCCAAAGAGTGCCAAGAAAATATTCCCCACACCATGACACCACCACCACCAGCCTGAACCGTTGATACAAGGCAGGATGGATACATGCTTTCATGTTGTTGACGCCAAATTCTGACCCTACCATCCGAATGTCGCAGCAGAAATCGAGACTCATCAGACCAGGCAACGTTTTTCCAATCTTCTACTGTCCAATTTCGATGAGCTTGGGCAAATTGGAGCCTCAGTTTCCTGTTCTTAGCTGAAAGGAGTGGCACCCGGTGTGGTCTTCTGCTGCTGTAGCCCATCTGCCTCAAAGTTCGCCGTACTGTGCGTTCAGAGATGCTCTTCTGCCTACCTTGGTTGTAACGGGTGGCTATTTGAGTCACTGTTGCCTTTCTATCAGCTCGAACCAGTCTGCCCATTCTCCTTGACCTCTGGCATCAACAAGGCATTTCCGCCCACAGGACTGCAACTCACTGGATGTTTTTTCTTTTTCGGACCATTCTCTGTAAACCCTAGAGATGGTTGTGCGTGAAAATCCCAGGAGATCAGCAGTTTCTGAAATACTCAGACCAGCCCTTCTGGCACCAACAACCATGCCACGTCAAAGGCACTCAAATCACCTTTCTTCCCCATACTGATGCTCGGTTTGAACTGCAGGAGATTGTCTTGACCATGTCTACATGCCTAAATGCACTGAGTTGCCGCCATGTGATTGGCTGATTAGAAATTAAGTGTTAACGAGCAGTTGGACAGGTGTACCTAATAAAGTGGCCGGTGAGTGTAGGTAGCAAGCCCTAAAAGGAAGGTCCACCACTACAATCGTTTCCCGGTTTTAATGAATGTACAATGAAAAGTTGAACTAACTATGGTCTTAATTAAAACTTTCCTAACATTTTGTGCTCACAACACCTGTGTAGATCTATGTGTCTCCATGGCAACAGACTACAATCCCTATGTAGTCTGCTCCCGGTGTCAAATGACCATACATTTGTCCTCTATGGTTTGGTAAACAACCAAGAAGTAGGGGGGGGGAGTAAGACACAGGAAAAGTTAGAGAACATAGTTTATGCCCCCCTTGCCGAGGGCAGCACAAGCTTGTGTCAGACAAGCTGTTTCCAGCGCTGTGTCCCTTATTCTGTAATATAATATGGGGTAAGTTTATTTAATGATAAAATATGCAGTTTTAATCCAGAAAAGAGTCAGTTTTTTTTTCCAGCATCTTACAGAATAAGGGACATAGTGCTGGAAACAGCAGGTCTGACGCTACCTTGTGCTGCCCTCAGCAAGGGGGGCACAACCTATGTGACAGGTTCTCTTTAATAGGACAGCAAGATAGTGTGCTTATATTCTATTACCATAGACTTATAGGCCTACATAGGGGTTGTAGACACAAAAGGATAGGAAATCTTTAGTCAAAACTAATTACAAAGTTGCTTCACTTTAATTTCAGATGAACTGTAACAATAAAAAAATTGTGAAATTGGATCTTACCTATAAAACCTTGCACCAAACATACTAAGTCACATAACTGGTCACATCTGTCAAAGAAAACAGGGAAATCCAGTCCAAATGATCTTCTGATTTGTCATGGATACATTTGAGTAGATCACACTGGTGCGGTCTATGATTTTGGACTGGAATTATAGGTCATTCAAATCAACAGGTAGTGGAAAGGGGGTCTAAGTGCTCTACAGACTACTTTTCTCCTGGAAAATCAGTGGTGGTCAGAGATCCTGGTGGTCTGAGACTTCACCAATATGGTCTTTCCACATGTATCGGTCATATACTAGAAGTCTATCAGAGGCGTAACTTCAAGCTCTTGGGCCCTGGTGCGAAAAGTGAAATGGGGCCCCCCCAGTTACCATGCACCATTTACAATGCTGGTATCTTCTTATATGGCAGGAGGGCTTTTGGGCCCCCTCAGGCTGCTGGGCCCGGTAGCGACTGCTTCCGCTACACCCCCTGTAGCTACGCCCTTGAAGTCTATCATTGCGCTCATCTGAATCCTAGCAGACGATACAGTACTGGAGCCCTTGTTACAGGTTACTTTAAGGGTATGTTCACACAGTGTTTTGGATCCTATCTTGGAACCGTTTTGGATCCGAAAATCGCATCCAAAAGTGCTGCGTCAATAGCATCCAAAATGCATCCAAGACGCAGCTGCGTGTTTGGATGTACTTTGGCTGCAGCAGGCTTGCACCCTATAGTTTTAAATGCGGTGTATGCTGCGTCTTTTGGATCAAGAATTGACATGACAATTCTTTGAACGGATCCGTAAGACGCAAGTAACCACTCATCGGTGATCGCTCGTCTGAACACTGATGTGCGTTTTACATTGAAAGAAATGTAAATCCCACTGCACATTGTTAGATGCGTGTCTGGGTCTCTTTAGGGTCCGAAACACGGATCCGAACACGCATCTAAAAACGGATCCAGCATGCCGTGTGAACATACCCTAAGGAAAGGCTTCAGCCGGTTATATGGAAAGGAGAGAAGAGGGTTTCCACCTAATTCAACATTTCTCCAAATCGCAAGTGCTTGCACACAGAGGCTGGAACTACAATAATTGAAATTCCACTAAATTAAGAGCGGCTGGAGGGGAGGACAAGGTGGCGCGAATAAGGCTTTAATAATGCTCGTAAAAAGCATTAGACCAGGAGTAGCTGGGAAACATAAAGGGTTGTATGAAGGTTAAAACTATCCCAAGCAAAAGGAGAAGACTTACCTGGATCACACACTTATGTATGAAAACTGTCTAGCAGTAAGACTGTCCTTGTTGCCCATAACAACCAGAGCTCAGTTTTCGTGTCATATATAGTGTTCTGGAAAAAAAAAAAGCTGAGCCCTGATTGGTTGCTATGGGCAACAAAGACCGTCTTACTGCTAGACCTTTTTCATACATAAGGCCCTTAAAGGGGTTTTGCCACGAAGTTAAATTGACCTGTGAAGCTTGCACATGAAATAAAAAAACATTTTCATCATTCATTATTATTAAAAATTCTGCACCATTTTTGTTTTAGCTACTCATTTAGTGATCTATTGTTTACAGCTCGTCTTCAGGGGATATGACCAGGGCTGAGAGCTCCTCAGTCCTGGTCAGACATCATCTCTCCTCTCAGACAGCTACTGATTGTTCAAACCCCAGGTGCTGTCATTCTACTCCCGTCCTCTGTACTCATTAGTAATTAGTCAAACAGTGCAAATAAATAACAAAAGAAACCTCAATGAGGTCTGTGCATTGATGAAGAGAATAAAAAAAACCACAGGTTTGGTTCCTGCAGGGTTTTGAAACTTGAACCCTTGTGCCTGGAGGCCAAAACGTTTCCTCTCAGCTACTCACACTGCTTTTACGTAAAAAGACCTTTCTTTGACTACAGAGAGGAAAGGCCTGGTGATGTCATCCTGTTGGGTCACATAATATGCAATTCAACAAATCACACACACTTCCTTCTGAGCACAAAACAGGATACAGGAGGTATGAAATGAGATCGTGGCAATACCCCTTTAATGCTTATAGTATTAAATATCTACTAATGAACTGCTGATTATTGATCACCTTATGCAGCATCGATATGTGTTGTATCTATGCATACCTTCAACCTTTTTAGATGGTCAAAGCGGGATATTTAAAGTTCATTGAAAGAAATAAAGAGTTTTTTTTCATGTATATTGATACATTTCAGTAATTTGTCATTAAGATTAGTACAAAATTCTTCAAATATAGACACTTTCATGGTCCAAGCTGCAACAAATTATTAAATGGTAGCCCAATATGCACTTCGGAACCAGAAAGATGTTTTTTTTTCTACTGATGATGAAAGCTTTTTTTTTTTATCAAAAAGAGGGACATTTAGGGAGTATAGGCCACACTTATACTGACCCCATTCCAATTATAGGTGCACATGAAAATAAAAACAAAAAACCTTTTGTGGGCAGGCAGTGTTAAATCTGCTCACTTGTTTCTTAAAGGGAATATGTCACGAATTTTTTTTACTTATTAAATCAAGCCCCCGATCCATATTCTTTTCCTCTCAGTCGTTTTTATTTTCTGATTGTAGATTTCTCTATTCGTCCGTCTATATATAATTGTGGGGAAGACATTCTTGCTTGCACTGCTTTAACAGCAGTCAGAGAGATACTTTACAGCAGCTTCATGCACATAGGATTCTTAAGACAGATTCTGTCCCATAGACTTGTATAGGAGAGTTTTCACTGTGAAGGGAGGGGAGAGGGGAGCTGTGACATCTCCTCTTGTGACTGGTGGATCCTGTGTTATCTGTACACAATGGTGTCTCCTTTCAGTTTGACCCTCTTTGTGCTGATAATGAGCTGACTGCTGAAAAGCTCTCTAAACAGAGTAGGAAGTGTCAGACGATTATTAGGCCTAGTGGCCAAAGTGAAAACTGCAGGACTTAAGATTTAGTAAAAAAATACTGAAAATGATACAGAAAATTTAAAAAAACATAACCAAAAATTCCTACAAAATGTGTTTAACATAAAAATGTGAGTTAAACAATAAGTCATTTTTTGATGACACATTCCCTTTAATAGATCACCTAAGGTCTCATTAAAAGTAGATCCCATGTTAAAAAGATCAGCTACACTAGCTAATGCTGACAAATAGTAAATGTAGATCACTCCAACTAGCCGCCTCCAACCTGGAGATCAACCTTGCTGATCCAAAACCACCGTGGGTGTCCACGTGTAAAATACCTGAGACAGGGGCACCATAAATGCAGATCTGTGGAGGGATGGTGGTTGTGGCCAACCAGAGGTGGTGTCCTGGATGTTGTAGAGCAACCGGCGTATAATAACCACCGAGACAGCAGCGGTTGAGGTCTTGACAGGCTTCAGTCATGGCTCAAGCTTCAGGACATCCAGTTCCAGTTTCACACATAAATTAAAGCACAATGGAGGGGTTCACATTCTTATTTTCTCAGATCTCTGTTGTCTCTGGAGCAATCACCTCTCAGCCAAGCAGGGTTAGCCTCTATTTGTCCTGCCTGCCCTCCACTGGCAATCTTCTCGACCCAACAGTATGAAGCAGGTCCACATTCTGGTAGACCAAGGACTTCCTGTACCACTTTCACCATGAACCTAACGACTAGCATTGTCCATCAGATTATTCCTTCACTTAGGGCATGTCCCCACGGCACGGGTTTTCGGCCGGTTTGCGGTATTTCAGACCGCCTGAAAAAACGGGCGAAAACGAGCACAATTGTGCTCTATGGAAAACCCATGCAGCAGTCCCCACTGCACGGGTTTTCCGCCCGGCGTTTTTTCCGCCCGCGTTCCAGCCGCAAAACATTCTACCTGCACATTCTTCTGTCCGGTTTTCGGACGGAATATGTGCAAATGAATGTGAAGGGGGAGGACTTTCACCGCTCATCGCAGAGAAAAGCTGCTCCTCCCTCCCCCCCCCACCAAACCAGCCGGTATTTGTCCTGTGCAGTGGGGACGCAGCCTTACTGACGCTTTCCTCTCTTCTTTCTCAATCTTTCTCTTTCCATCTTTATCTGTAGCTCATTCTTGTATCTGTAAGTACTTTCTATCTGCATGGGCCTGGTGGATTGGCCTTGCCTGCCTCTGATCCACCGCCAACTAACCCTGCTGCAATATCTTTCAACTGGCAACTTCTCAAGTGGCACTCTCTAAGATGGCACTCTCTACCTGCAGCCCTCCCTCTAGCCAGGGCGCCCTGATATGTCCAAATTAACTTCAGGGCTACATGTGATACTGGTGCTTAAAGCCCCAGTACCCCAAAGGTGCACCAACACAAAGATAAGTACATTCCTAGTGCAATAACAACATTATACACATACAAGACCACCGCCTTGTGGTCGCACCACTCTACACATTCATGCGGGAAGTTGCAGCTTTGCAGTAGCTGGAGAGCCACAGGGCTTCCAGGCATGCTGGGAGTTATAGTTTTGTAATGACTGTCCAGGTATGTTAGGAGTTGTAGTTTCACGACTGCTAGAAAGCCACAGGTTGTCTGGGAAAGCTGGGCGTTGTAGTTTCGGAAATGCTGAAGAGCCAGAGATTAGAGACCACAACAAGACGGTTATTGTATTGTGCCATGGCTCCACTTTGACTGAAACACAGGACAGGGCTGGACGGTATTTGAGGAGCTGGAGAATGGCAGCTCTTATCACCGCATCAGAAGGGCTCTTGTTCGGATCGGTATGCAAGCGTCCACGAAGATCCAAATGTTCAGTACATAAACTGATTACAGGGGGTCAAATGTATCAGAGTTCAGCTGTTCTAGGATGAGCATGAAACGTGCTGGTCGAGCTATTAGACCAGGCATCCTCAAACTGCGGCCCTCCAGCTGTTGTGAAACTACAACTCCCATCATTCCCACTGTTATAGATTATATAAATTCATGATGGGAGTTGTAGTTTCCCAACAGCTGAGGGATGACATCACCAGGCCTTTCCTCTCTGTAGTCAAAGAAAGGTCTGTTTATGTATAGAACTGTACGTAGCAAGGCTGTGGAGTCAGAGTCGGTGGCTATTTTGCAGGAGTCGGAGTCGTCATAAAATGGACCGACTCCGACTCCCAAAATATATAATAAGTTGGTCCAGTTAGTTCGATGCAAAGAGCAAGGGAATTGGGTCTGGCCAGTGCAACTGCTCCCATATCTTCAGCCTCATCACATGAGGAGTGTAATTGATGACATGGAGCAGGCAAAGCGCTGCCCCAGGGGAGAAGATTCCGATCCCATAGCAAACAGGTTTCAGCAAAATTTTTCACCTGTTTTCAAAGAAGTAGAAGAGTTCAACCATTCATCAAAAATGACTGTGGCTGAGGCAATTACTTTATTCCCTGAGATTGTTAGAGATGTTGCCCCTGAGGTCACCGCTTTGCCCCCAACCCAAGATAGCGTAGAGAGGCCGTTCTCTAGCCTGGAAATAATGAGATCAGATGTGAGGTCATGTATGCAGGATCTGATGGAGGCAATATTATTTCTCAGAACAAATTCAGAGACTCCACAAATGTTCCTGCAGTGTTTTGCATATTTAAAAAATTTTTGTGTCCTAAAGTCATATCCAAGAAATATATTTTACACTGACAAGCAAAATGGTAACAATGGTGTGAACTTGTGACGTGCAGGCTCCATCTCTCACCATCCACTACAGCTTTGTACATGAGGCTACTGTAATTTTAAATATACAGTCATCTTACATTTTATACATAAATGAGACCTGCAAGTATTTTCATCTGCTTAATTCTGCAGATTTTTTCCCTGTAACTGCATTGTTACTGTTTTGCTCCTAAAAATCATAATGTTAATTTTTATTATTTTGTTAGTATTTGGGAAATCCACCTTTGGTTTTCAATACTGCCTGAATCCTTCTGGACTCTGGATCAGATTCAAGCATATCTTGACCAAAATCTGATCCCAGATCTCTTCTACATATTCCCAATGTTGGTGCAACTGGACTTGGATACAAATACAGTTTTTTTCTTCAACTCCACCCACAAGGTTCAAAAGATCAAAACTTTGTTACCCTTTTGCTGGTCAGTGTCTGTTTTCACTAAATAGCTTGATGATTGTATAAAGGTGATAAACAGCCTGATGTTACCATTATACTACAGTAAAGTTATCACTTAAACATGCGCCGTGTATGAGGGAGTCAGGAGTCGGAGGTTTGGGAAATTGAGGAGTCGGGGCTTCGGCTTGCCAACTCCACAGCCCTGGTAAGTAGCTACATTGTAGCTCAGAGGTAAAACTTTTGCCTCCAGGGTCCTCGGTTCAAATCCCTGCAGGAACCAAACCTGTGGATTTTATATTTATATCAATGCACAGACCTGATTGAGGTTTCTTTTTTTAATTTATTTGCACTGTTTGAGGTTGCCTGTGTTAGACGAATCACAAAGCATGGACCATCACATCTCTGCAACATGCTTGAGATGATCATCTGAGATTAGGAAAAAACAGCACCACACCAACCCATGGGTTGCACCTGGTACTGCAGTTTAGTCCTATTCTATTTAAACTGATGTCAAACACAGTCCATAGAAAAACATTGAGCTGTTTCTAGAAAAAAAAAAAGCAGACCCTTTAATTTAATCAAAGACAACCCCATTAATGTCCTAGCAGCCCAATTCCACATGGAAAACTGTATCCCCAGGAAATTGGGTCTGACTCAACTTTTACAGTATCACAGTGGTCAAAGTATTCTACACAGTACTTTTTAAGCAGAAAATCGACCCCACTCGGCGGTCACTTACTCATCACCCTGCCTTGACATTTACTGAGCATTTCACTCTTGGATAGAAGGCCGGCATACCAGTAGCGTCACGGCGGTTAAATGGTCAATTGGCATTACTTTCTGTCACCCTCAGCATATTGTGGTCTGAATTATTCATGGATATTTCTGAGAGCAAGACGTGGAGGGAATAGACTTTTAAAAGGAAACCGGACAGAAGGGTACCCTCTCGCTGACCCAGAGAGGGAGGGGGGGCGTGAGAGGAGCGCCAGAGGTGGGGAGGAGGTCACGGCAGGGGGCAGAAAAAGCAATTAGCATATTTGTAATCAAGGTGATTTGGAATCAATTAACCAAATGCCTTAAGCGGCCTTAAACTGTTCAAGAAACACTGACCCTGCCAATCCCATTAGAGGAGCTGAAGCTTGCGGAAAGATGCCAGCTACGCAATACTGAGGGTGATTAACAGCATCACCGGGGCGGGGGCAACCAATGGCCATGGTGAAATTGTACACGGCTGCAGGGGAAAAAATGCAAACTGGGACCTGAATGGGACTAGAATATAACAATGGTGTAATGATAGCGCAGGGTAAGCCCATTGCAATGTATTGCTCATACAACATCCTATGCCCTCCTGGGCTGAAGCTCATATGAAATGTATCTGCACAGATATGGGCCAGATGTGCAGAGCTTAAAGAGCACAATGCTGGCCATCAGCGCCTTGGAGATTTTTTTTTTATAAATCTATATGCTTAATCACTATATGATAAAAAGTTATGCAACCTTCTAATAGACACGGGGGAAGATTTACTAAGTATTAAAGGGGTTGTATCGTTACAAAGATCATGTCTCAGATTATGGGGACAGTAAAAATAAGCAGTTTTGTAATTGGGTTGCATTACCTCAATCACTTGGTTTAGCACATATGAGCTTTTCTGTGAATCTGTATTCTATTTCTGCTGCTGCTGATCGGGACACGCTCCCTGGCTGGATCCCGCCCTCTAGACACGCCCCCTGCACTGTGATTGGCTGACATTTCATTCAGCCTGTTGGGACACGCCCCTAGGCCGGAAACACACTGGACACGCCCCCTGCGCTGTGATTGGTTGCCTGCACACTCTGTGCTTACTCCCCTTTTAAACTAAGACATCTATGTGAGAGGGCTGCTGGCTGTAAACTCATCTCCCAGCTCTAAGGTGAATGATCTGGGTAATTACTGACTGTTAAACTCATAGATGCCCTCATATAACAGTGCTACATCCTATGCTTCCTCCATATACTACAGTCACAGTCTCCTGTCTGGTAACAGAAAGGGAGGAGGGGGGCAGTGTGCATTTCTCACATTGGATACATCAGTTCAGGCTGTGTGTAGAACTGGTTATAGCCCAGAAAGGAGCTTGTGGAGCAGGAAGGCTCTGCAGACAAGGGAACATTGCAGGGGGCTGCATAACTGTCCAGACATCCTTCCTCTTCTCCTGCTTCACACATAATGATGATGTCACAGGTCTTCAGTGAGGGGAGACACACCTCCTGCCAGGAGAGACACGCCTGCTGAGAGGAGAGACACGACTCCTGGCAGGAGAGACACACCTCCTGGCAGGAGAGACACGCCGGCTGAGAGGAGAGACACGCCTCCTGGCTGGAGAGACACACCTCCTGGCAGGAGAGACACGCCTGCTGAGAGGAGAGACTCGCCTCCTGGCAGGAGAGACACACCTCCTGGCAGGAGAGACACGCCTGCTGAGAGGAGAGACACGCCTGCTGTCAGGAGAGACACGCCTGCTTTGAGGAGAGACACGCCTCCTGACAGGAGAGACACGCCTGCTGAGAGGAGAGACTCGCCTCCTGACAGGAGAGACACGCCTGCTGAGAGGAGAGACTCGCCTCCTGGCAGGAGAGACACGCCTGCTGAATGGAGAGACTCACCCCTGGATTTCAAACTCAGTCTCATAGAATTAGCTGAACAGCACAAACAGTTCAAACGATAAAACCCCTTTAAGTGATTGTAGATTTAGACCAGGCAGTTTAAGAAGGGATCAGAATGTATCCCTTTTTACACTTGGATGATAAATTTGGTGCATCTTGACTGACACGTTGGTTTACTATGTGCCATTATTTTGAGCCAAGTGCAAATTGGCACAATATGTCATGTCCTTTCAACAAGCCTCACCCCTTTTCCAGATAAGCCACACAGCCTTTTCTAATAAAGCGCTAAAAGCATCTAAAACACATTGTAAATTCCTTTCTGGAAAAAAAATCCTAATGTAACCTTTAATAATTGCCTATTAAAAATTAACATATCCAAAATATAACCGGAGACATAGCATACAGTGGTTTTTTATATAACTCACCACCTCCCACAAGGCCCGTCCCTGGTCTTCAGCACTGTTGGTCCATTAGACAATGTATATATCACAACTTCCATTGGTACCCCTTATCACCGTGGTATAATATCAATGAGTAAACTGGTCCCTTAGGTATACTGTCCCTAAACCAAACAGCGCCCTACACTTTCTCTTGGTGGGGTACCCGTCCTGAGAAGAGCGACCCCACACTCCTCACTTTTACCCTATGTATAGCGAGTGAAAAGTGTGTCAAAATTTGTTTGCTCCTCCAAAACTCATCCAGATGAATTTATATTAAGAATATTAAGAAAAAGGCTTTATTTTTGGCGAGTTTGCAGGATTCTAGAAGTTTTCTGAGATTTTGCACCACCGTTCAAGCAAGGAAGCAAGGTCACAGCTGCAGTTTTCCTTACCAATAGCTCAACTGTCAAAGTGGTTTACCTGAGCTAGAAATGTCGCCCTAGCGCTAGAATGCGCCTGATTTATGAGCCGCTGTAGAGCGGGTTCATAAATCCGGCCATTCTATGCCATTATTATGTCGCCCAAAACCTGAGCTATAATCTACACGGCTCTGATTTTCTGATGGTTGTCAAATCTGCTGTTTTTTAAAAAAAACTCGGAACATGTACATACATCTGCCAGATTTATGGCGGAAAATGTATTGTTCCATTGTTTAGGGCGATGGCCGAATCTAAAAATCGCGGTCAAAAACAAGCCACAAAATGGCCCAAAAAACCATAAAACACTGGTCGGATTCTAAATCAGAATTTGACTGAAATTTTATCTATGCCATGTGGATGTAGCCTAAATATTATCAAAAATGACATAATAATTGTGAAGAAACCCTTCCTCCTCAATGCCCAAAAAAAAATTACCCTATTTTAATTTCATGTATTGCCTATGCTCTAGTATGATCTTATCTATAACTGTGAGAGGAAAATAGAGCAATCATTATGTCATTACCTACTATTTGTAATGAGATTATTTACCGACAAGTAGCAGCTGAAGCAAAGTGGGATTATCCATTAGCTTGCCCTGCCAAACAAAAGTTCTCCCACACAGCTAAAGAAAGACAATATTTGTAAAATGTATAATTTGTAATCAAATTTAATAAAAAAAAATACTTCCAAAAATTCTTAAAAAAAAAAAAAAATGTTTTCTGAAATACAGTTTTAACATAAATACTCCGTTCTGATTTCAGTGTCCCATTAAGTATTTGGGTGCGGTTGGTGTGTTTCGTGTGTGGGAGGTAACCCAACTAATTGTTGGTCTAAAAAAGCTACACAAGTATAAATATGCACCGGATTTATCAAACTGTATGTGACACTTTAATAAATCTGGTGCAATTTCAGACTACCAAAGTTTACGCCCTCTAATTTTGAGACAGAAATAGTAAAATTATCCCATTGTATTTCAAAGTTCCTTCAGTGGAAGCTTTTATTTAAACGTGCTAATTATCCAAAGTGGTGTCTCATTATAAAAAAATGACTTTATTCCCTGTTTCAGCATATGGTAAGGAGCAGCTCAAAGGGGTTTTGCCATGAAGTGAGTTCCTGACCTCTTATCTGCTCAGGAGAGAATATAAACAAAGCATGCAAAGTCATGAACGCTGCAGGGGTGAGAGGTAGGGGGTGAGCAGAGAGCGAGGAAGAAGGGAGCGTCTGCAATGTTTACGCAAATAATTACATTACAACCAGTGGATTCTCAATACAGCAGGCAACCTCATACACTGCACTTTCTCCCCAGCCCCTTGCAAGCTAGTTCATGTTCCCTGTCATCACATAAGAAGTGCAAACACGCAAGCGCGGCCAGATCAGCTCCTGTCAGTGTCCTGGTCGTATCTAATGTAAAACTTTCGGGAAACTAAGGGGGCCCCGGAGAAAATTGCGTACCCCCACAGGGCAAAAACTTTTTGTAATCACAAATATTTGGGGAAAGTGATTAAAATTCCCATTTTGGGGGATCCCCGTCAACATTACAATCGTGGAAAAAAACCCCTTTAAAGCAAGGTGGGGTTGGACCCTGCTGATAGAGGTCAGAATGTCGAACCCCAAATATTTGCCCCCCCCGGGTTTTTCTAGATGCCCCCTAAAAGACGGGAAGGTCATAATGAACCCGGCCAGATTCTCTGTCCCCAGGGATCTAAAATAAAGGGCCTTTGGTAGGTGTCATTCTGACTTTTTAAATTTTAAAATTTTTCTCCACCTCTTTGGGATTTTTTAAACCCATTAAAATTAGCTTTAGGGTTGCAAGCAGGGAATAAAGTTTTTTTTTATTGTCATAATGGGGAAATTTAAAAAATCCCTTTAGAAACTCCCTGGAACATTTTTGGTCAGGTACTGGTCCCAAAGGTATGAGGAAAAAAAAAGGTTTCCGGAAAAATTCCCCCCAAGGCAAAAAAAAGAAGCGACTGGTTGAAGAAAAAGCCCCACGAAAAAGGCCAATTTATACCCCATCGTGTTTTGTTTTAATTTCCCTTTTTTGGAAACTTTTGTTACAGAACTCGCAGTGAATTTTCTAAGAACGCCTATTACAGTCAAATCACAGGACTGCACATCCCCGTCCTCAGTAAACCTCCAAGAAGAAAACAAGAGCTGAAATGTCTCCTCAAGACGTCTGAAGCTTCCTCCAAGTTAAAAAGAGCCATTCCTCAACCCACTTTTTTTACGGCAGCGGGGCAAAACGTTTTAAAATATTTTAGTTTTTAAATGTCTCCCCGGTAAATCTATTATCAATGGGACGTTTCCTTCAGACTCCTGATATTGCTTTCACTACTTAGCGTCCGGTTTTAATCGGAACCCTCTCCATGAAAAATGAACAAACAGGTTTTAGGAGCAAAGGGCCCAATGTTGGGTTGGGGTCCCGGGGGAAAAGTAGTAAAGTTGATTCTTGGGGCCAACCATAAAATTGATTCTTGGGGACTCCCACTGGAGTTGATCCTTGGGGCAACTGGTTTTGTTGAAACCTTTGGTGGCCCCCAGTGCTTTTTGATCCCTTTGGGGCCCCAATAAATGCATTTTGACCCTTCCCCGGCCCAACTGTTCAGGTTTTGATCCTTGGGGCCCCTTTCATTGCATTTTGACCCTTTGGGGGCCCCACCGGTGAAGTTGACCCTTTGGAGACCCCCAGGGGAAATTTGATCCTTGGGGGACCACCAGTATATTTTTCCCAAATCCCTTGGGGACCCACCAGGGGGGTTGATCCTTGGGGTCCCATGGGAGATGATCCTTGGGGCTCCCCAGGGCAATTTTGATTCTTGAGGTCCACCAATGAAGTTGATTCTTGGGGCCCATCAGTGGAGCTGATTTTGAGGGTCACCAGTGGAGTTGATTCTTGAGGTCCACCAATGAAGTCGATTTTTGGGGCCCCATCAGTGGAGTGGATCTTGATGCCCATCAGTAAAGCGGGATTTTTTGAGCCCCAACCAAGTAAAAGTTGTTTTCTCGGGGCTCCCCAAGAAAAGATTTTAAAGGCCCCCACCAGTGTTTTGATCTTAAAAGGACCCCCCAAGGAAAAAAAGTTTTTTTTTTGGGGGGCCCCCAAAGTGGAGTGGATCTTGAGGGCCCACCCAGTAAACCCGATTCTTGAGTCCAAAAAAAAGTAAAGTTTGATTTCGGGGGCTAACCAGAAAAGGGATTTTGAGCCCCCCCGGGGTTTGGTTGATCTTAAGACCCCCCAGTAGAGTTAAATTTTTTGGGGCCTATCAGGGATTTGTTTTTTTGGGGGACCACCAGTAAAAAGTTTGATTCTTGGGGCTTCAGTGGAGTTGATTTTGGGACCACCATTTAAATTTGTTTTTTGGGGAGACCCCACGTAGAGTTGACCCTGGGGCTCATCGTGGTTGATTCTTGGGGGACCACAGTAAGTTGTTTTTGGGGGGGCCCACCATTTGGAGTTGTTTTTAAATTGGGGGCCCAAAGTGGAAAGTTTTTTTTTTGGGGGCCCCACAAGGGGAAAGGTTGATTTTTGGGACACCACCATAGAGTTGATTTTTGGGGCCCCCATTAGGGGGAGTTGATTTCCTTGGGGCCCACCAAAGGGATTTGGGTTTCTTGGGCCCCCCAAGTAGAAGTTTTAAAAAATTTCCTTTTTGGGGACCTTTTTAATTTTGGAGTTGGTTTTTTTGGGGAAACCCCCTCCCAAGTTGGGGAATTGATTTTAAAACAAGGGGTTTTCAAAAAGGCTTGGGGGCCCCCCATTTTAAAAAGAAAAGGTCCACCTCTTTTAAGCTTCAAGGGTAAAAACCCCCAAAATACGGGAAAACCCAACACAAACCCCCTTTTCCCCCCATCTTTAGGGCCTTTCCTTTTTCCTCTGTCCTTTTTTAAAAACTTTTTTAAAAAAAAAAGCAGGGCCCCCAAGGCCCCTTTGTCCCCCCTTAAAAAAGGGGCCAACGGGGGTTCCTCCCCCTTCCCCTATTTTTAAAAAATTTTTTTTTAAAAAACCCCCCCAGCCGGGGGCCCCTGCTTGAAGGAAGAAAACCCATTTGGGGGGTCCAAGGGCCCAAAAAGACCTTCCCATTGCAAAGGAAAACTGAAAACCAAAAATTTTTAAGGAACCCCTTTCCCTCTTTTAATATTTAAAAACTTTGACCACACCCCAAATTGTCCCCCTTGAATTTCTTTCCTTTAAAAGCAGAAAGGGAAAATTGGTTTTTAAAAAAGGGAAATTTGGGCCTATCCTAAAATTAATTTAAAATTAAAGGAATGTTGAGCGAATCCTTTTTATGTTTCCAGTAAAAAAGAGGGTTTAAGATGTGAAATTCCTTCCTATCACAAGAGCTAAAAATGAGAATTCCCAACTCTAGCTAACAAAACCCTTTGTGGCTTTTAAATAAATCTCCTTACAACACAGGGGCCCTAAATGTTTTTTTTAAAAAAAGGGGAACATGAGCCATGATGTAAGGGGGGAAAAACAGGGCCACTGCCTAATCAAGGTAACTATCAAAGTAAAATATACACAATTAAAAAAAAAAAATCAATAGTGAACATGAACATATGAAACTTATACATATGTTAGGCGGTGCCCACTTTGTAGTTTTGGCCTCCAGACCTGTACGTAACACCTCGAAGCCACGACACCGTCCCCCCTATTACAATAGATTGTTGAGCTCTTTTCAGGACCTATCTATGGTTGGTGTCACAAATTTGGCAGGAGTAAAACCCTCATGTTTTCACCAAAGGCCAATCAGTTTTAAAAGGGGTTTTCCCACAATTCATTTCATACCCCCGTATCCACTCTGTGTGCTCAAAGGGGGGTTGTGGTTTGTTTGAATTGCATATCATGTGAAAACCCAGGATGCATCCCCAAAGGGCCTTTCCTCTTCTAGTCAAAAAAGGGTTTCTTTTTATGTTGACCTGAAAATTAGATATTGTAGTTAAGAGGTTTAAAATTTTTGCCCCCGGGCACAAGGTCCTGGTTCAAATCCCGCAAAAACCAAACCTGTGTTGTTTTTTTTTTAAATCAATGCACAGACCTGATTAGGTTTCTTGTTTTTATTTATTTGTACTGTTTTGGATAATTACTAAGGGAACAAGGATGGGAGTAGAGTGACAGCACCTGGGGTTTGAACACTCAGTAGCTGCTCCTTTCAGTCTAACCCTGCTTGTGCTGATATTGAGCAGGCTGCTGAAAATCTCTCTCTACAGAATAGGAAGTTTTAGACTATTTATCAGGCCTAATGTCCAAAGTGAAAGCGGCGGAATTTTGAATTATTAAAAAAAAATTGAAATTGATAGGAAAATAAAAAAAAAAATTCCCAACACTAGTTTAAAAAAAACATGAGTTTTAAAAATAAATCATTTTTTGATGGGCCATTCCCTTTAAAATGCGCTCCCAATTAAACTGCCTTTATTCCCAGCAAGCTTCTTTTGTTTCTAAATTTTTCAAAAAGGGGTTTTAAGTAAGTAATTTGTTACTGTCTTTTGTCTTGTGGATTACACACACCTAATTGATTACTCACTTTTTCCAAACAGTTTAGATAAGTCAAAAAAGCTTGCTGGTTTAAAAAAAGGCACTTTAAGGAGCGCAGTTTTAAGGGTACTTTCACACAGTGCATTTTTGGTGCGTTTTTGATCCGTTTTTTTTGTGCAGGAAGGAACAGCAATTAATGCTGTACATTGCTGCACAAAAAATCATGACAACAACCACGATTTTTGCCGTTTTTTCTGCAGGGATGTCAGATTAATTCCAAAACAAAGCAAAAAAAAAAAAAACCCCACCCCAAAAAAGCCTTTTTGGGGAAATACCCTAAAAAAAGCACCCAAAAAGCACTGTGTGAAAGCACCCTAAAATGCGCTCCCAAATTTAAACTCCTTTAAATTAACAACAAAAATTCTTTTAGTTTTCCAAATTTTTCAGAAAGGTGTTACAAAATAAGTAATAATGACTGTGTGTGAATTTGTGGGTTCACACCCCAAAAAATTGATTAATCAATTTCCCAAACGGTTTGATAAGTGAAAAAGGCTTGCTGATTAAAGGCAGTTTAAAATTTCGTGCAGTTTAAAACTGCACCAAAACTTTGGGTGTGTGGAAGGCCCTTTGGCGGGGTTTTTCAAAGGTGTATTTGCAGGGCGTAATTAGCCCCGCAAAAAACGCCGTTGACCCCGGGGGGGGGGGGGGGGGAAAAGCGGGGGGGGAACTGAGCAGGGGGCCGGGACTTCGCCGGGCCCCCTAGACTTGAAAGCTAGCGGCGCGTATTTGCGGCTGTTTTTACCGTCAAATTATCCCCCACCCGGCCGGCTTCGCCGGGGCGGGTGGAGAGGAGACGAAAAACCATATTTTTTCTTTTGAGAAAAATTACCAAATTTGGGGGCCCGTTTCCCGGCCCTTAAAAGGGCCACGGCCCTTTTAAAAAACCAAATTTAGGCCTTTTTGCCGGGAAAAAAAGGGTTGGGTGCTTTCAAAAGGGTTGGTTTTTAAAATTTTCCTTTTGTGCAGGAAAAGGGTTGAAAGCAATTAATGCTGTAAAAATTACTCCCAAACCCCCCAAAACCCCAAAAAAAATAAAAAAAAACCAAAAAACCCGGTAAAACGCGGTAATTACCAAGATTTTTGCCCCGAAAAATGTACAGCATTAATTGTTTGAAACCTTTCCCTGAAAAAAAAAAATTTTGAAAAATTAAAAAAACGCATAAAAAAAAAGCACCGTTGAAAGCACCCCCCTTAAATGAAAGGGAAAAATTTGGACATTTTTGGGGTGCCCCCTAAATGATGGGAATTTTGGTTGTAATTTTTTAGGGAAAAGGAATAACCCCGAAAAAAAAAAAAAGAAGCACGGGGCAGGACTTTGGGGCCCGGCACGGCTTTTTTTAATGGGGTCATTTTTGGGTTTTGCGGTAGGGGTTTGACCCCGGGGAAAATTTTTGGTTTCGGGGCCAATTTTAAAACATACCCAAACCAAACCCAAGGGTCATTGAGAAACCACAAACCCCCATAGATTTTTCCCCTTTGCACGCAATAGGTCTGGGGGCATCAGGAAAGAAAAGGGAAAAGTTTAACAATTGGGGATTTCCAATAAAAAGTCCCAAAAGTTTAAAAAAAAACCCTTCCCCCCTTTACATAAAAATATGACAAAAAGGAGACATATAAATAAAGAGTAAAAGCCCTCTCAGCCTCTCTCCATCCTTTAACGAGCTCCCAGCAGCTGCAGGGATTATACTGAGCCGCGCAGATCAATAAGGAAACCAATCACCCTGACCCTGCTGCCTCCCACCTCCGAAAAAAAAAAATCCAAATAAAACTAAAAGGGGGGGGGGGGGGCTCCGGGGAGGCTCGGGAAGGGAAGTCAGAGGGTCGGTTTACCCCCCAAAAGGCGTCCGCAAGAATGGATAACCCCCGCCAGCATGTGCTGCGTGGGATCGTTATATAAAGGGAGAAATTTTGTGTTGTGAAAATTTAAAATTTATGGGGCATTATTTACCCTGCTAAAAAAAATTAAAGAACGGATGCATTTTTTTTAAAAGGGAAAATTGGGGAGGGCCTCATAAAAACCCCAAACCGGGTATTGAGGGACGACAAACTTTTATTAAAGGGTCGAAAAGAAAGGCTTCAATAGACGGGAATTAGTCTGTGGGCACCTTTCTAAATATTATCCCTGAGCTAAAAACAGTAACACGGGTGCAGGGTTTCCCACATGGTGCCAAAGCTGCCATTTTTTAAAAAAGGGGGGTTGGGAAAAAACGGGGAGTCCCACGCTTTCAGGGGTAATTAGCGTTTGCAAATTTTAAGAATAAAAAAATGATTTCTGAGCGATTGGAGGTTGCAAAAAACTCGGTTTATTTTGGGAAAGGGAATTTGCAAACCCGGAAAAAATCTTTGGAAAGCAAAACTTTCACCTCATTGCTTTCATACCCCTTTTTTCAAGAGAAAAAATGGAGATGAGGGATACGCGCTTTACTGAGTTTATAAAGAGGAAATCCAGACCAAAAGTAACGATAGAATTTGGGAAAAGCTTAAAGGGAACCTGTCAGGTTTGTTTTATGCGGGCCCAAATCTGAGACGGGATGTGATAGGGGAAAAAGGGAGAAGTCTCTGGGGATATAAAAGGGTTTTATATGTTTAGGAGGAGAAGCTAAAAAGTTTTCCTGTGATATATAGGGTTTTTAAATAAAGAGGGAAAAAGGAAGCTGACCCTTGTGATATTTTGGGGTTTTATATAAATAGAGGGAGAGAACCTAAAGGTCTGTAAATTATAAAAGGGTTATTTTATAGAGGGAGAGGTTTGAGCTTGTAAAAAAATAAGGGTTTTATGATAGAGAAGCTGGCTCGGGAAATATGGGGAAATATAGGGGGGGATTATATATTAAGAAAGGGGACCCTAAAGCTCTGGTTAAAAATTTAATAAAAGGGGTTTGTAAGGGTTTAGATAGGGAAAAAGCTGAGCTCGGGTGAAAATATAGGGTTTTTATGATAGAGGAGGGGAAAGCTGAGCTCTGTGATATATAGGGTTTAAAAGGGATAGAGGAGAGAAGCTGAGCTCTGGGAATAAAATATGTTTTATTGGGTTTTTTGGGTTAAGAAGGGGGGAAAAGGAGTCGTAAAAAGGAAAGGAGGGGAAAAATTTGTGATATTTAGGGGATTAAAATAATTGGATAAAGGGAATGAAAGGGGAAGGGGGTGCTGACTCTGTGAAAATAAAGGGTTTATGATAAAAGGAAAAAGAAGCTAAAGCTTTTGTAAATTCTTATGGGGTTAAAAAATTGGGGAGGGGGAAAAGGGTCTCGGTTGAAAAAAGGGGGTTTAAAATGATGGGGAGAAAAAGGACTTCTGTGAAAATTTTAAAAAGGATTTATATGATGGGGGAGAAGAAAAGTAAATTCGTGATATTTTTGGGTTAAGGGTTTAGGGGAAAAGGGGAGCTCGGCTTTGGGGTTAATGTAGAAAGGCCCCCTTAAAAAGGGAAAACAGAAAGGGAAGGGGTTTGACTCTAAAAATATATAGGGTTAAAATGTTTGAGGGAGAAAAAAGCTGAGCTCGTGATATATAGGGTTTAAAATGAAAAAGGGGAAGGAGGAGCTCTGTGAATAAAGGGTTATTTTAAAGAGAAAAAAAAAGCTGGGGCTCCTTTTGAATAAAAGGGGTTTATATGATAAGGAAAGGAAGCTGAAGCTCGTGTTAATATTTTTGACAACAAAAAGGGTTTATTAAATAAAGGGGAGAATTAAGCTGAGCTCGTGTAATATTGGGGGTTATAGAAAAGGGGGAAAAGAAAGCTGAGCTCTGGGATATATAGGGTTTTTATGATGGGAAGAGAGAACAGGGGTCTGTAAATAAAAGGGGTTAAAAATGTTTAGAGGAGAGAAGCTGGCTCTGTGATATATAGGGGTTAAAGGGAAAGAAAAAGGAAGCTGTTCCCATGTGATAATAGGGTTATATTAAAGAAAAAAG
This sequence comes from Phyllomedusa bahiana, assembly GCA_025379985.1. NCBI lineage: Eukaryota > Metazoa > Chordata > Amphibia > Anura > Hylidae > Phyllomedusa > Phyllomedusa bahiana. The sequence continues at coordinate 291,617 of JAODAL010000085.1, read as the reverse complement.
GGAGGAAAAGGGAACTGAGGGGGCTTTTTGGGTGAAAAATTTGGGGTTTAAATGAAAAGGGGGAAAAAAGGGAGCTCTGTGATATATAGGGTTATATGAAAGGGGAAAAAAGCTGACTCGTGATATAAAAGGGTTAAAATGAAGAGGAGAGGGTGTAGCCCCTGTGATATATAGGGTTTTATGATAGAAGGAGAAAAAGCTGATCTTGGATAAAAAAGGGGTTTATGATGGAGGAGGGGAAAGGGCTCATGGTTGGGATATTTTTAAAAGGAGGTTATAGGGGAATAGAAAAGAAAAGCGAGCCTGTGAAATTTTAAGGGTTATAGTTTGGGGGGAAAAGGGTTTGAATTTTGGGAGAGGGGAAACTGAGCTCGGGTGATATAAGGGTTTATGATGAGGAGAGGGAGAAAGCAGTTTCTGGAAAGTATTTTGGGTTTATAGGGAAGGAGGGGGAGAAAGAGCTCATTGTTTATATGGGGAAGTTAAAAATTTTGGAAAAAGGATAGGGAAGGGGGAATGATCGGGAAAAGGGCTCTTTGAAAAAAATACAAAAAGGGTTTTTAAATGAAAAGGGGGAAAAGCTGAGCTCGGGGTTATATTTTTGGGGGGGTTTTGGAATTTTTGGATAAAGAAAAGGGGAGAAGCGGGAAAGCTCTTTTGATATAAAAAGGGTTATATGAACAAAACTGGGGGTTTTTTAAGGGGAAATAAAAGGGGAAAGTTTTTTTTATAGGGTTAAAATGATAGGGGGAAAAAAACCCTAAACCGTGATATATGGGGTTTAAATTATAAATAGGGGGAAAAAAAAGCTGATTTCTGTGATATATAGGGTTTAAAAAACAATGGATTTTGGGTTTAAAAAGAGGGGGGGCCGGGTTTGGTGATATATAGGGTTTATAGGGGATAAAGGAGAAAAGGCGAGCAAAAGTGATAAAATTAGGGGTTTTATTATAAGGAAAAAAAGGGACTTTTTATATATCGGGTTATATGATAAGGAAAAAAAAGCTGAGCTCTGGGGGAAAATATGGGTTATTTTTGAATTGGGGAAAAAGGGAAGACGGGAACTCTGTGATATAAGGGTTTTATGTTTAAGGGAGGGGAAGCTGAGCTCGGGTGATACAGGGGGAAAAATTTGTTTAGAGGAAAGGGGAATCTCTGTGAATATGGGGTTATATGATAAGGGAAAAAAACTGGCACCTTTGATCCAATGGGGTTTTATTTGATAAAAGGGGAGAAAAAAGCGAGCTCTGTGATTTTATAGGGATATAATTAAAAGGGAGAGAAGCGAGCTTGTGATTAAGGGGTTAAATGTTTGGAGGGGAAAAAAGCAGAGCTCGTTATTAAAAAGGGGTTAAAAAGGTAGTTTAAAAAAAAATTTCCCCTTTGGGGAGGAAACTTTTTCCCTTTAGCCCACCCCCACTTTTTTCCAAAAAAGGGACCCGATGAAACCCTCATGCCCCAAAAAAACCCGTTATTGGAAAAATTTTGTCGACTTCACTTTTAAAGCGATCCCCCCTTGACCTAAAAATTTCTTTTGCTTGCACAGCTTTAGGTGGAGCTGAAGAGATTTAGGGCGACATATCCAAAAAGGGCTATCTACCCAGTTTAAAAGGCGATTAAATCGTGTAAAGTGGCCTAAAGCCCCGATACTTTTAAAAACTGGCGCGGTATCCCAAAACGCATAAAAAAAAGGCGCATTGTGCAATCGCGGGCAATCATATCATTGATGTATATGTAAGCCCATCACGGCGCACGCCCGACGGAGGCGCATAACATTGTAATGCCCTAAAATAGGCGATTGCGCGAGGGGGGGCGCACAGTGCACCAATTTGGGCCCCATTACAAAGTGTCGTATAATGCACTTATTTTTGGTGTAAACATTTATTTACAACTAGAATATGGCGTCAAAAGTGGTTTCGCCGCAAAGTAGACCAAAAAAACTGGCGTTGGCGAGTTGGGACATGTCGCCCTTAGATTCTTTATAGTTTTGACTCTTACCAATATGATCTTCCGGCTCTTAAAACACTTTTGAGTAGATTTTAAAATTAGGGGGACAAATGTTTAGAACAAAACCAAAAATCCTTTTTTTTTTTTATTTAGGAAAGAGAAAGGGAAAACCAAACACATGTTGTAAGCAAAACCCAAAAGAAGATTGACTAACAACATTCTTATCTTATAAGCTGGTAACTAGTTAATGGATCTATTGGTGGAAGAGCCGTGCAGCCACCCACTTCTTGCAGGTAGAGGGCACAAGCATTGCATCGGCAGCACACCGGGAGCTGGACTACTTTCCTTCTACCCATCACCTCTGTGCTCGGTGATAAGAGAAGGTGACAACCCCGTAAAAAGACCTGGTAAGACACAGCAATCTGAGTCAGCACAGGCTGAAGGGATCGGTTTTATGGATAAACGCTGTGGGGGGGAACGCATAGCTGAAATCCAAGGGAGTAAGGGAAAGCTGTGTAAGCCCCTTTCGTCAGTGCACAGCTTGTTAGGGCAGGATGACCCCCGTGAGGATAAAAGGGGAGGATTAGGGTCAGGATTAAGTGCAAGGCAACTAAAGGAATAAGTATCTTTTTTTAACCTCTTCCAGCAGCAATATATAAAACATTTAGGATGAAGATTACTGACGCTCCATAAAACTGCACGCTCCTCTGCTGTTCGCTGCTGCAATTATCTATTCACTACTTTAACTGTACCAGGAACAAAACAGGACAAAATTAACACCTAACCCAGGTGTGACTAAATTTGGAACCCAAATTTTATTTTTTAAAATTAAAATTTTCACCTCCATGTCAAAAGGATTTCAAACCGTGTATTTGGTTTTTTATTTGGCAAGGGTTTTTTTTCCCACATTTACACACCTGATTTTTAAAAACCTAAAAAGCTCTGGAAAAAATTAAAAAACCACTGCAAAATTTTTCAGTTTTTTTCAGATTTTTTTTTCAATGGAACTTTTTTTGGAGAAAAAAAAAACATTGTTATTTTTTTTAAATAAACTATTTGAAAAAACATTTCCCTCCAAATTTCCCAAAGAAAAAAAATTGAAAATTTATTTTACAGAAAAATGAAAATTTCTTCAAAAAAAAAAAAAGCAGCGTCCCTGGCAGCCCTTTAAAAATCTGCAAAAAAAAACCAATTTCATTTTTAATTTAGAAACAATAAAACTAATTTTTTTAAGTCGGGAAGAGTTCAGAAAATAAATATTTGGTGGAAAAACCCATTTTTTTTTCATTCAAAATTCCTTTTTGGGCCTTTTCCTAGCACTTTTTTTTGCCACCCAGCTTGGTCCAAATTGGGCAAGAGGATTTTTTGAAGACCACGGGCAGGGGTTTTTTATACTTTTTAATTTTTCCCTTTCAGTAAATAAGTTTTGGGTTCAGGTGTTTTCCCCCTAACCAAAGCACTTTAAGGGTAGAATGGGGTTTTCACTTTGGGGGAAATTTTTCAACTGACACGGAGGGGAAAATGGCCACCAGACATTAAAAGATGCTAAAATTTTTAAAAAAACTGCCAGGGGCCCTTTTAAATTTTTTTCCAAAAGGCTGAAATTTTGGATATGGCCCTGGCGGGATAAGGCCCCCAGGGTCAAAAACCCCCCCAAGCAATTGAAGAACTTATGTGGGCATGTTTTTTTCCCAGAGTTTAAAAAACTAGGCCAATTTGTGTTTTTTCCCAAGTTTCCCCTCCATCTTTGGGAACAAAAAAACCCCAAAAAAAATAATGGCAGGGGCAAGATTTTTAAGGTTGGGAACCAATGGCACCCAATGGAACCCACTGACTATAAAAGGATCCATTGGGTTTCTATCTGTTCTGTAAAACTTGCAATTATTTAATGACTACTACTTTCTTAATTATAGCAGAAACAAAACCTAACCTAGGTGTGACTACAGCTAACCCTAAAGTCACATTCCCCCACAGCAGTTCTATGTGGGCTTTGTGTTTGGAAATGATTTAATGCTAAGGCCCCACGTGTGTTATTTACAGATTTCCATTCCATCAGAGGAACAGAAAACCAAAAATAATGGAAGCGCCAGATGTTTTAGAAGATGAAAACCAATGGCACCCAATGGAACCCCTGACAAAGGATCCTTTGGGGTTTTCTAGATTTCTGTAAAACTTGAAATTTAAATTTTAAAACCCAAAATTACGACTTTCTTCATTTCTTAATGCCACCCCAACAAAACCCCTTTGATTTAAATAGGGTTCCCTTTTGGAAATTTTTTAAAACTACCCCCATAATTATTAAAACCCCAAGAAACAAAGCAGGGAAAAAACGGGCCCTAACCTAGGTGGGGGCAAACACTAACCCTATTTCACTTTCCACCCCGCATGCCCCATTTACTCCAACGGTTTACAAAAACTTTATATGGGTTTTTTTTTTGGCAGGGTTGGGGCTGGCCCCCAAAACCGGAAATTTTTTTATTTTTTGATTTTCTGTTCCATCATAGGAACAAAGAAATATATACGCAACATCTGCAAATTTGATGGAAAAACAACACACCTAGGGAAACCCCACTGCCAAAATGGGATCTTTTGGTTTTTCATCATGTGAAGGGAAAAAAAAAGTTCCCCGAAAGATCCCAAATTTTTTTTCGTTTTTATTTTACAGACTTTTAAAAAAAGGGGAAAATCCACATAAAAACCCTAGGGAGCGGGGTTAAAAGACTTGGCCCCCACCTAGGGGTTTGTGGGAGCAAAAAAACCCCTAAAACAGTGCTGGGGGGAATTTGGGTTAAAATTGATGGGCAACCTTTCCCAAAAAAAGGGGTTTTTTTCTTTTTTGTTTTAAAAATTCCCCAATTTAATGCCTGTTTGTTTGTGTTTTTTACTTTTTTTTTGAGGGGAAATTTACGATGAGGCCCAAAAGGGTTTAAATGTGGGGGAAACATATTTGAAACCGGCCCTTTAAAACCAATTTTATTGGAGAATTTTTCAAACCCGGCCCGGGCAGTTTCAAATCAGACTATCCCCCCCCAAGGGAATGAGGACTTTATATTTAAAATGAAAAAAAGGGTTTTCCCGGGAATTTAACCTCAGCCTGGGGATCATCCCCCCCCTTTTTCCCTTTAAGGGGAAAGTACTAAATTTTTGGCCAAGCAATAAAAGAGTTTAAATCACCCCCAAACAATCAAAATATAGGAATTTAAACAGCAAATGTAAAAAACAAACTTCCCTGTTTTCATTTCCCAAGAAAAAAAAGAAACTTTTGAGTAATTTCAAAGGGTTTCTAAGTTAAAAAAATTTTGTAGACTCCTTCCCCCTATTTTTTTTAAAAACAAGGCCACGGGTTTACCCAAAAGCACGAAAATTGGGTTTTTCAACCCAAAAAAAATTCTTAACCCCAAATAAATTGGTTAACCCTTTCTGATTAAAAAATCCCTTTGTTTAAAAAACAAAAAAACCCCCCCACCCCCCTATAAACCCCCCCCTTCGGGGAGTTTGTTCCCTTTCACTAAAAAAAGGACAAATTTTTAAAAAAAATTTGGAATTTTCCAAGGACCCTACGGAAAAAAAATTACCCCCCCCGATATGAAAACTAAAAGCCTCAGCTCAAATGAAATTAAAACCCCCAGACCCCCCCTTAAAAACAAAAAAAGGGCCGAGGGGCCCCTCCTTTAGTTCACAAAAAGGGGTGGGGGACAATTAGAAATGGTTTTAAAAATTTTGGCCTGGCTCAGGGGCCCTCTCGTAAAAAGAAATCACCTTGGAGGGGCGGGATAAGTAACCCCGGGTGAATCCATCATTTATTTTGCATAGCACGGAACCAAAGACTGCGGGGCCTGAAACAGAAAGAAATGAAAACCAAACTCAGTTTTTGCCCCGGACTTAACCCCATATAAAATATAAATACAAAAATCTCAAAAAAAATTAGTCACCCCTCAAAAAATTTTGTAAAAATTAAATCTTTTCATGGGGACACCCCGGGGGGGGGGGGGGCCCTGAGAAAAAGCATTTTGGTAAAAAGAAAAGGGTGGGTTCAGTGTCCACTTTTTATAACAGGAAAAATTTGGGGGCCCCCAAAATCCCCTCAAAACACAGTCATCAATTGAAAAACCACTTGGAAACAAAAAAAAGGAGAAATCCCCCCTAATTAAAAAATGGAAAAAATTTGTGCCCAATTTGCCATTTTCCCCCCAAAGGGTGGAAAATTTTTTGGTGTAATCCGTTTCCACACTTTTTGTTTGGTCACGGGAATTTCAACAGGGGCAGTTTTAAGGGCAAAAACTCTCTGAGGATCTAAAAAAAAACTTTTGCTCTTACAAAAGACAAGCCTAGCTAAAAGAAGCCCTGACAACACCCTAAAAACTGAGCTCTTTTGGGCCAAACCAAAACAGCGGTTTTTAACAAGAAAAGGTTTTTCTAATTTTAACAGGGCCTTGCAAGGGATTCCCCCAAATTTAAGTTAAAGGCTGGGGGCCCCAGCTCTTTGGGTCCTTTCAAAATGGGGATGTATGATTTGCGGGCCCAGTTTGGCTGCAAGGTTAAAAAACTGGGAAAGGGGGGTCCGCCGGTTAAATTTTCTCAGCCCATTGACCGTATGGACCAACCCATAAAAACTGGCTGAAAATTGGGTTTGGTCATTCGAGAAGGGAAGCCTTTTCAAAAGATAAATCCAAAAAGCCCCGCGCCGTTTCCCTGAAGAAAAAGCAGACGAAGGACATGGATTACGGGGAACCATGTCGTGTAGTCGATAAAAAACCAAAAGAAAAACTTCAGATGGTTCTAAAAACATCAGTGGCTGAAAACCAGGTGGGGGTTTACAAAGCCCAATTTGGTTTTGCCTACAGAGCGGGGTGTGGATGGCCGGGTTTGGGGCTGCAGGAGTGCGGGGGCCGGGCTGGGGGGAAAGCTACAGCTGGGAAAAGGGAACCATAAAATTCCAACATATACTGGCCCTACTGAAGCCCAGCATGATCCCCCCCCATTCGGACTGCAAGGGGAAAGTATTCCAACATAATAAGGGGCTCCAAGACGGATCACCCCCTTTTACTAAAGGGAAAAATCGGGGCATATTTTTGCTGGATTTGCCAAGCAATTTCCTCCTGCCCTAAACCCTCCAGGGGGCATACTGGGGGGGGCATCCCAAAAACGGAAGGAAAGAGGAGCCCCAAAGCCTAACATCCACCGGGCCCCCCAAAGGAGTCGTAAAAGAAGAAATTTGGAAGAGGAACCCATTTGGGAGCAACCTTGAAGCCAAGGACCTCCTTTGCCGGAAGGGAGATTTAAAAGTGCAGTTGTTTGGAAATAATGGGTTGTCCCCCCTCAAAAAAAATTACATTTTGGGGCCCCAAAATTTTAAGCCCTTTTATATTTATTTAAAGGGGTTTTTACCATTTTGGGTTCCCAAAAGGGTTTAAAACTTTGGTTTTGGCTATTTTTTAGAAAATTTTAAAGGCACCCCGAAAAACCCAAAGCTGTACACTGACAACTTCCCATTTTTAAACCCAAAAGTGCCCAAATTCTTCTTTGGGGTTGGTCCCTGAAAAAAAATAATTCAAAATTTTTACAAAATGTAAAGATTTTGTACTCCTTTTGTTTGTTAAAACATGTTTAAGGGAAAGTTTTGAATGGGAATAAACAATATTAATTAAATAAAACCCCCTTCAATAGAAACACAACACACAACAAAATAAAACCATTAAATTACCCCCCCAAAAAAAAAAAAACACAAAAGTTTTAGACCCCGAAAAACCATGTTTCGTCCGGCCCCCTTTCCTTTAAACCCCCCCAACCAATTTTAACTAAAATTTTTTGACCCACCCCCCTAACCAAAATTTATCCCCAAAAACCCCCCCCCGGGTTATTTTTGGGGTTTTTCCAAAATTTAAATTGGGGAAGGACTTTTTTCCCAAAAAAATTTGGCCCCCAAATTCCCTTTGCCCCCTCAGGGGGTTTTTGCTTCCCGGGAAATCACCCCTTTAGCAAAAAAAGGCTTTTTGGAGGGACGTTTTTGCCCTTTTTTCGGGCCTTACAACAAACACTCACCCGGCCACTTTTTTAGGAAACACCTGTCCAACAGTTTCGTTAACATTTTAATTTTTCAAATCAGCCAAAATCACAGGGCCGGAAACTCAGTGCCTTTAGGCATGTAGAAGGGTCAAGACAATCTCCTGCAGTTCAAACCGAGCTTTCAATGGGGGAAAAAAGGGTGTTTTGAGTGCCTTTGAACGTGGCAGGTTGTTGGTTGCCAGAAAGGGCTGGTCTGATTATTTCAGAAACGCTGTCTCCGGGGTTTTTCCCACGCACAACCATCTCTGGGGGTTTTACGGGAGAAGGGGTTCCGAAAAAAAAAAAAACCATCCAGGAGGGGGCAGCCCCGTGGGGGGAAAAAATCCCCTTTGTTGATGCCAGAGGTAAAAAGGGAGAAGGGGCAACTGGTTCGAGCTAAATAAAAAAGGAAAACCAGTGCCTCAAATACCCCACCCGTTAAAACCCAAAGGGGTTTTGGAAAGAAGAGCATCTCGAACGCACAGAAAACGGTGAACTTTGGGAGGCAAAAGGGGCTACAGCACGGGAAAGACCACACCGGGGTCCCCACTCCTTTCCGCAAAAAAAACGGGAAAGGGGGCCCGGCCAAATTTGGGCCCAAGTTTCACAAAAATTTGACAGAAGAAAAATTTGGAAAAACGTTGCCGGGGTCTGTAAAGCCCCAAATTTCGGGCTGCGAAAATTGGGGTATTGGTATTTTTCCAAAAATTTTTGGGGCGCCCAAACAAAAAAGGGAAAGCCGGGAATCCTTTCCTCCCAAAATTTTAAATCAAGGGGTTTTCGGGGGCGGTGGTGTGGGGTTGCCAGGGTTTTGGGGGAAAATTTTTTCCCTTGGCCCCTTTTGGGGGCCCCTTTGGTCCCCAATTGGGGCCGTTCCAAAACCCCCTTTGGGGAATCAAAGCCAGGGAAGAATTGAGGCAGTTTCAAAATGGCAAAAGGGGGCCCCAACCCCTTTCCTAGCATAGTGACCTAATAAAGGGGCCGGGAGTAAAGAAAGTAAAACTAAATAACTTTTTTTAAACCCCAAGCCTCCCCTAAAAAATTTAAAACAACCCAGGAAAATTTTCGGGGAAATTTCCCAAAATGTTTTTTGTCATTTCCCCCTATAAAAAACCGGGAAACAATTAAACTTTAAAAAAAAACCCGGGCCTTTTCCCGTGTTCCCCCTTAAAACCCATCCGTTTTTAATCCCAATTCCCCCGAATTAATCCCCCCCTTTAAACCCATAATGTTAACAATAAATTAATTAACCCCCCCAATCCCTTCCCCCCCCCTGACAAAAAAAAACCCATCCCCCGCCTTTAATGGGGTTTTTCTCCCCCAAATGAATCCCTTACCATTTTTCTTTTTTTTGCTTTTTGGGAAAACCGGGGCATGTTACTGGCTTCAACAAACCCGCGGTAAAGGCCAGGCAGAACTAGCAAAAACCACACGGGGCACCAACATAAAAGAGTTTGGGAACCCATTTCTTGAAGCAAAAGCGCCCTAGATTTTGGGATGCGGGCCCAATAAAAAAGGGAAATCTCAGAATAGGAAACACTGCTAAAGGGCCCAAAAAAAGCCAAGTGACTTGTTTTTTTCCAAGATCTTTAACATAAAAACCCAACCCTTTGGGCGGGTGAGACAACCCCTTTAAAAGCATACAAACTTTTTAATTAACTTTTTTTAAGGGAAAATAGGAAAAATTTTGGGCCCCAAAACTTAAAAACCCCCAAAGGGGCCCTTCAGCAACCACGGGAAAAGATCAGAAAAAACGGGCCTTTTTTAAATCAAAGGGGAGGGGTTTTAAGGGAAAGGGAAAAAAAAAAAGAAGAAAAAAACCCCCAGGGGGGCGAAGACGATAAAAATGACACAGGCATTCATTCCCAAAGTCATCCGGGGATAGTTTCATCATTTAAAGCATCATTAAAAGAAAATTCAATCAAGGGATTTTCATCAGAAAAAGCTTTTTTGGGCCCAAATTACTTTTTTTGGTTTTAACGAAATTTTTTCCGGGAGTTTTGGGTCAAAAAACAAATTTAAAATTAAACGTTTTAAAATTTAAATAAGAAATTTTATTTGCTCCAAAAGAACGAGCCTAACACTTAAAATTTTTGTAGGGGAATTCATTTTCCTTTGAACAAAAATTTCAAAAATTTTTTTTTTGAACAAAAAATCCACATTTTTTAAATAAATTTTGGGATTGTTTTTCATCACAAAAAACAGTAAAAGGGGCACCCCCCCAAACTCGAATTCCCAATAAAAAAAATTTAAAACCTTATTTTCGGGGAAAAGGGGGTTACAAAAGGGTTAGAGGTTCGGGCATGTAAATTTGGGTAAATTTTAAATCTGTTTTAAACCCTTCACCCAAAAATGTCAACAGTACAAAAATTAAACTGTGAAAGCCTTACTTCAGTAATGTCATGATTATACATTCCACAAACCTAAATTTTCATGAATTTTCAACCTGGGTTTTCCCCCCGAAAATAAACACCCCCGGGGAAAAAAGGGACCTGGGCGGGAAAATTTTTTAAATTTACCAAATTTATAAGGCACCCCGGGAAAAAAAGCCCCATAATGAAAAATCTTAAGGGTTTTAAATTTGCCCCACTTATCCAGTTCAGGTTAAAACCCCCGGCCCAAACATCCCGGGACGGGAAAGAAAAGAAAATTGTAAAAGAAGGTGATGGTAAAAGGGGGGGGAACCCGAGCAAAAAATATTTGGCCCACACACACCCCCCACACACAAGCACAAAAAGGCAAGCCCAGCATGCCCACACATTGCCACCCTTTTGGGAAAAAGGGTCCCTCGGGTTTGGCCAAAAAAAAACCCTTTTAAAACAAAACATATACCCAAAGGGTTTTTTGGTGACTCTAAATTTTTAAGATAATATATATATTTTATTAATAAAATTTAAAATAAATAAATTATATATATAAAAAAATAAAAAAAAAATCAAAAATTTAAAAGGCCCCACCCCCCCCCCTTAAAACCGCACCCAAAGAAAAACCTGGAAAAAACAACATCCCCTAAAATAAACGTACACATTTTTAAAGGGAAAAAATTTTAAAAAATAAGCCCTTTTTCCCCTTTTTTTTGGGGGAAACAAGGTTTTTAGCAGAACCAAACACAAAAAAGGAAAAATTTTCAAAATGCGTTAGGGTTTAAAAAAGAGGGGGTTTTAAACCTTCAAATTGATTAGCTTTAAAACATGTGGGGAAAGGGATAAAAAAAAGGCTTTTTTACCAATTTAAAACTGTTTCTTTTGTTTTTGCTTCGATTCAGCGGCTAGAGCGGTTTTTATCTCCTAGGAGGCTGGGAATGGCTTCGGGGAAACAGGGTAAATATCACAATGGTCAACTCAACTCTGCTTTGACTGAGTTTCTAAAGATAACCACTTGGGCTTAGACTGAGCTATAGAAGAGAAGGGGAAGCATCTGGGCAGTCCCTTTTGCTTTGGGGGGCCCAGGGCTGCTTTTTAGGGGAACCCTTTGAAGAAAAAAAGGGCCACGTAAAATACCAAATGTGAAGTTTTGGCATTCATATACGGGATTTTGTAAAATGGGCCCCAAAAAACACTCCCCCCGGTTTGGGACCCCAGGCACCCAAGCCCGACACAAAACCCCCTCTTTCCTCCAAGAAGCTTATACTTAAAATTAGTGATTCAGGTGGGTTACATTTTCAATATTTCCCTGTTCATATACTTTCATTTCTAGATGTGCATACAATTAAGAGATAGCCCTTTTTAAAAGAAAAGGGGGGGGAGGCTAGGGCCCGGCAGGCCCCCCAAGGCTTCAAAAACCCCCGGGGGGGCCCCCTTACAGCAGTCCCCGGTTTTGTACTCCCCCAAAACGGCGCCCTGTTGCTAGTATAACAGGAGGTCATGCACAATAGAGAGGAGATACTGGGGATTCCAGAGAAGTTAGAATTGAGGGATACGAGAAATTAAACCGCTGAATTTTCCATTTTTATGTGGCTCCATGTCATAACCCACCAGCACTGTGCACAAGAGCTTTCTCCAAACAAATATATCAAAAACATAAGGGTTAAAAGGGAAAGGGCAAACCCCTTTGATTGATGTCAGAGTAAAGTTCTAAAGGATTGTATATTGATGGTCGAAATTTTCAGGTACTAAATTTTAAAAGGGGCCAGGTCAGGCGATATTTAAAAAATAGAGATCAATTCCCGGGCTAGGTTAAGAATATCTTGGGAATGTCTTAAAGTGCCTGGGATGGATTAGCACTACAAACATGGGGACATGCAGTGCATAAGGAACACATATGACTTCATAAATCCACAATGCACAGAACTAATCAATGCGTCTTCAAAAAGTCACTAAACTCTAAACTGTGTCACTTCAAAAAATAAAATGAGTATAAAGCCGCTCTTGATTTGCTGTGTAAAGCCCGCTCTCAGTACAGACAGGATAGCATCTGATGCTTACGTTTTCTCCTACTTTTCTCGTATGTATTTATCCCGCGCTAAGTTATTTCTTCAGGCTCGTTAAAGCGCAGACCCAGAGGCTATAACTGGCCTACGCAGCACTGTACCCTGCTTCCCTGAAAATAAGACATACCCCGAAAATAAGACATGGTGCATTTTTTTATGCAATTCATAGTTTGGCTGCTTATGCTGATGTTTGAGATGAAATCACTACAGTACATTAATACATGTTCATTTTTATTCAACAATAAATGTGAATTCTTGTTCCCTCATCCCCTAAAAATAAGTCTTAGCTCGTCTTTAGGAGCAAAAATTAATATAAGACACTGTCTTATTTTGGGGGAAACAGTTGAACATGAACAGTTATATCACAAGCGAGGGACCCCCCTCTAGCATACCCTTTTAGAGGGGTATTCTCCTTACATTGATTAGCTTTAAACATGTAGGCAAGGATAAATAAAAAACTATTACCAATTACACTGCTGCTCTGATTTTGCTTCCCTTCAGAGCTAGAGCAGGTCTTACCTCCTGCTTGTGTACACAAGCTACCCTAGGTTATCAACTACCTAAAGACCTGGCTGGGATGGCTTGCTGATAAGAAACAGCACTTCCTGCTGTGTCTTTTCAGCAGCACAGGAGTTGTGTGTGTTCCTTACTTAAAACCTTAACCCTTTAGAGCTCTGTAGACTTGTGTCCTGCCATTTAGACTTCTTAATTACCAATATCCCTCTTACAGGCTCAGCAAGGAATAGGTCAATTACTGCTGTAGACCCGCCCAGAGCCTGAACAGGAAGTGGGAGTCTGAAGCTGGCTGTGAAGAGTAGGCTGTGTGAAACAGCATAGCGAGAAAATCCCTTTAATGGACAAAACGTTTTTACCCTAATAGATTGTAAGCTCTTGCGAGCAGGGCCCTCACACCGCGTGTCTGATTTGTCAGTAGCCTTTTTATAATGTAATGTCTGGTTTGTCTGTGCTTATTCCCTCTATATTGTAAATTGCTGCGGACTATGTTTGCGCTATATAAATAAAGATTATTATTATTATTATTATTATTATTATTAAGGTACTGTCTTCTGTGAATGAAATGAATTATGCTGCAATACCAGGTCCCACCCACGGACAAGAGTGGCAGTGTTTCTGGAGAAAATCAGAAATTTTATTTCTAACCTTAAAAAAACCTTTGCAAGTTCTGGTTTTTAAATGACTGCATTCATTTTAATAGCAAATATGTTGTTCTGGTTAAAGAATAAACATATATCTATACTTTATGGCGTCAGACGAGGATACACACCCTTTTAAATTCCTTTCTCATATAACAAGTGGTTTTTAAAGAATACTTCCTTCACATGAGGTAAGTGGCACCTGCCTCAGTATTTCAACACAGAAGCGAGGCGTCTGCCAGCGGCAAAACTACAAAGCAACATTACAGGCATGGCGGCTCACTTTAATGCCCTCTTGGTTTTTATGTCGCTTTGCTCGGCTTTCAGGTCTTGCAGCAAAGCAGCCAAGCGTGACCAGAGCAGGGAAGGAAAATCCAGACCTCAGTCATATCTTAAGGGGAGACGGTCAGACGGAATAAGTAGGGAACGGGAGGGATGCACGTAGGATTAGGAGGAAGGGTTCAGGTGCAGAGAAACAAATAAAAACTCCGCCAACAACCTCTAATACATAAGCGGCCTCAGGCTCCTAACTATGTTACTCTACGATATATACTGGGTCCTGGGCACCACTTCTAGAAAAACTCTCCATGAAATGCCACTATTTCACCTAGTCCTCAGTAGTGCTTACCGCCCCCGTGGATTCAATGGAACACAATACCAAGAGGATAAAAAAAAGCAAAAAAGAAAAAACCAAGAACGTTATTTTTATCTGCATGAAAGGTTTTTACGATCTAATGGCCTTTATCAATGCAATACAGTAGGAAGAAAATCCGGAAAAAAAAATAGAAGAGGCTCATTTGGCAACGGCAGAATCAATTTTCCGGCTCCTATAATAGCTAAACAGCTTGAAATGCAAAAATCAGATGAACGATAAGGTGCTCAGCAAGCGATCAGCAAGTAAGAAGTGTTCATCTCCTCTGCAGCGCCACCACAGGGGAAATGATGCATTACAAAGCGCTTATTGAATCAATGAGGTGCCCATGAAATTTATTTGCCGGTTAGGTCCTCCAGACACAGAAGTGCTCATGGCAGCTACACCGTGCACAGTATAATAGTTTAGGGATATATATAAGAGACCCCCCGCATCTATTAAGGAAGCCCTGTAGCCATTCCCGATGTGTCTAGTAAAAACTAGAGTTCTCCATGAAATAATAATTCTGGAGGATCTTTTTGTTAAATCTCTATGTTTTGTGGTTCCATTGTTATTTCTTCAACAAATGTATTACTAAATCTGTCAGAATGTTGTAACCCAGGTGCCTTCAAACTACGCCACATGCGGCCTGCCGAGGACGTTTATCCGGCTATTGTTGAAATTTACTTGCCTATTTTGGACCTATGCTGCCTATTGGGGACATTTACCTGCCTATTGGGGACCTGTACCTGCCTATTGGGGACATGTACCTGCCTATTGGGGACATTTACCTGCCTATTTGGGATCTGTACCTGCCTATTGGGGACCTATGCTGCCTATTGGGGACCTATGCTGCCTATTGGGGACATTTACCTGCCTATGGGGGACCTGTACCTGCCTATTGGGGACCTATGCTGCCTATTGGGGACCTGTACCTGCCTATTGGGGACATTTACCTGCCTATTTTTCCAGAATGAAACATCTGAAATCTGCAACCTAATCTAGATGACATGTCACCTTGCATCTATTTCAGACCTGTACTTGCCTATTGGAGACCTATACCTGCCTATTGAGGACATTTACCTGCTTATTTTTCCAGAATGAAACATCTGAAATCTGCAACCAGATCTAGATTAACTGATGCACGCTTGCATCACTTGTTAGGACTAGCAGTGACAAATATGGAACTGGACATTGACCATCTCATTAGCCAAAAGCAGGCCCATGGTTGAAATACCGGTAAGTTTGTTGATTTAACTTTACTTGTTCTTCATTTTAAATATTGTATTTGTTCCCGTTTTGTTTTTGTACTTCAAAATAAGATACTTTATGTGCAGCGTACGTAGGAATTTGTTTATAGCTTCTTTAAACTATATTCCGGCCCTCCAATGGCCTGAGGGACAGTGAACTGGCCCCTTGTTAAAAAAGTTTAAGGACCCCTGTTGTAACCAAATGAGGGAGTGTGTCACGAGCCGCTCTGCGGCTGCCATGCTGGACCGACAGTCGCGCTCATGCTCTGCCTCCTCAGGTCCCAAGGTATTCACCTTTCCACGCTCCTGCTCCGCTGCGCTCCACTGCTCTGCACCAGCTCTGTGAAATTTAAAGGGCCAGGGCGCCGGTGATCGGTTAATCACGAGGTGCTGACCCTATATCCTGTTGCCACTCCCTGCGCACTCTGCCAGTCGTTGGTGTTGCTTGAGAGGTAGTTTGTGTATATTCTAGTTATGTCATGTATCATACCTCTCGCTCTTGCCAGCAACCTTCCATGAACTTTCTGCCTGTCCCAGACTACGCTCCTGCCTGCTGATTTTGTACCACTCTGCACCCCAGCCTGCACTACAAGCAAGTCACAACAGGGGAATCGACCAGGGAGTCTAACATCGCACAAGTTCAACCGGCCCTTGCGGCGGGCTCTGACGAAGAACGAAAGGCTCCTTAGACTCCCTGACGTGGCTTATACCAGCACTTAAAGGGGTTTTGCCAAGAAGTGAGTTCCTCACCCAACAGGCTGATACTTCCTTCTTGAGGCCTGAAAAAGGGGGCATTTTGTTTCTGTATTTAAAAAAACAAGTACCTCCTCTGTGATGTCATCGCTCCACCTCCCATGCACGTTCCTGATATTCAGTCTCTGTAGTTGAGCAAACATTGTTTTGCTAATCCACAGAGGAGAACTGTATTGTGCACAAGCTATATGCGTTTTATTTCTCCCTCTTATTTGCTCAGGAGAGAAGATAAGCTCAGCAGGCAGCCTTCTTTCATTCCTTCACCAACGCAGAGGAAGGAGGCTGAGCAGAGAGCTAGGGAGCTTCTGCATGTTTACTCAGATAATTACATTGCAACCAGTGGATTCCCTATACAAAATATACAAGATCTTTCTCCCCAGTCCCTTCAAAGCTCGTTCATGTTCCCTGCCATCAGATAAGAAGTGCAAACATCACAAGCACAGCCAGATCAGCTCCTGGTCCTGTCTAATGTAAACTGTCAGGAAACCAAGGGCATGTAAGTCACACTGTAGCCCTCAGAGGCTTCACTTTTTTGATGACATATATTTAGAAAAGTGATTAAATACCCATTTTGGAGGATCCCACGTTAACAGTAGATTGTGGCAAAACCCCTTTAAATCCAGAGGATTCACCACCTGTGGATTTGTTACAGTATGTCCTGCACAGTTTGACATTGTCCAATCAGAGCTGACAGTCCGTGTGTGCTGGGACACGCCCCTTTAAAAACTGGAATGGTAACGCCCATTTGACAGATTCAGTAATACATTTCTAGAAGGAATAAGAGAGGAACAGCACAACACAGAGATATAAGAGAAGAGGCTCCAGAACTGTTATATCACAGGGAACACAAGGATTTATTAAACCAGACCTGTCAGGGGAGGTCACAGGTCCTCTTTAACGCAGGAGTCCATAATTTGTTGCAGTCATTTCTAAGAGAGTCCCATTGATCAAAAAGTTCATTTTCCAACCATATTTCTGTCCCCCCAAAACTTCATGTAGATGGTGTAAAAACAACCCATTCAAATGGAACAGATGTGCAGTAAACATTTCTGCAACCCATTTTCTGTGCATGAACGTGTCGCTAAATTTGGTCGCTAAAACTGGCTCTGCAAACCACACAACCCCATGGCCAATGAGCGCGCTCCTTCAGGAGTGTATAATCCATATATCTAGATATATATTTTTGGTGGTGATTGATGGTGATGCAACACAAGGTGGGCACGAGGAAAAATATACCCCCTGGGAACGCTGAGGTGGATGTGATGAGAATAAAATTGCATTGCAGCAGGCACCGTCACTTTCCATCTATCAATTTCCTCACATTGGGAAGCTCGTGTGGAGCTGCGGGTCTGTGCGCTATATATAGAGATGTTCGCTGGTACATTCTGTACTTGTCCCGTTTGGTAGGAGACGGGCAAGTGTTGCTTTTCTGCACAATGAGATACAACCTTGTAAACAGCGGCTTGATTGAACTAATGGGCTTTTTATGGTTGACAGATTTTAGTACCAGCCTCACGCTTCTGATTTTCGCATTAACGCTATGTAATATAGTGAAGCAGTAACTCCTTCAGGTTAACCAAATACCTAGCCGTTCATTCTGGTGGACCAGTGTTACATACAGACTTGGCTCATTCTAACCTGATAACTCGAGCTAAACTCCAACTTCCTCAGGAAGCTGAGCTGTATGCTGCTACTTTTACATAGGACTTACTATAGAACTACTTCATGGGTCCCTGCAACTCTTGGTGACACAGAGAATAACATGGTTTCTGCAGTCACCATTTTTTGCATAGAAACTCAATATAATACTATATAGTCAGAGACAACTAAAATAGCCCTCAAGTGTATTGCATCTCTAGAAAGTCCATTTTCAAACCAGGGCTGTGGAGTCGGCAAGCCAAAGCCCCGACTCCGACTCCTCAGTTTCCCAAACCTCCGACTCCTGACTCCCTCATACATGGCGCATGTTTAAGTGATAACTTTACTGTAGTAAATTGGTAACATCAAGCTGTTTATCACCTTATGATACAATAATCAAGCTATTTAGGTAGAACAGACACTGACAAGCAAAAGGGTAACAATGTTTTGATCTTTTGAACACTTGTGGGTAGAGTTGAAGAAAAAGCTGTATTTGTATCCAAGTCCAGTCTGCACCAACATTGGGAATGTGTAGAAGAGACCTGGGATCAGATTTTGGTCAAGATATGCTTGAATCTGATCCAGAGCCGAGGAGGATTCAGGCAGTATTGAAAACCAAAGGTGGATTTCCCAAATACTAACAAAATAATACAAATTAACATTTTGATTTTTAGGAACAAAACAGTAACAATGCAGTTACAGGAAAGAATCTGCAGAACTAAGCAGATGCTAAATACTTGCAAGTCAAATTTATGTAGATAGGTAAGATGACTGTATATACAATTACAGTAGCCTCATGTACAAAGCTGTAGTGGATGGTGAGATATGGAGCCTGAAAGTCACAAGTTCAAACCATTGTTACCATTTTGCTTGTCAGTGTAAAATATATTTATTGGACATGACTTTAGAACACAAAAAAATTTAAATATGCAAAACACTGCAGGAACATTTGTGGAGTCTCTGAATTTGTTCTGAGAAATAGCATCGCCTCCATCAGATCCTGCATACATGACCTCACATCTGATCTCATTGTTTCCAGGCTAGAGAACGGCCTCTCTACACTAACTTGGGTTGGGGGCAAATCGGTGACCACAGGGGCAACATCTCTAACAATGTCAGGGTGTAAAGGAATTGGCACAGCCATAGTCAGTTTTGATGAATGGTTGATCTCTTCTACTTCCTTGAAAGCAGGTGAAAAATTTTGCTGAAATCTGTTTGCCCTGGGAGCAGAATCTTTTCCCCTGGGGCAGCGCTTTGCCTGCTCCATGTCATCAATTACACTCCTCATGTGATAAGGCTGAAGATATGGGAGCAGTAGCACTGGCCGGACCCAATTCCTCTTGCTCTTTACACTGCATCGAACTAACTGGACCGACTTATTATATATTTTGGGAGTTGGTCCCTTTTATGACGACTCCGACTCCTGCAAAATAGGCACCGACTCCGAATCCACAGCCCTGATCCCTACAACTCTTGGTGACACAGAGAGAATAACATGGTTTCTGCAGTCACCATTTTTTGCATAGAAACTCAATATAATACTATATAGTCAGAGACAACTAAAATAGCCCTCAAGTGTATTGCATCTGCATCTCCAGAAAGTCCATTTTCAAACACACATCTTCTTTGTGCTACCTAAAATCAAATAAGACAACTGCCGTTGATGTTCTTGCATGTCCCCATTCAGTATTGTGCATAGAGAAAGCTCAGGGCTGCAAGAAATAATTTAAAGGCCCCATTTGCTTCAGTTGTATGGGGCCCTAATATTACTCATGGCAGCCCTGAGCTTCCTCTATGCACAATACTGAATGTAGGCATGCAAGAATATCAAGATTAGTCAACAGCAGTTGTCCCTATTTGATTCTAGGTAGAAGCAAACCCATTACCAGTTAGGCTAAGTCCACACGGCATTAGTTTTTTCGTAGGATTTTCAGATGGTCTGAGGATTTGGAAACCATCTGAAAACCAATAAGTAACAATCCCTATAGACTTTAGTAGAAAATCCACCCAATAGTCCACACTGAATGGATTTTCAGCCGGACGGATTTTCACACTGTCAGCAATCCGAAAAACTTGGAAAATGCACAATGTACCACCCAGTTTTCGGGCGGAAGGTGTGGTAGTCAATGGTTAAAGGGTTTTGCCACAATCTAATGTTGACGTGGGATCACTTTTCTAAATATATGTCATGAAAAAAGTGAAGCCTCTGAGAGCCACAGCCTTCCTTACATGTCCTTGGTTTCCTGACAGTATACATTAGACATGACCAGGGGCTTATCTGGCTGCTCTTGCGTTGTTTGCACTTCTTATCTGATGGCAGTGAACATGAACGAGCTTTGAAGGGACTGGAGAGAAAAGATCCTGTGTCTTTTGTATAGAGAATCCACTGGTTGTAATGTAATTATCTGAGTAAACATGCAGATGCTCCCTTCTCAGCCTCCCCCCAACTCCGCAGCAGTTTGTGAACTGAAAGATGCTGCCTGCTCAGAGCTTATCTTCTCTCCTGAGCAGATAAGAGGGAGAAACTTGTGCACAATACAGTTATCCCCTGTGGATTAGCCAAATAACATGTTTGCTCAAGTACTGAGACTATCAGGAACGTGCATGGGAGGTGGAGCGATGGCATCACAGAGGAGGTACTTGTGTTTCTGTGTTTTAAAAAAAACAACACCCCTTTTTTCAAGCCTCAAGAGGGGAGTATCAGCCTGTTAGGTGAGGAACTCAGTTCTTGGCAAAACCCCTTTAAGGGGCCAATAAAATATTGGTCGGATTCTTAAACAGACCGGTATGTAGTCACTGCTGTATGGCTGTAGCCTTACTATTTGGCACCAAGTCAGTGGGCCTCTTTTTTATTAAAATTCGGAAACGCCCGACAGCCCTGCCCTGATAGCTCCTCTGAGAAATATGTACTCTTATAAATGAGACATGGCGCTAGTTTATTCAAAACCCCCTAAATACAATTTTACAGAAATATCTAGGAAAGCTAAGTAAAGCCTTGCATGTTCAAAGTACTGAAGGAGACACAAGAATACCCTGCATGCTGACGGTTTCCAGAAAAAAATTGATTTTTTTTTTTGTCCAGATAAACTACAAAGCATAAAAACAACAAAAGAGATAGATTCCAAGTTGTTACAGTTTACATTTGCTGACTTTATAAGTCAATGTTACTTAAAGGTGGAATTTCACATTAGATTAGGGCTCCCCTCATAGAGCTACTTAGATTTAATGCATAGCAATAGGTTACATAGCAATTCACTAAGATAATTTATTTGCCTGAGAGCTACCAGTACCCACCTTCCAGCCTGTCGCTCCAGATTCTTCTTGAGGCTATTATAGACAGCACAGAAGTAAACTTCCCATCAACAAATTCTAGCTCATCCTAAACTGGACTATAGCATCTGGTATTGGAGACTGTGCTTGCTTTTCTCCACTGCGTTTCAAAGTCTCGTCAATTCTGATCATATGTAGCACACGGGAATGGGATGTCGACAGTTCTGCAGTCGCCCCTGCCTAGCTACAGCTGCATCTGTTTTTGTGCTTTAGGCATTGCAAGCTCTGAGCTAGTAATGTCAGGTGGACACTGGGAACGTCCATGGTAAAGCCATTCGTTTTGGAGAACCCTTCGTCAGCGTAACTAAAAAATTAACAGATGCAAAATGTAACTTGTGCAGAGTCATATTCTGTTCAGTAGACTGTAAGTTTATGGGGTCCCTCTCTGACTGTATTTGTAAATGGATTTTGCCTAGATTTCATAACATGTTGTACAATTCTAATGTAGCAGTTGAAGAGTTGCCCTTAAAAGACGCAGTTGCACACCAAATTAGTGAAACAGAAGACTTTACCAACAGCATGCATAATAATTTCATTTAGATCAGTGTTGACTTCACCCAGACTTTGAAACATTTTGCCTTCATACAGGGGCGTAACTACCGGGGTAGCAGACATAGCAGCTGCCACGGGGCCCGGGCACTTGGAGGGCCCGGGCCCCGGGGCAGCCACTACTACATCTTCTACCCCGCCAATGCTGCTCCTGGGCCCGCTGGCAGTGAACTTAATAGTTCACTGCGGCGGGCGCGAAGCTGAGGGGCTCGGCGCATCCCGTCTCTGAACGCCCGGGCCCTCCGGCCCGAGCGTTCAAAGGCAGCGCTGCCCGGTAGTAGCAGAACGGAGCGACGCTCCACTCTGCTACTTCCCCTGCCGGCTCTCAGTGATCACGTGGGCGGCGCGATTACGTCACATGATCGCGCCGCCCGTGCTGAGCACAGTGGCCGGAGCGCAGCGCATCGAGAGAGCGTGGACCGAGCTACAACCCTCAAGAATAAGACCTATTTAAATAATAATGTAACTTTTGCAACACAACTTTTCCATCTGTGAATTAGAAGAAAGGTCTTTCCTAAACATGATTTTATACATAAGAGCCAATTTATAACATTGCAGGACTGGACTACCAAGAAGACACTTAACCACAGGAAAGCCAACCGCCTGCTATACAGAGGCCCCAATTCCTCCATAGGCTGGTATGATGGCATCTAAGACAACCCCTCCCAGTTTTAGCTATAGCTGGCCTTGAGGGTTGAGGAGTTCCCCAGCTCAAGCTCTCTTGGCTCCTCAGGGTTGACACCTGCCACAGCCTGAATCAGACTGCCCATAAACAACTCCTTCACAGGCCGCACCATGTTTGACCCATGCCGCCCCTACTAAAGCCCCCACACGGCTCAACCAGCCATCACCTCCCATGGCTAGACCATCCCAGCCCACTACTTCAAAGCAAGGATGACTCTCCAGCCCGCTCACCATGTGCTCCTAATAATCTTTAGCTCCCACTAGGCAATGCTACGAAAACACTTTTGGCCTATAGGTTCCTGGAAACACTCTATCTGGCCCACTATGCAGCCTCTACAGGAACCTCTTCATACTTTTCCAAGCCTCCAATCCACTTTTTCAGTATCGTGGAGTAGCATTGAAGCATCACAATGCACGCACCATGTCACCACCAGGCTCTTCCTGGGTCTTCACTAACACTATCAAGCTCAGACTGTCCCACAGGGTAACAGGGATAACCCCCGGCGGACTCCTTAGCATAGTAGACCTGGAGTTGGTTTTCAACATCATATGCATCCTCAGAAGAGGCAAAGAAGCAGAGAAAGAGAGGCAAAAAGCAAGACCAGACTATAGGAGGCCTGTACAGTCATTTACAGTAGCTGTAGGGTGGACCGCCAAAATAAACTCCACCGGTGGGCCCCAGAAACAACTCAACTTGCGGTCCTCTAGAATCAAATCCACCTGTTGCATACCACGATTAAGAGTCCTGAAAGACTTGAAACGCGTCAGTTTTGCACCATGCCTATGTCCTCCATGTGAGTTGTCTCCACGCATTCATGTTCAATAAATGCACATTTTTAATTGCATTTTTGGAGTTGCTGGCAGTTTATACTTTTATCATTTGGGACTGACACTTCAGAGTGCAGCCCGATCTACAGGAGTGGTGAGCTGGCTATTTTGCTATTTTTTTCATCCAGAATATAGGAGGCCTGTACAGTCATTTAATGTAGCTATAGGGTGGACCCCCAAAATAAACTCCACCAGTGGGCCCCAGAAACAACGCAACCTACGGTCCCCTAGAATCAAATCCACCTGTTGGCCCTAAGCACTGTAATCCGACATTGCCGCCTTATGTTATTTGACTGATCAATAAACCACTATTCCCGTTGCCAATACCATAGCAAGCCATATAGGTGCCATCGACTGTTGCCACCCACCCAGGACCTCAAGGTTCACAGATAGAAGATATCAAATCAGTATAATATACACATATATATTATAGTCAGATAATATATACAAAGAAATAACAGTCAACACATTAAAGCAGTCTCTTAAAGTGATAAAGTCTTTATCAAAGAGGGAAGCATAACATTTGCCCCTTCATACAATGTTACAGTAGATGTCGGTGATCTATATACATGCATAAGAATACAGGCAGTCCCCGACTTACACCATTCCGACTTACATCTGTCCCCTAGTTACAAACGGAGACTTATGGGGCATGCTGGCACTTGTAGTTCCATGTTCCACAGCAGATAGTAGCTGTGGAACAACATGTTCCAGCATTCCATAGCAGCACATGAGGTGAAATCTTCTTAGCAGGGGTACAGACGGCAAAAAAATTTAAAAAACCCTTTCCGGCACTATCTGAAACTAAAAACAAACCCTTTTGTCCTGGCGTTACATTTAATAAATCTACATGTTCCGACTTACATACAAATTCAACTTAAGAACAAACCTACAGTCCCTATCCCAGCATGCCACAGTAGCACATGAGGTGAAATATTCTTAACAAGAGCACAGACAGCAAAACAAATGTAAAAACCCTTCCCTGCACTATCTGTGCTGAAGTTACATGTAATAAACCTACAGTCCCTATCCCGTCCGTTACCCGAGGACTGCCTGCAACTAGCTAAGTATTTCAAATACCACACTCCTCCTCGGTTTCCAAGCACTGAAACTACGGAAAGGTTATAGATGAAACCAGCTGTTAGTAGAACACGATGTCGCTGTCCTGCGTCTATAGCTGGCACCTCTCACCTGCTTCCTCCGTCTATAGCTGGCACCTCTCACCTGCTTCCTCCGTCTATAGCTGGCACTTCTCACCTGCTTCCTCCGTCTATAGCTGGCACCTCTCACCTGCTTCCTCCGTCTATAGCTGGCACCTCTCACCTGCTTCCTCCGTCTATAGCTGGCACCTCTCACCTGCTTCCTCCGTCTATAGCTGGCACCTCTCCCCTGCTTCCTCCGTCTATAGCTGGCACCTCTCACCTGCTTCCTCCGTCTATAGCTGGCACCTCTCACCTGCTTCCTCCGTCTATAGTTGGCACCTCTCACCTGCTTCCTCCGTCTATAGCTGGCACCTCTCACCTGCTTCCTCCGTCTATAGCTGGCACCTCTCACCTGCTTCCTCCGTCTATAGCTGGCACCTCTCACCTGCTTCCTCCGTCTAGAGCTGGCACCTCTCCCCTGCTTCCTCCGCAAGCGGTTGCACAGGAGAAGGTCTTGCTTCCTCCTTCTTTTCATACTCAGGAAAGAGGGCATCTGCTCCCACTCGGCAGATAGTAACCATTTCCTGACCAGAAAAGCCTCCAGATCTGGCAGAGCTTCCGGCGCGGTGGCAGCCGTCCAGCAGCTCTTTTTGCTCCAAAAGACTAAAGCCGACTCTGGTGAACGTCACCGCGACACATTATGAAACTGCACCGCGCACTGCACTTTCTACCACCTCGTAGCCATAACCTTTTTATGTGCTGTAGTACTTCCAAGCGTAACGTTACACTTCTGCCAAGTTGCTCCTGGCTTCAAAGTGTTAAATCTAAATAGCAGTTGATCCTGGCGGGGAACAATAAAGCGCTCTAAAATGGGGGTTAAGCTCTTGCTGCTTCGATCCGCAAGGCGTTAACGGGGATTTGTGTCAGATCCTTGGTGTGTAATAACCTTTTCACCTCATCTGTACCTGGCATTCATGATGTCCTGCGCCGCTGAATGTCAATAATGTAGACATTCAGTCACTTCTATTTTAGCGAGGTGACAGGCTTCACTCCAGAAAGGGGTCATGGGGTGCTCCGTGGGGGGATGTAGCTTTCTATGAAACAAATCAGAACTGTTCGCGAAAGAGCACGGAAATAAAAGAAAGCAGCGAGTACCATACTTTGTGTAGGAAATCGACACCCAGCGGGAGTTACCACCATAGGGCTAAGATATGCAAAATTATTTCAGTTGCTTGGTTACTAGGGATCCAAACTAATGCCCCGGTTCTAGCCAGTTTGCTAATATAAATTTACTTTTTTTTGCTCTACTATTCTTGAAATAACAAATACTCGGGAAAAAGGAACATGGCCGCCAATTCTGGAGGATCAATATTCCTATGGGCACCAGGCAGAAGTCAAAAAACCTAAGAATACTTTCACTTAAAGGGAATGTGCCATCAAAAAATGAGTCATTGTTTAAGTCCAATTTTTATGTTAAACAATTTTTTTAGTAATTTTTGGTTGTTTTTTTTAAATTTTTCATATCACTTTCAATATTTTTTAAGAATTCTTAAATCTTGCAGTTTTCCCTTTGGCCACTAGGCCTTGTTTGCACTACTTTAACAGCAGTCAGAGAGA
The DNA here is from genome assembly GCA_025379985.1 of Phyllomedusa bahiana. Taxonomy (NCBI): domain Eukaryota; kingdom Metazoa; phylum Chordata; class Amphibia; order Anura; family Hylidae; genus Phyllomedusa; species Phyllomedusa bahiana. The sequence continues at coordinate 265,620 of JAODAL010000085.1, read as the reverse complement.
TGCTTTACAGTAGCTTCATGCACATAGGAGACTTAAAGGGGTTGTCAAGCCGCCCCCCCTTCACACCAACATGTTCATGTTCTGCCCGAAAACCGGGCGGAAGAATGAACATGTTCTAAGTTTGTCGGAACGCCGGCGGTGTAAAAAAACATTGATTCATCATCATTGATTCATCTTACCTCAGTCCTATTTTCTTGATTTCACTTTGAATTCAGGGGCGTGTTTACTGGCTTCCACTAGGCTGCAGTAGAAGCCAGGTCTGTAGCTATAGCAACCAGTGCTGGTAGTCTATCAGGAGAGATCAAACAGTTCTGTAGCTATAGCGACCTGAGGAGCTGATGTAACCCATACAAGAGGGGATATCTAGGAATAGGTAGGACACTGTTAATGGACATATATTGCAAAGTGACTTGTTTTTGCAAGATCTTTAACATAAAATCAATCCTTGTAGTGAGACAACTCCTTTAAGACTGACTCAGTCCCATTCAATTCTATAGGAGTGTTTTCTGGTCATGCTCTGTGACCTGGGAAGAAATCGGTGTGCAGGGAGGTGAAAGGGTGAACTGTGACTATCTCCTCTTGTGACTGGTGGATCCTGCGTTATATATTCACACTGGTGTCTCCTTTCAGTTTGACCCTCTTTGTGCTGATAATGAGCAGACAACTGTGAATCTTTCTGTACAGAACAGGAAGTGTCAGACTATTATTAGGCTTAGTGGCCAAAGTGAAAACTGCAGTACTTAAAGGGGTTTTGCCACGATGTAATGACGTGGGATCCTCCAAAGTGGGTATTTAATCACTTTTCTAAATATATGTGATTACAAAAAGTGAAGCCTGTGAGAGCTACAGCATTGCTCAGTCCACCTTAGTTTCCTGAAATTTTACATTAGACCGACCAGGACACTTGACAGGAGCTGATCTGGCCGAGCTTGCATATTTGCACTTCTTATATGATGACAGGGAACATGAATGAGCTTGCAAGGGGCTGGGGAGAAAGTGCAGTGTATGAGGCTTTCGGCTGTATAGACAATTCACTGGTTGTAATGTTATTATTTGAGTGAACATTGCAGACGCTCCATTCTTCCTCACTCTCTGCTCACCCCCTCCCTCTCACCCCTGCAGCATTCATGATTTGTTTATCTTTTCTCCTGGGCAGATAAGAGGTAAGGAACTCACTTCGTGGCAAAACCCCTTTAAGAATTATTAAAAAATACTGAAAGTGATACGGAAAATGAAAAAAAAAAACCAAAAATTCTTAAAAAATGTTTTGAACATAAAAATGTGAGTTAAACAAGAAGTCATTTTTGATGACACATTCCCTTTAACTTGATCCATACACAACCTCACTATTTCAGTGGTACATTCTCTAGTAAGTTGTGGTGGCCATTTACATATATGAAATCCAAGCTAATAGAGAATATGTGTGCACTGAATTTTTAAGGCTATGTTCACATGCAGCAGATTTGTTGCAGAAATTTCTGTGATTGTCCCATTCAGATAAATTTGGAGTGGAGAAATCCATGCACAAGCCGCAGAAACAACTCCATTCACATGCATTGGATGGATTTTCAAGGGGTTGTCCAGTCTGTATAGCTCGTCCGGTTTTAAGTTTCTAGTGCTCCATAAAAAGAGCCGAGTCTCCAGTTTTCTGTGTTCTTCTTATGGACTGCCTTGTCACTGCTGCAGCCACGGATTGGCTGTAGTGGTCACGTGTCACTCATTTACATCACAGAAGCCAACACCTCCAAACCATGATGTACGCAGAGGCACTTGACCCCGGAAACCAATCAGTGACTGCAGTGGTGACATGCCCGTCCGAAAGAGGAACACAGTAAACAGAAGACTGGAGAGACGGCGTTCTTTTCATGGGGCACCAGGACAACCCATTAGGGCTTGTCACCACGGCACAGGTTTTTCAGTCAGTTTTCGGATTTGAAAGCTGTCTGCAAACCGACTGTCAACCTTTTACATTGACTTTAATAGAAAATCCGTTCAGGAGTCCCCACTTCACGGATTTTCTGCCGGATGTTTTTTTACACCGCTGGTGTTCCGACAAATTTAGAACATGTTCATTCTTCCGCCCGGTTTTCGGGCACAACATGAACATGTGGGTGCGAAGGGGGGCGGCTTGAATCTGCAAACCATGGACAAAAGCCGGCCGTGCCAAAAAAGACAAAGTGGGATATGTATGATCGGCATTTTTGCCGATTTTCTGGCCTATAATGCACCTCTCTGTGCCGGTTCCACTGTCGGATGCACCTCCCATATGTATTAGGCGAAAGCTTCGCCAATTTCTAATGTGCCTAACATAAAGGGGCGTGCTGTGGGCATTCGAAGACGCCGACGCATGTATGAATGCCGGTCGGCAAAGTGAGGCGCATTAAAGCTCCGACAGGCAGACCTATATCAATGCGGTCTGCCTGTCGGTGGCGTCGAAGTTTGCCCCGCATGTATGAGCGCACTTTGGCGCCGACATACATCAGGCGCAGTTTTCATGGAAAAACCCGTGAAAACAGGCGCTTCGACGCGCCAATCTTTATACATGTCCCCCAAAATACCAGTCTGGATTTCCCGACCGGTATTTGGTCTTTGCTGTGTAAATGCATCCTTAAAGTTGAAGACATTTCTGCCACATGTAAACATACTCTTACAGGAGCTTCAACGTGGTGTTGATACAGCGATTCCCACCAGGAGTGAAAAAATGGTTTAAAACATAGCAAAATGTGTTGAAATATCCGTAAAAATAAAGATAGATGCTTCCATAATAGATGGTTCCAAAGCAAAAGGAGCTTACGCGTTTCGGGTACTAAATACCCTTATTCACAGCATACCCAAACTTTACATTGATGTTCTATATATACTACATGGACAAGTTAAAAATCCTACTCACCTGGTGGCTGATCTCGGCAGTCAGTGACCACGCTTCCCCGGTTTCCGGCACGCCGAGCGCCAAAACGGAAATGGCACAACGACATGCGCAGAAAGTCAGGGAGAGCGCGTCTCGGGTACTGGCATTAACTATAATAATGATAATAATTTTTTTGTTCCTCTTTTCCCTGTGCAAATTATTATCATCTTGATCACCATCATTATTATTAATTTACACCAGCTATTTTAATGATATTATGTCACATATTATTGCTGTTAATAACTTCAGCCAGATATTATTATAGTTATTGTCTCCATTTGACACATTGTAGATATAGGGCCAGATGATTTTTAAAATACACTGTATGTTTCTTCTGTTATTCTTATTTTATCTTTTATTCCTGGTTTGTGCTGAACCGGCAGTATATGTGCTTTGCCAGTACCCGAGACGCGCTCTCCCTGACTTTCTGCGCATGTCGTTGTGCCATTTCCGTTTTGGCGCTCGGCGTGCCGGAAACCGGGGAAGCGTGGTCACTGACTGCCGAGATCAGCCACCAGGTGAGTAGGATTTTTAACTTGTCCATGTAGTATATATAGAACATCAATGTAAAGTTTGGGTATGCTGTGAATAAGGGTATTTAGTACCCGAAACGCGTAAGCTCCTTTTGCTTTGGAACCATCTATTATGGAAGCATCTATCATTTTTATGGATATTTCAATAAATTTAGCTATGTTTTAAACCATTTTTTCACTCCTGGTGGGAATCGCTGTATCAACACCACGTTGAAGCTACAGTTTAATATACGTCGTTACTCCAGACGGGATACGTGTGGACCTGGCAGGGGAAACTGAACATTGTGGGTGAGCTGACATCTCTCTTTTCTCTTGTGTTGAACATACTCTTACGCCTGGTGACACCATCCTTTACCAATTTGGGAGGCAGGAGAAGGTTGGAAACAGGCGCATCCACAGGGTGGATAAACAGATGCCACCAACTTTGTAAGATCTATAAGTGTTGCCATAAGGTCTATGCAGAAAGTCAGACTTGACCTTTACCACAACAGTTAACCTCCAAAATTTTTACACCAATAAATTAAAATATAAATTTTCTAGTCATAATTATTGATGGTAGAGCAATGCTGTGGGTTATGCATGCAATAATGTAACTGGTTTTTTAACAGTACAGCCCAAGTTGCAGCTACTTACACCCCTCTAAACTAATCAGGCGAGGGCAGCAGGTGGCCAGGCGGCTGCCTGTGCCACTTCCTAAAAGACTTCCTCTCCTCAGAGCGCCTATCTTTTCCACACATAGACGCCTACTGCTTCTTCTGCATGACTCGTTTAGATGGACGGTGGGGGAGTAAAAAGCTCCAACAAAAGGCTGTGATGCTAAAAGAAAAAACGGAAATTTAAAGGCATCGACTGAAATATTGTTGTTCTTCGGTCAATTTAAAAAGTATATATGAACGATCGACAGACTGGAAGCCCTTAATATCAGGCAAGGAGGTGTTTCAATAAGTCTGAAGACCTGCAAAGAATATGATTTCTTTCTTCTAGATGAAATGAGCAGTCGTTTCCTTCACATAGACTGAGGCCTTGTAGATGCCTCACCGACTATCCATGGCCACCCTAAGGGTAAGCAGCAATGAGAAAGAACTTTTATTCCATTCCTCCCTTCAACAAGTCCAACAATCAATCTATTACCTTAGTCCAAAAAAGGTAAAAATAAAAGTTTTCATAAAAACATTTTAAAAAGTGGTGATCGTGTACAGCACTAAGTGCACTGCCTGCAAATGGTCTGATAATCAGTATAGAAATCCCTTCACTATCGGCTGCTCCCAAGATCTCCGAGTCATAAATCAGCATTGTTGTATGAGAACCTGAGGCCTTCTGCAGGTAGGCATGGAAGCACAAATTTTAGGGCATGTCCCCACAGCACAGGTTTGTGGCCGGTTTTTCAGACGCTTTGCGGTTTTGCAGAAAAAAAAACCATCTGAAAAACCAGCCTCAAACGGGCACCACTGGGCTCTATGGAAAACCCGTGCAGCAGTCCCCACTGCACGGGTTTCCCGTCCGGCTGTTTTTCCGCCTGCAGGCCGCCCGAAGGTGATTGATCATGCACATTCTTCCATGCGGTTTTCGGACGGAATATGTGAATGTCAATGAGAAGGGGGAGGGATTTTCTCCACTCATCGCGGAGAAATCCGTCCTTCCCCCCCCGCCCCGCGGCTGTGGGGACGGCCGCAAAACAGGACAAATACGGGTTGGATAAACCGACGGGTATTTGTCCTCTGCCGTGGGGACACGCCCTTACAATTCACACCCTTGAGTCAGGTTATTATCACGTGAAGTAAAGGCCCTGTTATAGCGAGACCATACATTGGCCATAGTGATGATGTAAGAAACTGATCGATTCTCCATTACTTACATTTTGATGTTGAAATAATGAGTTTTCTGCCTGCAACCGGTTGTTCTGCTCATTTACATCATCGTTGACAGCACAACCTCTATAAAAACTTGCATGTATTAACCAAAGTAAAGGATTCAGCTTCTGAAATCAACCTGGTGTCAGCTGCCAATCTTCCCTGACCTATGCACGTATGTCCATTCTTCAATTAATTTGGAAGCCACAAGATGAGGGCTAAGTCATGGGTTTATAGCGACGACAATGGTCACATAAAAGATTTGACCAGGGCAATGATTGGGATTGAACATTCGTATGGATGATCATTCAAACGATCCCTTCCCAGGGTAAAAGGTCTTTAAGAGATCCTCAGATAAACAGTCTAAAATAGGACAATACATGAAAGTTTGGGAATACGGATAATGTTTTAATGTACATGAAAGGGCAATTAAATTTTTTAAACTTGTTTCCACCAACAATCTATGAAGGCCTCCTAGACCCTAACCCTGGTTAGTAAATGTCTCCAAGGGGAAGGAGAGTGGGGTTGTACTTGCATTGTCCTATGCAAGTATGGACGATCATTCAGACGATCCCTTCCCAGAGTAAAAGGCCCTTAAGAGGTCCTCAGATAAACAGTCTAATATAGGATAATACATGAAAGTTTGGGAATACGGATAATGTTTTAATGTACATGAAAAGGCAATTACATTTTTTAAACTTGTTTCCATCAGCAATCTATGAAGGCCTCCTAGACCCTAACCCTGGTTAGTAAATGTCTCCAAGGGGAAGGGGAGTGGGGTTGTACTTGCATTGACCTTATGCAAGTATGGACGATCATTCAGAGGATCCCTTCCCAGAGTATGGACGTATGGACGATCATTCAGAGGATCCCTTCCCAGAGTAAAAGGCCCTTAAGAGGTCCTCAGACAAACAGTCTAATATAGGATAATACATGAAAGTTTGGGAATACGGATAATGTTTTAATGTACATGAAAAGGCAATTACATTTTTTAAACTTGTTTCCACCAACAATCTATGAAGGCTTCCTAGACCCTAACTCTGGTTAGTAAATGTCTCCAAGGGGAAGGAGAGTGGGGTTGTACTTGCATTGTCCTTATGCAAGTATGGACGATCATTCAGATGATCCCTTCCCAGAGTATGGACGATCATTCAGATGATCCCTTCCCAGAGTATGGACGATCATTCAGAGGATCCCTTCCCAGAGTAAAAGGCCCTTAAGAGGTCCTCAGATAAACAGTCTAATATAGGATAATACATGAAAGTTTGGGAATATGGATAATGTTTTAATGTACATGAAAAGGCACTTACATTTTTTAAACTTGTTTCCACCAACAATCTATGAAGGCTTCCTAGACCCTAACCCTGGTTAGTAAATGTCTCCAAGGGGAAGGAGAGTGGGATTGTACTTGCATTGTCCTTATGCTCATAGTTTGCAGCACAGCGTATGATCATAACTTTGGGGTTGCTTTTAGATAATTAGGTGGCAAGGGGTGCTTGGCTTAGAAAGCTTGACCTACAAAAGCTCTTAAGAATTGCCAAACTTAAGTGCCATCTTATCTTCTCTGCCTAAAGGTAAACTATATCCATAGAACAAGGTAACAATAAAGCACTATCCATATGCATTAGTCCACCAAAATACAAGGTCTTTGAGACACCTTCTCACTATATAAAGGAGCTGCAAGAGATAATTTGTCCCAACTACAGCCGTTCCTTAAGAACACGATGCCCAGTCAAGATGTGACCTCTCGCTTCTTTTAATTGGTTTCAATATTCCCTTGTCTCCTTTACGTTTCAAGAGGCAGCAAAGTGGCAGCTCAGACACTTAAAGCTCTAGTCCGAGGGGATCATATTAATGCAGGGTGGGGACGGAAAAGAAGGATAGCAAAAGGTTAAAGAGAAGGGGCAGATGTGACTGTAGCTCTAGTAGAGGCCATCTGTTCCGTCTGGCAATGAGGAGGGAGATCGGATGACACGCTGGCATTAGCCCAGACCAAAAGGCTAGCCAGACGGTGTCCACGTTACTCCGATACCCGATGATAGTCAGCAGCAGACAGACCAGTGTCGGAATATGATTAGGCCAATAACACAGGAGGCCAAAGTCGAATACTAGCTTTCATCTAAACAGGATTTGCCTGCAAAACGGCGTCTTCGAATTCTCTACACACACGACATTCATAAATGGACCGCGCAGAGGTTTTAATGGTTCTCTAAAACTTGTGGGATACACAATGTGTTGTAGAATTCATTTTCAGACGTTTCAGTGGCCAGGTCCCTTATACCCCCCTGCGCGGAGATGTAACCTACACAGCACCCGGGATAATGGAAGAGCAGCCTGGAGAGGCTGTAGCACTGCCGGGGACATCCGTCATGTGTCAAGCTGCGTCCCGAGTTGTGTATTATGCACTAGGTGCTATCTGGTATCTAGCGACCTCATTACTCTTATGGTTATGACATCAGAACTTTCTCCGAGGAGATTTGTGTGGTTGCCATGGCGACACACGTAGCAGGCATCCCAACGGTGGTTGCATGAACCGTGCCAGCATAAAGTACCCTAAATTTAATAGACACAGAAATATGGGCTTTCCACTGCAAGACCATAAGGAAATATCCTGTGCATTGTATGCGGTTCTCCTAGTCTAACTCCAGTTACTGAGGCAACAAGCAAAGAATGTCCTTCAAATGCGTTAGGTTAGCGAGCTTCCAAAATGTGCGGCCTAGAAAATAAACCTGAGGTTTGGCGTCAACACATTCCGGTATTTCCCAGCATTTCGGGCTGATGAATACAGCGACCTGGAGCAGAAGGGAAGGAACTTTAATACCTGGGTATTTAGCATATCATAATTTAATTTACAGCATCCACCCAACAAGTACAATTTATTTCATGATCATCTCTATGTGTGGTCTTGCCTCACGCTTTGCCTGCTGCCAAGGTTCAGCCCCAAAGGCAGCTACTACATTGCTTCACAAGCAGTTAAAACGTCCAAATATAATATACAGCCGATACTACTTTGATGTTTAATAGGAAAGCTCTTAAAGCGCACCTGCCATCAAACTTCTGTCTAATGCAAGGAACTCATCAATTTCATTGGTGCCAATTGATAGAACAATGACAAGAAGTTTTTGGTTTTCTTTTTTGAAAAATATTACCTATATAAATACGGTTTCTAAACAATTTGTATGCCCAATAACGACGCCCTATGACTTAGGCTAGGTTCACATCTGGTACAGAGGTCCCGTTCGAATCCTCTCCCAAAGGTGGCACCAAATCGGTTACATGACGGACACCAATGGCGACTGAAGGACCTAACTGATCATATTGGGGTCAGCTGGGTTTCCGTCATGGTGAATGGAAAAAAAGTAGTGCTATAGGCTTTACTATATTTTCTGTAGTTTTGGATGTAATCTGCGAAGAAGGCTCCAAACCTTGAATGCAAGCATGAATCTAGCCTAACTAGCTCGAAAATGACGTCAAAAGATCATATGGAGTCATCTACCTACTATACAATCTGTGATCTTACCTGTAGTTTCAGCCGGACCTTATAAATTATCAGCCGGATCTGATAAATGTAATTTTTATAGAGGTTATAAGGCTGAAATAGTCTCTGTTCACATTAAGTTTATGGCCATTATTTAACAAATACACTGTGAGATATACACTTATTGAAAGCTATGACAAAATTCCATATGGCGGCATCCATCATCCACTGGCTGGAAAAAAAATATATATATACACACAGTATATAGATATATATATGTGTGTATATATATATGCGCGTGTGTGTATATATATACATATATGTGTATATCAGTGCATATACACACATATATACTCCATATATAATTATATATATATAATATATATATATATATATATATATATATATATATATATATAATATATATATATAATATTTATGTGTGTTGTGTGTGTGTGTGTCCGGGTTACAAATGGGATAGAGACTGTAGGTTTGTTCTTAAGTTGAATTTGTATGCACAAAAGGTTGTTTTTTTTGTTTCGGATAGTGCAGGGAAGGGTTTTTACATTTGTTTTGCTGTCTGTGCCCCTCTTAAGAAGATTTCACCTAATTTTTAACCTCATGTGCTGCTGTGGCATGCTGGAACTTGTCGCTCCACAGCTACTATCTGTTGTGAAACATGGAACGACAAGTGCCAGCATGCCCTATAAGACTCCGTTCGTAGCTAGGCGCGATTTTTTTGCGCATAATAGTAGTGTAGAATGCGCCTGAATCTATGAACCTTTTCTACTGCGGGTCATAAATCAGGTGCCACTTCTGGCTCAGGTCAACCACTTTTAAAGAGTCTGCCTGTTCCAGCAGTAATGCGCCTGGATTTGCCGTACTGCAGCTATAAATGTGTAGCTTTGTACAGTTGTAGTGCGACACATCTCCACACGCCCCCCGATCTCCCAGGCTGAAAAGACGCCAGACGTCTGCTGCAGCCCCGTTCACACATGTTGCCCTAAGTGTCCATTTCATATCTATTGGCAATAGCATTTTACATCGATCTAATCCAGTGTTTCTCAACTCCAGTCCTCAGGACCCACCAACAAGTCATGTTTTCAGGATCTCCACAGAATGCACTGACAATAATTACATCACCTGTGCAATACTGAGGAAATCCTGAAAACTTGGCCTGTTGGTGGGTCTTGAGGACTGGAGTTGAGAAACACTGATCTAATCCCACTGTAAAAAACGTACACGTTTCCCATGTTTTTTCACTGGACATTAGTATCCTATGCTACAGTACTTTTTTTCACTAGACTATACTATTCCATACTAACATACACACTTTTGGCCTCATTTGGGCTATTTAACCCTATGGTTATGTTAAAGGGGTTTCGCCAAGAAGTGAGTTCCTTACCTCTTATCTGCTCAGGAGAGAAGATAAACTCAGCATGCAGCCTCATAGGAGGGAGAGGGAAGGGGGTGAGCAGAGAGTGAAGAAGCAGGGAGTGTCTGCAATGTTCACTCACATAACTACATTACAACCAGTGGATTCTCTCTACAGCAGACAGCCTCATACACTGCACTTTTCTCCCCAATCCCTCCAAAGCTCGTTTATGTTCCCTGTCATAATATAAGAAGTGCAAACAGGCAAGCGCAGCCAGATCAGCTCCTGTCAGTGTCCTGGTCGTGTCTAATGTAAACTGTCAGGAAACTAAGGAGGACTGAGCAATGCTGTACCTCTCAGAGGCTTCACTTTTTTTAATGACATATTTAGAAAAGTGATTAAATACCCATTTTGGAGGCTCCCACGTCAACATTACATTGTGGCAAAACCCCTTTAAGTCTGTGTGCCAGGAATATAATGTGAGCTGCCCCTAAAAACAGTATTCTTATGATGGTAACTGGCATGTTACTAGGATACGCCATTAATTACTGACTGTTGTTGGTCCCAGCAGTTGGACCAGAAGCACATATTTTTTCCGCATATCGAAGCTCCTAGCCATATTTACTAAATTCACTTAAATAGGACTGTGTTGCAGTTCACAGCACAGTGGCTGAAGCATAGTGGCAGGAGCCCCTATACAGGGGATAGCCCTACCCATTAGCAACCTTTAGCACCCACACAGCCTTATATTATGGGCATCTGGGTTTTTATACTAATGCTATTCACCAGCCAGTGCAGGAGAAGTACAAGTTTTCCTCTTCGCCTAGACTTCTCTGCCTCCCATTTTGCAGGGGCAGGGCACTCGGAGATAACCAGCGCCTATACTAATAGCGAGATTTAATAAAAGCAGATTTGGCTGTGATGCAATTAAATTACATTTGAGTCTCTCGAGGTAAAATCTCATGCAAATTTGAAATCATAACACTGAACTCAATTAAATTCTTTTCTATTTAGTTTCAAGTGACTTTGATGTGATTTAATTACAAGGATGTCACAACTGGGCCAAGTCATCATTTATCAAATCTTACTCGAGACCAAGTATGGACTGATAACTCCACTTGGTTACACATGGTTAAAATAGAGTTGTATTCTAATAAAGATCAGACCACTACATTCCCCTTCCCTCTTCCCACTCCCTTAGTTCATTAAACAGTAGTGGTAGTCAGGGCCGATGGGTAGGCGAGGGTAGGCGACCGCCTAGTGCGCCACTTCATCCGAGGCAGAAAGGCATGGAGTGGGCAGAATTTTCCATTTGAGGGGTCGATTTGTGCCTTATTTGCCTAGGGCACCAGAATACCTTGTCCCAGCCCTGGTGGTAGTCATCTTGCTAATCTGCAGCTGGATATAGGATTTCTTCCTGCTGCAACTGGGTCAGATAAGCTGCACTCTGAGTAGCTCTGACACACCCAGCATGGTTATATGACCTGGAACTGAATCTCTCTATACATTCCTTTGGGAAGATCACAATCTGTCTCATAGGGAGCCTGATTTCCTGTCAGCATCAAAAGCACAGTGTCCATCAGCCAAACAGAGAGCAAGTCACATGACCCAACAGAATACTGTTGCATCAGCTAGAAATCCTGTATGTGGCTGCAGGTCAGCAAAGTTACTGGCACTACTATGCACCTAAAAGCAAAGAACTAAAGGGGCAAAAAAACTGAAGTAGTCAGTTACATAGTGTAACATGTTGAATTGGGCTGCAACTTTGATAAAAAGTGGGTACAGTGCATGGCATGGATAGAGAAACCAAATCATGGGTGCTTTTCATTTATTTTCATTGATGTATTTGTGAAGGATTAGATCATGCAACCTGCCTACAACACTCTAATATACCAACCTAATCTACATCATTAAATATCAGCCATGGAGCATTTTTTCTGAGACTTGAGTTTCTAAGGCTGTATTCAGACAGCTTATTTGTGGGGTGTATTTTGGGGCGTAATTGCGTAAATACGCCTCACCGATATGGTAAAATTTTAGCACTCATTGAGCTGTAATAGCTCTTTTTCTTATGCTTATTATTATTTACCTACCTTTGTTCTTGAGCAGCGCTATCTGATGTTTTTAGCTGTAATTAAACTTTTAAGTCACTTCTGCATTTTGCAATATGGCTGTCAGACCTATATATATTGCTTATCCTTTTTAAAGTTTGTTTACATGTAAATTGTAAAATCTTTAAAAAAAAAATTCTAAAAATGCGCCAGACTTAGCGCTGCATGACAAATTGTGCACATGTTTAGACACTTTTTTCTAACTTTACACCATGTATGAGTTTGCTTAGTTTGTGCCTCTAAAGCTCGGTTCACTACATCTGAGGTATCTGTGAAAAAAGGTACCTCGGTGGACAGCGCGAAGGAGCAATCAATAGAGCAAACACAGGCCGATTTGCTCTATTTGTCAACCATACACGCTATTGTATCCCGCACAAAAAAAAAGGTTTACCGCCGGGAAATAGAGCAAACATAGTCCAAATAGGACTATGTTTCCTCTATCGATTTCCATGGGCCAGATGCGGCTCCGAGGCGGTATCCACAGAGGTACCTTTTCTCACGATATCCTGACAGATACCTCAAGTGTAGTGAATAACGTTGTGTGAACAGAGCCTTATTGTGCCAAAATGTTGGAACATGATGCCACACATGTGCGAGCATCCCTTTCATAAAGCCACAACTCTTTTGTCATAAACTTAAAGGGAATGTGTCATAAAAAATTACTTATTGTTTAACTCCGGTTTTATATGCGAAACTAATTTTTTAAGAATTTTTGGTTATATTTTTTTTTATTTTCCATATCACTTTCAATATTTTTTTTTTATAATTCTTAAAGGGGTTGTCTCACTACATTAATTCATCTCACCTCAGTCCTGTTTTCTTGGTTTCATTTTGAATTCAGGGGCGTGTTTACTGGCTTCTTCTAGGCTGCATTAGAAGCCAGGTCTGTAGCTATAGCAACAAGTGCTGGCAGCCAATCAGGATAGATCAAACAGGTATGTAGCTATAGTGACCTGAGGAGCCAATGCAGCCCATACAAGATATCTAGGAATAGGTAGGACACTGTTAATGGACAAATATTGCAAAGTGACTTGTTTTTGCAAGATCTTTAACATAAAAAGCAAACCTTGTAGCAAGACAACCCCTTTAAGTCCTGCAGTTTTCACTTTGGCCACTGAGCCTAATAATCATGTGTGAAACTTACTGTTCTGTGGAGAAATATTATAAGTTGTATGCTCATTATCAGCACAAAGAAGGTCAAACTGAAAGGAGAATAGATAACACGGGATCCACCAGTCACAAGAGGAGATAGTCACAGTTCACCCCTTCACCTCCCTGCACACTGACTTCTCCCCAGGTCACAGAGCATGACTAGAAAACTCTCCTATAGAAGTGAATGGGACTGAGTCAGTCTTAAGTCTCCTCTGTGCATGAAGCTACTGTAAAGCATTGCTTTGACTGAATTAAAGCAGTGCAAACAAGGCCTAGTGGCCAAAGTGAAACTGCAGGACTTGAGAATTATTAGAAAATATTAAAAGTGATATGAAAAATTAAAAACAAAAAACAAAAATTCCTAAAAAAATGTGTTTCATAAAAATGGGACTTAAAGGGAATATGTCATCAAAAAATGAGTCATTGTTTAAGTGTCTAAATATTAATATATATAACGAATGTGGTGATAAGCATGTACGCCAGTATTATGGCACAAATTGTGAAAAAATTCTGCCGCAGTTTCCATAGTGAATGTGCCAAAATGTTATGTTGTTTGATGTCAGTTTTAAAATCTACGTTATTTTATTTTTTTTACAAGACCCAGTTTTATTACACAGAGCCTCACGTCACACACTCAATATCCTTTACTCCAGTTGTTGCATGTCCTTTACATCCACTTGTTAATGTAAAAACTCCGACTGGCGCCAGGAAGGATTGTTCCACTATCATTATTCAATAAATCTCAAGGGTCACTGCTACCGCACTGAAGGCAACCAGACAGTCCGGGATGACGTCACCAGATACGTGGACGGAGGCGAGCAGGCCTATCTCAATGACATGCAGTAATACCATTAAATCCTCGAGTAAATGAAAAGCGAGTCACGTACAAAAGACTTGTGGACTTGGGACACTAGAGTCGTCCCTCTCAGCACAGAAACTGTTTTTTCACCTTCCACCAAATCTTATTTTCAGAGGGGTCACGGGGCCAGTGTATGAATGCGACAATAAACTCTTGGACTGCAAACTCGGCTTCGATCGATGCAACATCTATGCCATAGGGGTTGGGGAAAGGGGTCTATGACAGGCTTCGGGAAAAAAAAAGTTGAACCTTGGACTTTTCTAAAAACAGACCCCAAGCTAAAAGGGAAAATTTTTGACAGCAACCTATTTACGTTCCTTTCCCCCAGAAAGGAATGGACTGGCCACCAATACACTCGATGAAAGCGACCACTCGTGGTTAGCCCATACTTAAGGCTATGAATTCGCTCTTTGTAGAGAAGTCATTACATCCTAAAAACGCGACTGTCTCAATTCATCTGGAAGTCGGACAATAAAACAGCTGTCTCCAATATAGATTATCACATTTGGGATGGGCAGGGGCAGACAAAGTTCAGACCGGGCGGCAAGGAGGTTTAGTGGTTAGCACTTTGTTCTTGCAGAACAAGAATTCTGTCTTTAGAAGCTACGGGGGTAACAATTTTGTATGTTTTCCCCTGTTTGCAAAGGTGTAATCTGAACACACAAGATTTCTCCTGAACTCTACAAGCATTCTGATTACGGATCACTGTTTTTAAAATTGTTTTATTAGGGTATTCACACGGCTTTTTGGTCCGGTTGAACAACGCTTTAAAGCGTTTTTTGGGTCCTTCTAGATGGCCCCAAAACCCCGCATCTAACAAGACATGTGTTTTTATCTATGTAAAAAGGGATAAATATTTCCCCCGAAACGCGTCAGCTAAACTGCCAAAACTTGTTATGCCCCCTTTGTCAAATTTTTAATGTAATTTCAATAAAAGGAATTTTACCCATCATTTGGAACTGCTGGATTAAGCTTTGTTTTTTGCAGTGTGATTTTACACTGCTCGCAATGTAAAACAGATATTGGCGTTCACACGAGTGATCGTGAATGCGTGTTTACATTGCGTCTTTCGGATCCGTTCCAAAAATAGACGTTCAATTTTTGGGCCCCAAAAACGCAGCAAACCCCCTTTTAAAAAACTATAGGGTGCGATCCGCTGCCCCAAACACGCACCAAAAACACCAGCTGATTTCGGGATCCGATCGACCTACGTTTTTGAATGCGATTTCGATCCAACCGGACCCAAATCGATCCAAAAACCCCCGGTGAAAAAACCCTTTTTAGGGCTTCCCCAGGCACGGGTTTTCGGACGGTTTTTCACGGTTTGGGTTTTTTTCAGACCGCCGAAAAACCGGGCCAAAAATGAGCACAATTGTGCTCTATGGAAAACCCGTGCAGCAGTCCCCACAAACCAGACGGAATCTGTGCTTCTCAATGGGAGGGCTCTTCTCCGCTCATCTTGGGAGAAAAGCCGCCCCCCCCCCCCCCCCCGCGCGGCCTTTGGAAGGGCGCAAAACAGGACAAATACCGGTACTTGTCCTGTGCCGTGTGAACGCGGTCTTATAGTACTAACATATTCTGCAGCACTGTACACAGGCTAGTCCCGATCCTTACTAGGGTTACCAAAATGAGTCCTAAATGATAGAGGTTTCACAATAAATACATTTATCACCTATCCCTAGGATAAATGCCTGATTGCTGGGGATTCCACCACCCGTGATCTCTAGAATGCAGGCCTAGAGTCCCCCGTTCTTACTTACTGTGTGATCACAGTAATTCACCATTTTCGTCAGTCCCATGTTCTTTGAATGGAGAAGCAGTGCAAATGTTCGACTGCTGCTCTATTCAGATATTTCCTTATTACGACATTGCACTGAGGGAGAACTGGGCACCGTTTTAGTGATTGGTGGGGGTCACCCCAACAAGCAGAAATTTATCACCTATTCTGTGCATTGGTGACAAATATCTATTGTGGTAAAAGCCCATTAACCCATTCTGTAGTTATGAAATTACCCTCATAAGGGGCTTCCCCTTCATCATTTCTGAAAACTGCAAGCTCCAGTAGAAAATTTATCCTTGTCAATTTTGCCCAGGACCCTACTCAGTCTAAACCCATAAGCCACTTCTCAAAAGAAGGCCCCTATTTATGTTTCTTTTACACTGTATTATATACAGGGACCGATATGAGTGATGACAATCGCTGTATATTGCTGCAGAAAAAAAACCGGTGCTATATAGAAAACGAAAAATTTCCCATTTTTATTTCGGGCCCCCCAATAGAGAAAAGAAATTTAAACAAGGTTTCACTAAATCGTGAAAAATTTTCTGCAACTGCAGTAAGATTAATAGCAAAGAACTTACAGTTTCGGCTGAAAGAGGAGTCAAATAGCGAATGGGGAAAAAGGGACTCGTATCTTTGGGGCCAGACATCTCCCCCCCCCCCCCCCCCCCCTTTTCAGATTTTACAAGATTAGCAGAGCGGTGCTGCCCTGTCTCATGCTGGGCCGGGGATCAGTAAATTTGCGCAGGTCTGCCCGGAAAGGGCACAAAAACTGATCCTGTTTCCGTGAAAATGTTGCCAGCATGAAGGAGGAATCAGCCAAAAGGGAGCCCCCCACAGGGACGCTTTTTCAAACCCCCTCTACCCCGGGGGGCACTGGGGCTTTTTTTAAACCCCCCCGCGTTCGTTAGGAAAATTAAACCTTTTTTCATGATACTGATGTGCGATCCCCCTTCCCCTTTACGGGAATGGTTTTTCCCCATTCCCCTTTGGGACTCTCCTCCCCTGGGGAGAACACAGAGCAAGGCTCCTTTTTCGGTATCCTACTTGGTGGAAGTGGGATCGTTCTTTTCTCAGCTAGTCGTCCCCGATTCTGTGCAAAAAAAGACAAAATAAAAAAACGCTAAAGTATTCCAAAAAGCCGCTCCAGTTTTCATTATCTGAACTGCACAATTTATTTTTTACAAATCCAAGTCAAAAGAAAACATTAAGAATATCAGAAGCTTTAAAAGTAATACACGCAAGTCTTGTCATTTGTATATTTTCTAGGACTCAAGAATTAAGAGAGATGCGGATAACGAGTGCACACACTTTAAAATGTACATCATGGATTCAGCCCCCATGGACCATGATTTTTATCCCAGATATTTTTCATGGGTCCATGGAGCAGTTAGACAAACATGACCAGTGCACATTGCTGCAGTGACTCCTAGGTTCTCATATATGCTGGGGCAGGAATGTCAAACTCAAATACACATTGGTCAAAATTAAAAACTTGGTCAAAGTCCTGGGCCATCCTTAAAATTTTGTGAAAAAATGTCTACAATTGATGAAGCTTTTCCTTTCATCAGATATAAAACAAATTTTTCCCAAAAAGGAAAACAAACAAAGGGAACCCTGTCGCATGGTACCCCCCCTTCTGAGGGCAGCAAAAGCAGTGACAACCCTGCTTTTTCCCCTTTATTTCGTAAAGCTGGATTTTTAAACATTTACCCCCCAAATGTTTTTCATGGGGTGTTAGCCCCGCCCCAATACACTCGCCCCCCACAGTTATTCACATGTTCTCCCTATTAAAAAGAAATAGGTTGTAGTTGAGGTGGGTGGGGCTAGCCTCAGGTGGGCGGGGTATGAAAAAATGACTCTTTGAATGACTTTTCTGGCTGAAAACTCCAGATTTGAGCATTAAATACACGAAAACTCTAGCATCTTACAGAATAAGGGACACAGCGCTGGAAACAGCAGGTCTGACACTAGCTTGTGCTGTCCTCAGCAGGGGGGGCATAACCTATGTGACAGGTTCCCTTTAAGTTTTGCTTAAACATTGAATCTGGAAGAAGCAAAGCCCACACACTATAAGGCTATGTGCACACGGCGTATTGCAGCGCCAGCGCGTACTTTCAATAGCGCCACCACTTTTGTTTTCCCCAGCGAATACTCGCCAGAAAGAAGTGATGTGCTACTTCTTTTTAAGGGCGGGTGCGTATTGTGCACTGAGGAATATGCCGGCTTATCATAGCACTATGCTATGATTTTACTGTATTTGTGGGGTGTACTTCTGGTGTACGCCTGGTAAATACGCCACGTGAACATACCCTAAACACATGTCAAATCAAATGTCTTCCTCTTTTCCTCTGTACACTGCCCAGCTGTTATTCGCTGAACAAATGTAATTACACTGCAGGCCAGATTTGACCTGTGGGCCAGAGTCTGACACCGCTGTTCTAGGCTATTACCTTGTAGGAAAATAAATGCAGAATACAGGCAGTCCCCGACTTACACCGTTCTGACTTACATCTGTCCCCTAGTTACAAATGGAGACGTATGGGGTGTGCTGGCACTTGTAGTTCCATCTTCAACAGAAGATAGTAGCTGTGGAACGACAAGTTCCAGCATTCCACAGCAGCACATGAGGTGAAGATGAGGTGAAATCTTCTTAACAGGGGCATAGACGCAAAACAAATGTAAAAACCCTTCCCTGCACTATCTGAAACTAAAAAAAAAAAAACTTTTGTGCTGGAGTCACATTTAATAAATATATCTGTTCCGACTTACATACAAATTCAACTTAAGAACAAAACTACAGTCCCTTTCCCGTTCGTAACCCGGGGACGGCCTGTACTATGAACCTTATGTATGAAAACTGTATAGCAGTAAGGCTATGTTCACACGGCTTATTTCAGAACGTATTTACATCGGATTGCCGATCGTAAATACGTTCTGAAATCAGTTGAAAATCAGTTGCAAATAATTGCCACTAAGTGTGGCACGTATTTGGAACTGATTTCCCGACGGATTCACCATCTCCATTCATTGTAGGTGTGAATCCGTCCGTAAATAAATTGACATGCACATTGTTTTTCGTCCGGATTGCCGTCGTCAATCCGCGGCGGCAATCCGGCACGGAAAATACGCGTCGTGTTAACGACGAGCAGTATTTTCTATTGAAATCAATAGAAAATGGGCTGTTACTTATATCTGACTGATTTGCCGACGGCAAATCCGCGGCGAAATAAGCCGTGTGAACGAGGCCTAAGACTGTCTTTATTGTTGCCCATAGCAACCACTCGAAGCTTATAGCAACCAATCAGAGCTCAGCTTTCACTTCATACAGTACTTTGAAAAAATAAAAGCAGAGCTCTGATTGGTTGCTATGAGCAACACAGTCTTATTGCTAGACAGTTTTCGTACATAAGGCTTTATGGATGCAAGGTCTTATCTTAAAAGATCTTGGGCGACATGAATGAACTTTGGCGCCCACACCTCAATTGTATTGCGCGCATTAGTATTGTAGAATGCACCAGAATGTTTGAAGCTGTTCTTCTGCAGGTCAGACATACAGGGCAGTGTAGAGCCAATACCACAAGTCTGGCTCAGGCACCACCTTTATCCTGGTCTGGCTGTTCTTCTTCAGGTCATACATACAGGGCAGTGTAAACCAATTACACCACACATGGTCTGGCCCCAGGCACCACATTACAATACCCTGGTCTGGCTGGGTTCGTTCTTCTTCAGGTCATACATACAGGGGAGTGTAGAGCCAATACCACAAGTCTGGCTCAGGCACCACCTTTACCCTGGTCTGGATGTTCTTCTGCAGGTCATACATACAGGGCAGTGTAGACTAATACCACAAGTCTGGCTCAGGCTCCACCTTTACCCTGGTCTGGCTATTCTTATGCAGGTCATACATACAGGACAGTGTAGAGCAATACCACAAGTCTGGCTCAGGCACCACCTTTACCCTGGTCTGGCTGTTCCCTTCTGCAGGTCATACATACAGGCAGTGTAGAGCCAATACCACAAGTCTGGCTCAGGCACCACCTTTACCCTGGTATGGCTGTTCTTCTGCAGGTCATACATACAGGCGCAGTTTAGAGCCAATACCACAAGTCTGGCCCAGGCACCAACTTTACCCTGGTCTGGCTGTTCTTCTAGAGGTCATACATACGGGACAGTGTAGAGCCAATACACAAGTCTGGCTCAGGCACCACCTTTACCCCTGGTCTGGCTGTTCTTCTGCAGGTCATAAATTATCACAAGGCCAGGTGTCTCTGACCTAATAATACCACACAAGTCTGGCTCAGGCACCACCTTTACCCTGGTCTGGCTGTTCTTCTGCAGTCATACATACTGGGCAGTGTAGAGCCAATACCACAAGTCTGGCTCAGCACCACCTTTACCTGGTCTGGTGTTTTTTCTGCAGGTCAAACATACAGGCAGTATAGGCCAATACCACCCAAGGGCTGGGCTTCTAGAAAGAAAACACTTTGACTTGGTCTACCTGTTCCAGCAGTAATGCGCCTTGTTTTTCCGTCCTCCAGTAATGAATGTGTAGATTCGTACGGTTGTGGTGCGACATGACTCCAGAACATCCCCCAATCTCAGGCGCATTACAAAGTGCTGCAGGTGCGTTATAATGCGCCTAATTTTGAAGTGTGCCTGATTGTAAATCTAGAATACAGGGCTGCGCCAGTATTTGGGAAGAAAGCAGATCAGAATACTGGCGCAGCCCTGCACATTTATGCTCCATATTAAGACATCCAGTTTAAAGAAAAATATATACTGGGCAGTATACATGATCTTTTAACATGGGACCCAATGGGTGACGGATGCCACGGTGTGCCTTCACGCTGGCATCCTTTGGAGGTATACACACACAGCAGCCTACCTGCAGTTACCACACAGAGCAGCGGTTATCAAGATTCTTACAAAAAATAAAACCTTCCATTGTTACCTCAAAGAAAACTAGCGACGGAGGAGGAGGGGGAAACAGGGGAGTAATGGAGGTAACGTATTCTATGCTCATGACTGCATCTATGCCAAGCTTGTTTGGGCAGGTCACAATCAAGTCTGCCATCCATACTGTAAAAGTGACAGCCTTTTCTGCTGCTGTTTTTGAGAGAACCCCTGAGCAGATCCCAAGAATCCCCAGTTGGTAAACAGCAGCACAGAGTAATAAACATGCTCCTGCTTTTTATGAATTATTTTTCTCTAATATACCAATTTTTCCTCTCCCTATCACCAATACCGTACATATGAGCAGACTGAATGGCATAGGATTATCCAGTACATTCAAATGGCATGAGCTGCACGTTTCCGTCAGTCTATAGATATTTTCTAACATTTACTGCAGGTGACACTGCGGGCACAGGCCGCAATAAAATAGCGTGCCTACTGGAAGGTCTCGGAGGAAGCTCGGCGGACGCCTTATTCTCTGTAGCTCTGCATGGCATTTTTAAAAACTCCTGCAGTGAAAGGGACTGCGATAATTAATTATGGTAGGCAATCGCCAACTAAGCAATGACGCAATCTTAATTTTAAAGAGGACCTGTGACCTCTCCTGACATTGTCTGTTTTAGTAAATCCTTGTGTTCCCTGTGAAATAACAATTGCGAAGGATCTTCTCTTATAACTCTGTGTTGTGCTCGTCTTCTGCTATTCCTTATAGAACATGTTTCAAACTCGGGGCCAGACGTATGAAATGGTTTTGGTCTAAGGCTATGTTCACACGGCTTAAAATGGGACGTATTTCAGTCCGTAATTACACGCCGGAGTGCGCGAATTACGGCTGGAATACGTCCCAGTCATTACGGTATTCCACAGTTCTCATAGAGAACTATGGATTCCGTCTCTCCTCCCCGCTTGGCGAATCCGCCGCGGGGGGGGAGATAAGTGACATGTGAATTACTAACGGCGTATACACGCCGCTGGTAATGAAAGTCTAGGGGCCGGCGAGGTGCTGGTCCCCCGCTCCCGCCCCCGTCCACACGGCGTAATTGCGGGCCGTAATTACGCCCCGCAAGTAAGCCGTGTGAACATAGCCTAAAACTCACTTTTTTGCCCATAGGTTTCTATGGGGAAAAAAAGGGAGTCTTAGACCAAAACCGTTTCATACATGTGGCCCAAGGTCCTAGGGCTGATTCAGCCCGCCATGTTCTGTTATGTGGCCCGTGAGAGGCTATATACAATGAACAGAGATGGACAAGGCACGGATGCAGAAGGGCCAACTCTTAATTTTTCCCAGTTTACACAGTCAGCGTTTGGCGGAAACAGTGGTGCCAGCACCGGTAGTGACCGCCACCTTGGATACGGCGCTCCGGCGCACACCTCCACACCGCTCTGTTCATCAGCTGACAATAGCGCAGTTCTGACAGCGCTACTATTTGACATCAAATAGTTATTTGATGGCAGCCAAAATGCTGATGTGGCCCTCAATGAATATGGGTTTGTCACCGCCATTCTAGAGGTTTATTACTGAATTCGTCAGCTGGGTGTTACCTTTTTTTGGGGAGATGAGTTAGGTGCCTGCACAGTCTGACATCGTCCAATCAGAGCTGTGTGCAGGGTCACATGGTAAAGCCCATCTGACAGATTCATTTATACGATTACTGAAGAATAAGGGTAAGTTTACACAACGTATCTGCAGAGTGGACTTCGGTGCGTAATTGCGCTGCAATGCGCATTGAGTACACCCCACAAATACGATAAAATTGTGTGCTATGTTAGGCTTGCGTATTCCCAGGATGTACTGTGCACCCGTAAAGAAAAAGTGACATGTCACTTCTTTTGGGCTGTTACGTGGAGGAGGAGAGGGGGAACAAAACTAATAGAAGGCAGGGCTGTTGTGTTGTTAAAAGTACGCACTGGCCAGCACTTACTTTCAATAGCAGGCGTATTACAGTGCGCACGGTTACGCGCGGCAATACACTGTATGAACATACCCTAACAGAGAAACAACACAGAGTTATAAGAGAAGATGCTCCAGAATTGTTATTCCATGGATAACACAAAAATCTACTAAAATAGACCTAGAGATGTCACAGATGTCACAGGAGATGTCACAAGTGTCTTTAATACCGCTCTAAAGGGGGAGATTCCCTTCAGCTGATAAAGGAAGAAGCTAGAACTGCTCTAAAAAGGAAACAAAGTTGTTTAAATTGCAGAAAATAAAGGATTTTAAGGATTTTAGTTTTATTTTTGACATTATACTAATTTGTGACAGCATTTACAACCACCCCGAGATATTTTCTTCACCACCGCTGACCTTCACCGCATAATGCAGATTGGCATGTTATAAGCGAATGGTAGCCAGAAAATAAAGAACTGGTACATCCTGCCAGACGGAGAGAGAGAAAAAAAAAAAAAAGGTTCTACTCGGAGAGGACACAGGAAAGGATTCATTGTGATTGAATGTGCGTCAGAGAGAAAAGATAGCGACTGGATCATAAAAACTCTTTATGGCCATTAAGGTGCGTAGGGGCAGTTAGCAGTAGTCACAGAACATCTAGGGACTCGTGATTAATAACTAGAAAGGATATGCAGGCATTTAACTGCGACCCTGGGAGGGAAGGTGACTATCTGCACAAGAAGAGACACTATTTCCCAGCTGTCACAGCTCCCGTCTGACCTTTCACCCTCCAAGACTTCTGTAGAGATCACAGTCTTCCTCCAAGTCTTTTAATGAGCATTACCATAAGATGAAAACCTAAAAAGACACCCGGACATGGCAGAGCCAAGATGCAGAGCGGCTTCCTCTCACTATACCAGCAAAGCTATTCATCACCTGGTATTAATCTAGTGCCACAAAATGTAACAGTCCTGTACCTACAAGGCTGAATTCACACACGGCCGATTCCCTGAGATTTTTACCTTCACAGTTCACAGGCAAACCTTTTACCAATCTGCTGCAGAGTTTTTCATGGAAATTGACCTGCAGTGCAGATGTCAATTTCAGCTCCAGATCCACCACAAATTTCACCCTCTCCATGAAAATGGGTAAAATTTGTTGTAAATCCGCATCAAAATCTGCATGTGACACATGTGGATTGTGCTGCAGATTTACTGTGGATTTGCAATGCAAAAAATCCACCACCTGTAGGCTTAGGCTATGTCTACACAGCACTGGATTCTCGTCGGATTTTCAGCGGATTCAGTATTTTGAATCCGGTGAAAATTCTACCGTTACCCAGCGCTGTGTAGGCTTCAATAGAAAATCCGTGCTGTAGTCTACACAGCACAGGTTTTCTACTGAAGCCGCTGGCCATCCGGCAGAAGATAGAACATCTTCTGCCAGATTCGGATTCCCGTGCAGCCCGTGTACTGGGTTGGCGGGAAATCCGAAAACCCACTTTGGCTTTTGGCGCAAACCTGTGCCAAAAGCCGGGTACAGTAATGTAAAATTGCCATCGGATTTTGTGCGCCATTTTAACACTGCTATGTAGACACAGCCTTACTCTACAAGAGCACTACAAAAACATGTATACCCTGTCCTGCTGAGTGCTCACCTTGAGGGGGTGCTCCATAACACAGGGATTTATATTTTGATGTTCACTGTGTATGCATCATTCCCTTAAAGAGGCCATTTTGGACATGTCTGTTTTAGTAAAACAGTGTTCCCCATGACATAACAATTCTGGAGCATCTTTCCTCAGATCTCTATGATGTCTGCTCCCACTGGTGTTCCTTCTGGAAATTCATTACTAATCTGTCAAAAGGGTGTTACCAATTGTGGGGGTGGGGAGAAGGTTTTCCCTGCACAATCTGACATTGTCCAATCAGTGCTGACAGTGAGTATGTGCATGGACACACCCCTATGAAAACCTAAACAGCAACACCCATCTGCAATACATTTTTGGAGGAACAACAGAGGGACAGCACAACACAGAGTTATAAGAGAAGATGCTCCAGAAATGTTATATCACAGGGAACACAAAGATTTACTAAAACACGTGAGGAGAGGTCACAGGTCCTTGTTAAAGGGGTTGTCTCACTACAATGATTCATCTCACCTCAGTCCTGTTTTCTTGCTTTCATTTTGAATTCAGGGGGGTGTTTACTGGCTTCTACTAGGCTGCAGTAGAAGCCAGGCCTGTAGCTATAGCAACCAGCGCTGGCAGCCTATCAGGAGAGATCCAACAGGTCTGTAGCTATAGCACCTGAAGAGATGATGCAGCTCATACAAGAGGGGATATCTAGGAATAGGTAGGACACTGTTAATGGACATATATTGCAAAGTGACTTGTCTTTGCAAGATCTTTACCATAAAAAGCAATCCTTGTAGTGAGACAACCCCTTTAAGCTTTGCACTAGGCATAACACTGTGTACAGATTTTGGCAAGTGTTCATGTGCATCTAAATATTAGGCTTGGTTCACATCTGCGTCTGAGCTCCGTTCGGACCCGCCATCTTTTAGGTTCAAACAGAAACAAAAGGATCCATTTGACAACGGACACCAATGGCGCTCGACAGACCCTATCTATTACAATGGGTCCTTCAGGTTTCTGTTGTGGTATCCGTCTTTTAGACAGAAAAAAAATAGCATAGTCATTCCCGACAGAACATGCGTCGAAAGTTCTGAACCTCCAAAACAGGTCTGAACAAAGCCTAATTTACCAAACCGTACACTTCTGGAGTGCTAGAATAAGCCTTAGGACTAAGTGAAAACCCAATACTTAACACCCAAAGAGCATGCAAACTATATGATCACATGATAGTTGGTTGTACGTAAACTCATGGCTCAAGTCCTACAACATAATAGTACTAACAAACTAATCCATTGCACAGAGATCAAATGTATCGGTCCTATGGGGATAAAGCACATAAAGTGCTGCTGTATGTTGGCATCTTCTAACCAGGGGTGCCATCAGGGCAGTACTCCTGTCGGGGGGGGGGGGGGGGGGGGTGACTGGCAATAGTCTGGGGGCCCCAGATGCTTCAGCTGCATGCATGCTGCAAATGGAGGTGCGGGCACGCTTTTTTTTTTTCTTGGTGTGACTTTATTGGTTTGGTCATGTTTTGGCAAGATTACCATATAGCTCTATGATGGAGACGAGTGCCGGATTACCAGATTTTTTTCAGCTTTTTGGTTCCTCTGCTTTTCTGGCAATCTGAGATTTTGCTATGAATTGTAATATGCATAGATGACTGACTATGAAGAGCAATTTATCATATACCACATGCATTAAAACCGCCTCAGAATCCAAATATCCTTTGCCAAAGCACCAAATCAATAGTCCACGTTTCATTTTTCCATACACCTTCAAAAAAAAAAAAAAAAAAAAAAAAAAATTAAACCAAGATTGGCATGTTTTTCGAGCATTTTAATACATTAGACCCGTGCATAGTTGTATATACTGTGCAAGATAGTGACTGGTAATAGTCTGGGGGGCCCTGATGCTTCAGCTGCATGTGGCATTGAAATTACTTATGGCCGCCATGATTCGAACATGACGTCTGTCGAGACCCAGGGTAAAATTCATTCAGGTTGTATTTGCTCCCTACACATATAAGTGAGGACAGGATCCTTCTATTCAGGAAAGGGCCGGACAGGGGGCGCAGCCCTGCGGGGAGGCCCCTGCATGACCCGGCGCGCCGTCCGTGGCGCAAGGTCATAGGGGGCGGAGCCTAGCGGGCAACGCGCAGTGAAGGGGGGCCGGCATATAAAGCCGAGCCCGCGCTGCGCGGGAGCAGACGCGCGGTCAGCACAGGATAGCAGTGGTAAGCTGACGCGCGTGCTGCTCCTGTGACAGGATTTTTATTAGTGTCTGGAGTGCCATAATGTCTGGGCCAGCCAAGGTAGAGGCCCTGATAGCCCAGCTGAGGCAGGCAGCAGGAGAGCGCGGCCCCGCCTGGCTGGCGGAGCAGGTACGGGGCGCGCTGGGAGGGGGGAGCACGGCCGCATCTGGGTCGTCCACTCCCCCTGTAACGGCCACCAGTGCAGGGGCCAATGTCAGGCGCAGGACTCGGCCGCCGGAGCGGCTGAGCCCGGAGCTGACACCGAGGGCCCGCGTTCGCCGCAGGAGCCCCTCCGGGGACCCTCCGGGTCGGGCCGCGCGGTCGTCCAGGCGGCCGTGCGCAGCCCGGCCTGGGAGGAATCCAACTAGGCGGGCGGGCCCTGCGGAGCGTCGTGGGCGCCATCCCAGCCCGGGGGTGGCGCACACGGTGGCTCCAGCCGTCGTGATTCCCGCGGCAGCGGCGGGTGCCCCTGGCGAGGAGCCAGTCGGGGGGCCCGCCAGGGAGCGTGTCCGGAGTTCCGGGAGAGAAGAGGCTGAGGCAGGCCTGAGGACGACGTACTCAGCTGAAGCTTGGCGGACGGCCGGACCTGGAGGTCTGGGGCCTGAGATGCGTTATGGGGACTCACTTGGGGGTCCTCCGGCGTGGGAGAATGCAGGAAGGGTCCGATCGGAAATCCATGTGGTCCGGGAACGTCAGCGGTCGAGATCAGCAAGGCGAGAGGAGGACATCACCAGCGTGGGACAAGGAGACAGGCTTCATGGATCGGGCAGCGCGGCTGGCGGGATCACAGCTCCTGTGCAGCCTGGTGAGTCTCCTTCTATGTTTGTCTCGTCACCGCCGGGGCATGCGGCGCAGGGGTTGGCGTCGGGCTTAGCTCCTCCGGGCGGTGGAATCGCGGCTTGGCAGGATTTAGCTGGTAGTTTACGGGAATTTTTGGCTCGTTTCCCTGGTACGCCAGGATCAGGGTGTCAGCAGTCCCCGTTGTCGGCTTGGAGCGTAGCGGGTAACTCGGCGGGTCCGGTTTGGCCTACGTTGGGGACGAGGGACCTGACGACTGGGGACGGGGGGGGAACCGCTAGGGAAGCTGGGGTGACTGTATCGGTTCAGACTGAACAGGATACAGTGGACAGGGTGAGGTTGGACGACAGAGCAAAAGGGGAAGTTTATGTTTGCTTCGAAGGCCCCTTGGGTGCTCATTTAAAAAAGGAGGTGAGAGAAAAAATTTGGCAAGATGAATATGTCGAAATTTTTTCTCTTCTTCCTCTTGAAAAATTTAATTTACCCAAAGGAAAACGGGACGAAAGCAAAAAAGATGAGGAGGAGAAGCGAAGGTGGCGGCTGATACCGCAGACCTTTCAGAACTGGATGCAGGCATTTGCTATTTTGGCGAGTGTCATCGGGGAAAAGTTCCCCGAGCATTGTTCGGCGCTTTTTTGTTATCTTGATTCGATAGGTGAGGCGCAACGGGTTTATGGGGGGCAAGCATGGCTCCGTTATGACGAGCAGTTTCGTCAGAGGAAGGCGGTGCGGCCGTCAATCCGATGGGATCACAAGGACATCGGTTTGTGGTTGAGAGTCATGGCCCCGACCCGTTACGGTCAGCCCTTTCAGGGCGGACCCGGGGGCTTTAGCCAGCAGGGAGGCGTCGGGTCAGGAAGCAGCGGATCCCAAGTGGGATTCAAGGCCGGGATCTGTTGGCAATTTAATGAGAACCAGTGTAGGTTCGGGACAAATTGCAGGTTCAAGCACGTATGCGCAGTTTGCAGCGCCGCCTCCCACGGGGCAGCTCGGTGCTTGCGCAGGGGAAGAGGAAAGGGGGCTGGTCCTTCTCAAGGGAATGACCCCGGTGAGCATTCTCGCGATGGGGCCGTACCTAGATAGATACCCGGATCAAAAGGCTGCGGGGTTGTTAAGGGAAGGGTTTAGGGATGGTTTTCGGATCCCGCCACCCTCTCACGAGGTTCCTTTTTCTACCAAAAACTTACGGTCGGCTTTTCAACACCCGGGGGTAGTAGCGGAAAAATTGGCGAAAGAGGTATCCTTAGGGAGAATGGCGGGCCCATTTGGGACCAAGCCATTAAAAAATTTGGTGGTTTCCCCGTTAGGGGTGGTTCCGAAGAAGGAGCATAATAAATTTAGGTTAATTCATCATTTATCGTTTCCGAAGGGTCTTTCGGTGAATGATGGTATTGATCCCGAATTATGTTCGGTGGTTTACACGTCGTTCGATGCGGCGCTTCGTTGGGTTCGGTATCACGGTCGGGGGGGCCCTGATGGCAAAGACGGATATTGAATCCGCTTTTCGCTTGTTGCCAGTGCATCCGGATAGCATTAGGCTGTTGGGCTGTTTTTGGGAGGGGTCGTTTTTCATAGATAAGTGTTTACCAATGGGGTGTTCCATATCCTGCTTTTATTTTGAAACATTCAGTTCCTTCTTGGAATGGGTGGTGCGGGATGTTTCGGGGTTGTCATCCGTCATTCATTACCTAGATGACTTCCTTTGCATTGGCCCAGCGGACTCAGAGGTGTGCGGGTCGCTGTTGGCATCAATGCAATGGGTGGCGAATCATTTTGGAGTCCCGCTGGCGGCAGAAAAGACAGAAGGGCCGACCACATCGATTAACTTCTTGGGTATCCACATTGATTCCATTTCAATGGAATGTAGTCTGCCAGAGGACAAGTTGTTGGGCTTGCGTTCAGAAGTCGAAAGGGTGTTAGCGGGCAGGAAGGTAACTTTGAGGGACTTACAGTCCCTATTGGGGAAATTGAATTTTGCCTGCCGCATTATGCCCATGGGAAGGGTGTTCTCGCGACGGTTGGCGGGGGCGACGGCGGGGGTTCGGGCCCCACATCATTTTATTCGATTAACGGCAGGGATGAGGGAAGATTTAAGGGTGTGGCAGACGTTCTTGGAGCAATATAATGGACGATCCATTATATTGGGTAAGGAGTTGAGCAACGCTGACATCGAAGTCTTTACGGACGCGGCGGGAAGTGTGGGCTTTGGGGCGTACTGTCAAGGGGACTGGTGTGCGGGCCGGTGGCCTGCGACCTGGGTGGAAGCGGGCTTGGTTAAAAATCTGGCTCTTCTTGAACTGTTCCCTATTATATTGGCCTTTGAGATATGGGGGGAGCGTTTCAGGAATAAGAAGATTCGCTTCCACTGCGATAACCTCGGGGTCGTCCAGGCGATAAACTCCTTGTCGGCTTCCTCTCCTCCTGTCTTATGTTTGCTGCGACGTTTTGTCCTGCGATGCTTGGACCTGAACGTATGGGTGGTGGCGACACATGTCCCGGGAGTAGATAACAACCTGGCTGACGCATTATCTCGTTTGCAGCTGGAGCGCTTCCGGGAGCTGGCGCCGGATGCAGCAGAAGTAGGGGCGGAGTGCCCCAGGGAGTTATGGACCGTGGTTTGGATGCCGCACATCACTTGGTCAGTGCGGGGACTTGGGTTGCATATTCGGCATCATGGGCTCTGTGGGAGCGCTGGGTAGAGCACCTTGGGCGGGTGATTACGGAGAGGGAGAGGGCGGCGGCCTTGTTTTGTTTAGTGGGGCATGTTGTTAATGAAGGGTGGTCCGTATCTAAGGTTGCACGCATGATGTCGGCTTTGGCTTTTGGCTTTAAGTCACGGGGGATGGCGGACATTACAAAGGATTTCCTTGTCGCGCAGGCTTTGAAGGGTTTGCGGAAGGGTAGGCGTAAGGCTGATCAGCGGCGCCCGGTGGTTTTTAGCTTGTTGGAAAAACTGGGGGATAGGCTTTCAGGGGTCTGTTCTTCAAATTTTGAGATCAGTCTCTTTAGACTCGCCTTTTCATTGGCCTTTTTTGGGGCGCTACGCGTTAGTGAACTGGTTTCCCCCAGTAAGAAAGTGGTTGGGGGTCTACTAGTCTCAGATGTACAGAGGACGGCGGACGGTTTGGCGATCCTGATAAGGCGGTCTAAGACGGATCAGGGGGGTAAGGGTAAGGTAGTGCGTTTAGGGGCAGTTGTGGGCGCGGTCATGTGCCCGGTTAGGTGTTTTGATGATTATAGTAGGATACGGGTAGGGGGCGCCGGCCCCCTGCTTGGGCACTCAGACGGCAGTTTCCTGTCTCGGTTCCAATTCACGGCGGTCTTTCGTCGCTGTTTGGAAGAACTGGGTCTAAACTCGCGTCAGTTTGCGCCACATTCCTTCCGCATCGGGGCGGCCACGGAGGCGGCGGGTTTGGGATTGGATGCAGACTCGGTGCGAAAGATAGGGAGATGGGAGTCTGAGAGGTTTAGGTTGTATATTCGCCCGCATTTAGTGGCGATATAGTGTTGGGTCCAAGTGGGGGGTGGGGGGGGGGGAGAGCAATTTGTTTTCAATTAGGACATGGGTTTTTTCTGTGATTTCTTCCCCCTTCCTTCCTTTTTCCCTTTGTTTTTCTTATAGGGCAACGATTGGTCTGGATTTTGGGCCACTCGTTTGTGCATTGGGGGTCGGAACGAGCGGCGCTGAGAGCTAGTGGTCGGCAGCTTGGAATACCGGAAGAAATTGCAGTGGTGCGATGGATCTGAAAAAGAGGGATGGTGTGGAGTCAAGTCTTGCCGGACTTTCAGGAATTCGTATTTTGGGATAGGGCACCGGATATTGTTGTTTTTCACGTTGGGGGGAACGATTTGGGGTCACGTCCCATTAGAGAGTTGATTAGGGACATTCGTTTTGATTTGTTGCGGCTATGGTCCCTTTATCCAGGATTGGTGATTGTTTGGTCGGATATGGTGCCGAGGCTAGCATGGCGTCACGCTTCATCAGTAGCAGGAATTAATAGGGCCCGTGTTAAGGTTAATAGATCAGTGGCGTCCTTTGTAGCTCGGAATGGGGGATTTGTGGTTAGACATAGAGAATTGGAGCCTGGTGACGGGGAGTTTTGGCGTAGGGACGGGGTGCACTTGAATGCTGTAGGGCTCGATTTGTGGTCTTGGGATATCCGTGAAGGGATTGAGAGGGCTTTGGGGCTGTGGGGGGCGTCGCGGTCGTAAGGGGGTCACGATCGCTAGCTGTGGCGGGTTGGGGTCCTTGGAGTCGGTGAAATTATGGGGGAGTCAGGCTCAGCTTGGCTCCCAATTTCGTGGATGGTCTGGTCTGGCGAAGATTTGGGCTCCACAGGGCAGCGTCCTTGGGAGCAGGTCATGGAATGGTTAGCCGCCTGAGGTGGCTCTTGGTGCCCTGAAGCCGGGGGTGATGGCTGGGGGCAAAGAAGACTGCGGAGAGAAGAAACAGGTGTTTCCGCCAGACCCTGGTTGTTGGTTCATTTTAGCTCCAAGGACCTCAGCCCCAAGTTGATGGTTATGGTGGATGGGTATTGTGGGGGGTTAGTATCATTAGTTTTCTGTTATTATTATTTGTCTGTATGTAAATAAACGGCTGCTGTGGCCAAATTATCCAATCCAAGTCTCGGTGTTTCTATAAGGGATGTGTGGGATTAGAGGGTTGAGCTAAACAGCAGAGGATAGGCGCTGCCTAGGGTCAAGTTGACTTGTATATAAGATCTCCTGTGAATTGGCTATGCTCGAAGTCTCCTATTGCAGGAAGCAGAGCTGGATTATAATCCATTCAATTCTTTGTTTTCCCAAAAGAAAAATGGCGCTGCTGGCGGCTGCTTATCCCCTACTGAAATAACATTCTTGCTCAGGGAGTCACAGCTTTCGCCCAAACTATCCCTGTGCAGCTGCTATCTTATATGTGTGTGGCCAGTTTATCTCTTCCTCACAGCGTCAGACTCCACAAATAACCTCTGGTAAAAAGGCTGAAAACGAAGGGATCCGATAGATTTACAAACAGCTTCCGATGTGAGGGCCGTGCTCATTATCAGCAGGCACATGCCGTTCTAATGTCTCCCTCCATCCTCCGCCACACACCTATCATCATGACATCTGATCGGCGCTTATTTTTAGTGATGGCGAATCAATCTTGCCGATTTGCTGGTTTAGCAGTCAACAGAATTCAATGTCTGAATCGATTTGTTAAATGTTTGCATCAATTTAGCAAGAGCAAATCACAGAGCCGGAGATTCACTTCGCTCCACACATTTATAGATGGCGGATCCGTAGCCGGAGAAGGGATAGGCTCACCTTTACTTTTTTGGAAAACGAAGACAAAGCATATCCACGCTCTTTGAAGCTATTCCTCCACTGGTTTCCAGACTGACTGAAAACTGGAAAGAGGTAACATTCCTCATTAGAGAGAGGCACCAAGTGGGTGTGTGGAGACTTATACACCATTAGTCGCTCCACTGACATTTAAATATATTCTAAAGAACTCATGGGAAATGCGCTAGGACTCAGCAGCTATTACATGAGTATCTTGTTGGCTCTAATTTCTTTCACAGTGCAAGTCAACTGTGATTTAAAGGGAATGAGTCATCAAAAATAACTTATTGTTTAACTAACATTTTTATGCTCAACACATTTTTTAAGAATTTTTGGTTACTTTTTTTTTTAAATTTTCCACATCACTTTCTTTTTTTTAAAAAAAACATATTTTATTGGGTACATTAAACATGTAACATTATACAGTGCCAGAACCATTCTTTAACATACAGAATGTAATCGCCTTGTATGTGCCTATTTTATAATTGCATACATAAATTTATACATGCGATAAACATTGTAGTAAAGTAGAAATATTAGTGTCATTGATGTTTACTTTGTCTCTTTTCCTATTCAATTCCATATCACTTTCAACATTTTTTAATAATTCTTAAGTCCTGCAGTTTTCACTTTGGCCACTAGGCCTAATAATAGTCTGTCACTTCCTGTTCTGTAGAGAAAGATTCTCAGTTGTCTGCTCATTATCAGCACAAAGAGGGTCAAACTGAAAGGAGACACCGGTGTGAATAGATAACACAGGATCCACCAGTCACAAGAGGAGATAGTCACAGTTCACCCTTTCACCTCCCTGCACACTGATTTCTTCCCAGGTCACAGAGCATGACTAGAAAACTCTCCTATAGAAGTGAATAGGACTGAGTCAGTTTTAAGTCTCATATGTGCATGATGCTACTGTAAAGCATCTCTCTGACTGCTGGTAAAGCAGTGCAAACAAGGCCTAGTGGCCAAGGTGAAAACTGCAGGACTTAAGAATTATTAAAAAATATTGAAAGTGATATGGAAAAAAAAAACAGCCAAAAATTCCTAAAAAAAGGTGTTCAACATAAAAATGGGGCTTAAACAATGACTCTTTTTTTGATGACACATTCCCTTTAAGGAAGGCTTCATCCAATATGTGCTGCTGCAAAGTCTGGAAAGGAAGACTATATGGAGATAACCAATAAGATGTCTTATCGGTTCTCAAAAACCAAACACAGCCACCCCCAGCTGGCACTGAAACCATTCAAACATTGAACTAGTGTAATATTTAAAATGTATTACTGCTATGTTTTACATATGCACAAAATAAAGGCTTTTAGTGCACAGTTTGATCAAATAACATTTGTCCACCTACTGGATCTAGAGCAGGGATCCCTCTGATGAGGCTACCTTGACGAAGTAGGTGGGTATACACAATTTGGTCAAATTGCACATTATATGCCATTATGTTGTGCATATATATAGCATAGTAATAGTACATTAATAAATATTTAAATAGTTCACTGTATGTATGGCTTTAGAGTCGGCTGGGGATGGCTGTATTTGTTTTTTGTGAACCAATAAGACAGCTTATTGCTTATTTCCATATAGTCTTGCTTTCCAGTTTTCATATACTTTTTTTTACAGTCACAACAGTGTGCACCATCATCTATGCATGCTGCAAATGGAGGTGCGGGCTCACTTGTTTTTTTTCTTGGTGTGACTATTGGTTTGGTCTTGTTTTGGCAAGATTACCGATTATCGTATAGTTCTATGATGGAGACGAGTGCCGGGTTATCAGATTTTTTTCAGTTTTTTGGTTCCTCTGCTTTTCTGGTAATTTGAGATTTTGCTATGAATTGCAATATGCATAGATGACTGACTATGAAGAGCAATGTATCATACACCACGTGCATTAAAACTGCCTCAGAATCCAAATATCCTTGGCCAAACCACCAAAATCAAGTCCACGTTTCATTTTTCCATACACCTTCAAAAAAAATAAAAACTAAAAAAAAAAACTAAACCAAGATCGGCATCTTTTTCGAGCATTTTAATACCTTAAGCCCGTGCATAGTTATATATACCCTGCAATAGCTTTTCGTATGATGTATATTACATGCACACACGGCGCACACACTTATTATGAAGGCCCTCAGCTTCTACCTCCCTGGGTTGCAAGAGGAGGTCAGAACAGCTGCATCCCCAGCTGTGACATCTGGAGATGGGCTGCAATGGAAAGGTTCCCCAGTCAGGGCTCGTCAGGCTTTAATTGATCCCAGCGCTGCGCGTCCCTCATCGGCAGCAAGCTGTGAAGAGCGTGCGGAAGCAGAGAAAGGAAAAATAACAAGCAAAGCACTGCTCCCATGTTAACTCCTGCCATGCCGGAGATGCCTGCAGTGAGACTGAGGAGCGTGTTCTACCATACCGTTCAACGAGACCACAATATAGCGGGTCATTTTCGGTGGCCCATTTTTTTTTAACCTTTCAAGCAATTAGTCCTAGAAGTAGGACTACCGGAGATATCAAGAGCTTCTGATGAACCAGAGATTGTCCAACATGTTGGAAGATCTCTCTGTGACATACCTATCCAGCGCCAAGGGCATGAGGGGGTCTGGGAACAGAAAGACGTCAAACCGCCATAGGTGTCTGGGAGCCATCGCGCCATGAATGGCTGCAAAGGTCATTAATTAAAGGGGGAAAAAAAGAAAATCTTTGTGGAGCCGGTAGTCACAACGGAGCCACTATTGTACTATAATGACAGCGAATGAAAAGAGCTCCGTCTTGTCAGTCTATCCTCAGCCTACCCGTGCTGCTGCTTTATATTTTGATCAGTCATTCATGAGATCCATCATGATTATGCACTAATTGCAATGTCTCATTAAGCCTGGCATCCACTCTTTTCTCATGTTATAAGATTGAGGGAGTCATTATAGCGTCACGTCGTTTACTGGCATAATCTATTAGTAATATGCTGACCTGGAACAATATATGCATAATTAAAGGACAACTCCATCCAAGAGGCTTCGCAGGTCCTACCTACCAGGCTAATATTCATCCTAAGGACATGTTCAGATGACGGATTTTACCACCTAAAAAATCTGCTGCGGATCTGCGACGGAAATCTGGGGCATACCCTCGTATGTATTTCTTTCTATGCAACCTAGCTCCATTCCACAGGACCAATCTGCATTCAGACTATCCAATATGGTTTCCAGATGAAATCAAGTGTCTTGACCCTTTTTTTGCATATGAATTTATAAATCCCAATTGAAAATGGGAGCAGTATTTACATTTTCCTAGTTTAAAAGGGGTAAACTTGCTCATTAGGGAGAAGCATCATGTAGGTATGTGGAGACTTATACACCATGGTCAGTCCACTGAAATTTAAAGGGGTTGTCTCACTACAGGGATTGCTTTTTATGTTAAAGATCTTGCAAAAACAAGTCACTTTGCAATATATGTCCATTTGTGTCCTACCTATTCTGGGATATCCCCTCTTGTATGGGCTGCATCAGCTCCTCCGATTACTATAGCTACAGACCTGTTTGATCTCTCCTGATAAGCTGCCAGCGCTGGTTGCTATAGCTACAGACCTGGCTTCTACTGCATCCTAGTGGAAGCCAGTAAACACGCACCTGAATTCAAAGTGAAACCAATAAAACAGGACTGAGGTAAGATGAATCGATGTATTGAGACAACCCCTTTAAATATATTCAAAAAAGGCTCATGTGAAGAGAGCCAAGGACTCTGCAGCGCCCCTTTTTGGATGTAGCATTCATGGTGCCTCTCTCCCTACTACTTTTTAGCTGCATCACTCAGCCAACCAGTGTTCTACTGTGCACTGTTGAGGAGTAAGCACCCCAAATCAGCTGTCTGTGGATGACTATAGTTGTTATCCCATTCACATTTCAAAGTCCCAAATTTTTCTTATGAGTCTTTTGAATAAATTTAAATTTTCTTGTTTATCTACCCAAATACTTAAAGGTGTTGTCTAACTACATTTATTCATCTCATCTCAGTCCTGTTTTCTTGATTTCATTTTGAATTCAGGGGCGTGTTTACTGGCTTCTACAAGGCTGCAGTGGAAGCCAGGTCTGTAGCTATAGCGACCAGTGCTGGCAGCCTATCAGGATAGATCAAACAGGTCTGTAGCTATAGCGACCAGTGCTGGCAGCCTATCAGGATAGATAAAACAGGTCTGTAGCTATAGCAACCAGTGCTGGCAGCCTATCATGAGAGATCAAACAGGTCTGTAGATATAGCAACCAGTGCTGGCAGCCTATCATGAGAGATCAAACAGGTCTGTAGCTATAGCAACCAGTGCTGGCAGCCTATCAGGAGAGATCAAACAGGTCTGTAGCTATAGCGACCTGAGGAGCTCATGCAGCCCATACAAGAAGGGATATCTCTGAATAGGTAGGATACTGGTAATGGACATATATTGCAAAGTGACTTGTTTTTGCAAGATATTTAACATAAATAGCAATCCTTGTAGTGAGACAATCCCTTTAACAAAACAGTCATCAGATGTAAAAGGCTGGGATAGCCCAAGTGATATTTTTTCATAGATATTTCAAAGAACTTTTAGTTTTGGGTGGGGAACTCACAGCCAGAACTGGTCAACTTTCTCATCCTGGATATAGTTAGACACGCTGAACCCAAGAGTCATAGAGACTATAAATTAGTATTTGGATGAAGTTTTAAACTTTTTTCAAGTTTGCAATGACCGGTGTGGAGCTGTGAAAATCAAGAGAAGTCCCCTGCATTTACTTAGGAAATGCTGCCCTGGGGTGAGATTAAAAGAAAAACCCTGTGCAACCCACTACTGGGAGACCAGAGCCCGTAACCTTTTCCATATGTGACGGAAATCCTGCCATCCAGACTGTGATCCCTGCGCCACCCCCTGTACCATAAACCACCCCGCGCTTACTCTCACAGATAATAAATAATGGTTGGCTCCTTGTAAAATCCGCTGCGGGGACTGTTCATAGGACATGAAAAAACTAGGAGATATTAGTTTTATGTGTTATTTTGTGTTATTCTGATGCAAGACAGAAAGGACTATCTTAGAAGATCTGTGGCCCTTGACAACAGAAGTTACGAATTGCCTGTGGCTTTTTGATTTCTGGCTTGCAGCAATCTAGGGAGGAGATTGCGACGGACTACTTTCTCCATATAGGATACATGTTGGTTAAAGGATTTATTAGTTCACTCTAAAAATGTTCCACACTTCAGTTCCTTATAATTCATAAGGAACTGTACGTGTCATTATGCAGGGTGATGGACCAAAGTTTATGAGAAGACCCTCTAGTAATAGACCAGGAGCTACTAATGTCTCTGAGGCATGAAGAACGCATTAACATCTGTAAAATAATGCCAAAAACCTGTGCAGTTCACTTCAAAAGGAGCGAAGCTAACTGTGTAACAAATGCTATGTCTACATGTTGGCCTGGCTGTTAGTCTAGATGACTTCTTCAAGACTACACTGGCCTGATATCTTAATTTGAGATCAAAACAACTGACCAGTCAAAAACTTGCCACATAATTTTATGCTTTAAGGAAATGTCCACTTTAGCCAGATACGCGTAGCACGAGACTGGGTTCGTACAAGGTGGCTCGTCACTTACCCTGTTTCCCCAAAAATAAGACATCCCCCAAAAATAAGACATCCCTCGAAAATAAGACACCCCCCGAAAATAAGACCCCCCCCCCCCCCGAAAATAAGACATCACCTGAAAATAAGACCTAGTGCATTTTCCTATGCAATTCAGAGTTTGGCTGCTTATGCTGATGTTTGTGAGGAAATCACTACAGTAGATTAATACATGTTAATTTTTTGTTCAACAATAAATGTGAATTCTTGTTCATGGAAAAATAAGAAATCCCTAAAAATAAGTCTTAGCTCGCCTTTAGGAGCAAAAATGAATATAAGACACTGTCTTATTTTCGGGGACACAGGGTATGTAACGCACAGAAGTCACAAATCTTAGGCATACGTGCCAACATTTGGAATTGGTCTTCAGGGAGATTTTGAATTGCAGCTTGCCACCTTGATGGTTTGTGTAGGCCACACCCCCTGTTTTACATGACACGCCCTCTTTTGCACAAATTTACACCCCCTTGTCACATTTGTGTAACAGTTTTGGAGGAAAGCTGATCAGGGATGTGGTATCCTTCAGCTTTACTGGACATTGGATCTCCTCACCAGCATCCAAGCTGGGTAACACCACATCAATCAGCTTTCCTTCAGAGACAAGCTACAATGTGGTCCCTGTGCACCAAGTGATGTCAGGGCAGCGTCTCATGATGCTTTACTCTGGCACCACCACTATTTAAAGAGCAACCCACAGCCAGTAAAAAAAAAAGTGCTCAGATGTATAAAGTGGTTTAGCTGTCATATAGGCTTAGGCTAAAACCGACCAAACATTGTCAACTTGTGACTATGTTTGGCCCCTTTTCAGCCATATATGCTGCACTAGTGTATATAGTGCAGAATATAGCAATTCTGTCCCACAAATATGTGAAAAAGGCCAATTTTAATCTACACTATGGTTATTCCACGGTATATGTCTGATTACTTTTTAGCAGGTACTCAGGCGGATACACCTCATTTAAATTACTTTATTTATAGGACAAGTTTTATACAGTTGACACCAGAAGTTTCCATACACTATATAAAAATACACATGTGCATGCTTTTCTCACTATCTGACATGAAGCCTACCATTGCAGGAGATTTACCAACTCTTCAGGGAGCCCGGGAGGACTCCTCCTTTTTAGGGAGTCTCCCTGATGATCAGGGATAGTTGGTAAGTATGATCTTAGGCCATGATCACACTGCTGAAGTGAGTTCAGATTTGACAGCAGGAATACAGCAGAACATAGTAGTCTTGTCTTCAACCCTGTTGAACTCCATTGTAAATTAGAGGGTTTCTATAAGGCATGACAGGGATCTGTTGGGATCTGTCATAACATTGCAACTTTTGCTATGTACAGAAACCACAACACTTATGTGGATAGTGTCTTAAAGACATTGGGCGACATGTATGATTTTTGGCACCCAGGCGCAATTTATTTTGCACGCATTAGTAGCGTAGAATGCACCCGAATCGATGAACCTGTTCTACTGCGGGGATCACAGATTTATTGCTTTCTAGCTACTGAGCGACATTTCAGTCTCAGGTAAACCACTTTTAAAGTGGTCTGCCTGTTCCAGCAGTAATGCATCAGGATTTGCCGTACTAAAGTCATAGGTGTGTACCTTCATACGGTTGTAGTGCGCACAGCATGCCCCCAATCTCAGACGCATTACAAAGTGCCGCGGGTGATTTGCAATGCACCTAATACTAGAGTGCACCTGATTAAAAATATAGCAAACAGGTCTGCACCAGTTTTTGGGCTGAAAAGATGCCAGACTTCTGTAACAGCCCCGTAGATACCTGTCACCCAATGTGCCACAACCATGTCCTCAGTATATTTTGCAATGTATATTTATTTCCAGTAATTCCTGTAGGACTTTGAGAGTCACAAGAGAATTACTGGTTTTGAGGGGTCTACTGATTGGTCGACAACTGGGTTGTGATCACTCTCCTCTCCAAGCCTTATGAATATCCACAATAATTGGTACCTAGGGGAACACCAGTGCACAGGAAAGACATTGTAGAGCTTGAACAGGTACAAAGGCGGGCAACAAAAATAATAAAAGGACTGGGTGGACTACAGTACCCAGAAAGATTAGCAAGATTAGGGTTATTTAGTTTAGAGAAAAGAAGGCTTCGGGGGGACATAATAAATATGTTTAAATACATCAAAGGTCAATATAGAGATCTCTCCCAAGATTTATTTATACACAGGGCTGTATCTAGAACAAGGGGGCATCCTCTACGTCTTGAGGAACGAAAGTTTCTACATAAACATAGAAAGGGATTCTTTACTGTAAGAGCAGTGAGACTATGGAATTCTCTGCCAGAGGGAATTGTCATGGTGAATTCAATAACCGAGTTCAAAAAGGGTTTGGATGCATTTCTGGAGCGTAATAATATAACAAGTTACAGTGACTAGGATTCAGGAGAGGGGTCATTGATCCAGGGATTTTTCTGATTGCCAGATTGGAGTCAGGAAGGAATTTTTCCCTAAAATGAGGACAATTGGCTTCTACCTCATTGGGGGTTTTTGCCTTCCTCTGGATCAACACCTTAGCACAACAGGCTGAACTAGATGGACGACTTGTCTTTTTTTAGCCTTACAAACTATGAAACTATGAAACACCAGTGCCACACCAACAAGGAATTGTCCTTGGCAACTCCTGTGGGCCACAGGAAGGGTAATATAACTTAGAGAATTTCCCCAAGAAAACTAGACCTTCACATTTCCATTCATATATAACCATGTCATCAACATAGTCTGATATGTATATTTATTTTCAGTAATTTCTGTAGGACAAGGAGGGTGACAAGAGAATTGCTGCTTTTGAAGAGTCTACTGATGGGTCAACAACTGAGTTGTGATCATTCTTCTCTCCAAGTTCACAATGCTGGATATGATGGGATATTCCAGTGCTAAACCAACTAGCAGTGTCTCTGACAGCTCCTTTGGGCCACAGGATGGGGAAAATAATTTAGTGAACCTCCCAAAAAAAGCCAGACTGTCACATTTCCATCCAAGAACAACCAGGTAGGTCCTGGTTTCAACGTGGCATTATGGGAAAGGAGCTGGATCAAAAGCAAATTGAGGATTTGTTACATCCAACAGAGGGTGCTTGAGCTTCTCAGCTCCTTTTCCATAATGCCTTGTGATATGCAGGTGCTTTATGGAGTGCAAAAGGCAATTTCGAATCTCCACACGCCTATATAGGCGCTCTCCCTAAGGAGAGATCTTCCATTTCTGGCTTCAACATGGTCATATTTTCATAGCTAAATACCCAACGTGATGACAGATAGACTTTTTAATAAAATTTGGGTTTATTTCAATCATTTTTTTTTTATACAGAACGCTATCAGCCATGGACAAAGAACTATAAAAAACGTAGAAGTTACCATTGAACGGTTCATGAAACATATTGATACAAAACCATCTAAAACACTATAGAAAAAGTGCTACACTACAGCTTAAAGCAGCATTAAATGAATAGCCAATGAATCTTTGCGGCAGGAATATTCCTGCTGTAAATTCAAAGGCATTAAAAGCTTATCCAAATCACTGTACATCATACAAGTGACGGTAATGATTCCAGAACGCGCTGATCCGACACCCTTTACTTACAGGGCAAGTGGCAAGGTTTTGTATGGTTCTTGTGACAATGTACAAACCCTTTGCCCACTGTGCAACCTGACAACCTGTAGTCTAACATCTT
Source organism: Phyllomedusa bahiana (assembly GCA_025379985.1). Lineage (NCBI taxonomy): Eukaryota > Metazoa > Chordata > Amphibia > Anura > Hylidae > Phyllomedusa > Phyllomedusa bahiana. The sequence continues at coordinate 223,386 of JAODAL010000085.1, read as the reverse complement.
TAGAAGAGGTTTGAATGAAATATCACACACTATGATTTGGGATATGATGTCCTTCTATAAAAAATGCAAATGATCCCTTTGAAAAATACCAAAAAATTTAAATAAATAATAAATATTTCCAAAGACCCAACATGGGGTCACGTCTTACGGTTAAACAAAGTACAGCATCATCCCAAAGTCTGAATGAATCACATGACTGTCTGAACCGTAGGGGAAATGCCCACAAAAAATTATGGCAATGGCGGAAAATGTTGATAAATTTAGGAAAAGATTGGATACTCTTTGTAAAATGCACATGTTTAATGGTAATAATAGAGAATGTTAATCCAGGGATCTGTCAGATTGCCAGCAGTGGTCAAGAAGGATTTTTTATTCACTTTATGGCGAATAGGGTCACTTAAAGCTTTTGGAGTCAGGTATTGCAGCTTAGACCTGTTTAAGGGAATGGGGTTGAGTTGCAAAACGAGATACAACCCATGGACCAAAGTAGTGCTGTTTCTAGAAACATAAAGGGCGACACATGTAAGAACGGCGCTGCACCAGTTTTCAAAACGCTTTAGTAGATCTGTTCTATAGATGTATGGACAGTCGCACTGCAAACTTGCCGCAACACTTCTTAAGGCGCCAAAGATTAGGGGTGTTTTTAGAAGTATTACATTTATAATTCTTTGATTCCAAATCTAGGCGCAGAACAGTTAGATCAGCCAGTCCAGGGTAAAGGTGGTGCCTGAGCCAGACTTGTGCTATTGGCTCTACACTCCCTGTATGTGTGACCTGCAGAAGAACAGCCAGACCAGGGTATAGGTGGTGCCTGAGCCAGACTTGTGGTATTGGCTCTACACTGCCCTGTATGTATGACCTGTAGAAGAACAGCCAGACCAGGATAAAGGTGGTGCCTGAGCCAGACTTGTGGTATTGGCTATACACTGCCCTGTATGTATGACCTGAAGATGAACAGCCAGACCAGGTAAAGGTGGTGCCTGAGCCAGACTTGTGGTATTGGTCTCTACACTGTGCCTGTGTATAGACCTCCAGAGGAACACCCAGACCAGGGAAAAGGTGGTGCCTGAGCCAGACTTGTGCGTATTGGCTCTACACTGCCCTGTATGTAATGATCTGCAGAAGAACAGCCAGGGTAAAGGTGGTGCCTGAGCCAGACTTGTGGTATTGCCTACACTGCCCTGTATGTATGACCTGCAGAAGAACAGCCAGACCAGGGTAAAGGTGGTGCCTGAGCCAGACTTGTGGTATTGGCTCTACACTGCCCTATAGTATGACCTGCAGAGAAAGTCAGCCACTGACAAGGTAAAGGTGGTGCCTGAGCCAGACTTGTGGTATTGGCTCTACACTGCTCTATATATATGACCTGCAGAGGAACAGGGTCATACATTCTGGCACATTCTACACTGCCTTAAAGCTATTTAGAACTGGCCAAAGGTCATACATGTCACCCAGAATCTCTAAAAAATTCTATTCAGCTGTTTCCAAGGCATATTTGTTTGTTAGAAGTTGAACCAGTGAGACCACTCTTAGGCCACGTGCCGATGGTGAATTGTTCCATCCAAAAAAATCCATCTTGTATCCGCAGCAAAAATCTAAGCGAATGTCTGTCAAAAATTTTCATTTTGTGCAGCGGATTTGGACTCGAATCTTGTGGGGCTAATCTTGGTTTGTATAACAACACAGTAAAGTGTAACTTATTCTGTGCCATGCTGCCTATTTTATACATCACAGATTCCCACTAAATAGAATGAGAACAGGATTACACATGGATTTTGCTGTGGAATGCATACACATTCTGCATCGAAATCCATGTGGAATTTGGTGATGTCAATGGGACCTTACTACTCCAGCCAAGATTGCCACTCAGCTTTTCTAAATCCCTGTAGTGAATCTGCTTAGTTTTATAACGGCCCACTCCTTGCTCCCAAATCCCTGCATCCCTAAATAATCCTAACATATGAATGGATCAATATCCCATATGTGTACTTCCAGCTGCATAAGGTCAATGTATGGAATACGGCAACTTAAATAATCTTACGTAACAACGAATGGTTGACTATGCCATTTACAGCTGTCACGTCAGGTTATATAAATGTCATAATTTGGTTTCTGATGTTGCTGCTGCCCTCCCACGTTCTTGCCCTCTTCCCCATCTCCTGTAGAAGGATCGAAGCTTTGCCTGACACACCTGGGAGATTTTCATGCAAAAGACATTAAATAATTTGGACAATTCGAAGACAGATTGAATTTCTTGGGCAAAAAATGAACATTGATGGTTATTTTCCCGGTGGGCCTTTTTGTTTTTTTATACAACAAAAGTCAGTGAGAAACATCCTGACCTTATTATTTGTTCTCTTTTCTAGGCCCTGACGATGGGGTGGGTGTAATCTGAAGGCGCAAAAACCACAAACAACAAACCAAAGAATCAGATGAAAATAAATTGAATGGTAAAAAACTCCACTATTTTGAATATCCGAAGATATAGAGAAGAATCGGATGTTTGCTGCAGTCGAATGTACAGTCCTTATACAGGTAGCAATATTTTTCTACTCTGTTTCCCCGAAAATAAGACAGCGTCTTATATTAATTTTTGCTCCTCAGGATGCAAAAAGGGCATTTTATGGCAGCTGCAGTGACTTATCTCAAAGGATGGCAAATGTGACATGCTGGGAATTGTAGAACTAGAAGTTCCAGCATGCCCCATCAGCCATCCTGTGAGATGTGTGTGTGTCAGTATCATTGCTCTGTTCTCCACCCCTCCCCCATCCGTCACTTACTTGCACACTTTCTGTCTCCTGTCCTGGGATGTTCAAGACCTGTGGTGACATCACAGTCACATGACCTCCCTGCACAGGTCCTTCAACACTCTGCTACAACAATATGTCCCAGGGCCGTTTCTCAAGGTGAGCAGGGCTTGGGAATACCCGCCACCCCTCCACCTTTCTCTGTCCACCATTAGGGACGGCCCTGTGTATTGGGAGCTGCAGCATTGATTTCTGCAATGTCTTATTTTAGGGGGGTGCCTTATATTAGGGAATTCAACAAAATCTCTGCTATGTCTTACTTTCAGGGGTGTCTTATTTTTGGGGAAACATGGTAGTAACAATAAGCAATCAATTTACTGATATTGTTGCACTTATATTATTCCTGTTAACATGTACAACTGTAATGTAACTACACATACAGCACTTGCTTGGTTGTACTTGGAGATGACCACATATGTGCGGCCACCTCTCCATTCACTGTGGACATAGTACAGCACAAGATGAGAGGACCACTGATCTCTAGACAGGTGTGGGTCCTAGAGGTTGACCTGCATCTATCAGACATAACCAATAGATAGTAAATTCATGCCCGAGATAAGAATACCCCTTTCAATGAGAAACAAGGTTGCTTTTTTCTACATATGGCACCAGTCTTGTCCATTGGTTGTGTTTGGTTTTGCCACTGGAAGCATCCAATGCTTTTCCAACTGAGCTTCCTACGCATGCATTATCCTCTATGGCAATTTACATTGGCTGATTACTGGCAAGACCGTTCCTTGTCTCATAGAATAATCTCTACATGTAACTGGGTCTCTGCGTAACTGGGCCCTGACTCGCAGAAAGCGAGTCTTCCATGGAAGGATCTGAGTCATACAGTAAATAGGGCTTTTCAGCATACAAAATAGGATTTCCTGTTTTGAAGGTAAAAAATGTCAGCGCCATAGAGAGCAAATATGCCTCCCCCATTGATCATGTCACTTATTTTTTCTATATTTCACACACAAAAATTCAAACACTAAATCTGCTCTAGCTTCAACTCCCAACTAATTGCTGCCCTGGCATGCTGGGAGTTGTAGTTTTGCAGTTGAAGAGATACTGGTTGAAGACCACAGCTGTGGACCACTTGAGGAGCCCACTTAATTCTAGAACAACCTCAACATCCTTCAATAGAAAACAACCCAAGAAATGCCATTATCAAATTTCTTGACCCCAAAACTAGAATAAAGTCTACCCCATAGTTTCTAAATTATCTCCAATATATCTGGTTCTGAGTGAGTTCCGAGTTCATCACCAATGCTGGATCCAATGCTGGACAACCTCCTGCACAAGGGTGGGCCCTCTCCAAAAACTCTAATACAAACCACAGCTTTTGGTGTGGCCATAAAATCACTCACACATTAGTTTTTCTCAGACAGGGTTTAGAGTTTTTAATTACATGCAGATGCCATACACTGACCCTTGTTGGCTCACCCCTCCAACCTCTGACCTGCTGTAAACACTAATGACGACACCACTGCAGCGATGACAAATTCACCTCTAGAATATTGCTGGGGGATCTTGCGAGTACAGTGCTTACATGTGTGGACAGCTTTCATCGCACATCGTGAAAATTTTTTACAAAAAATGTAAAAATAAAAAATAAAAAAAAAAGACGTGTTCTCACTCCAGAGGAAAAGGGGCTACTACCACTGTACGGTGTATATATGATATCTTATAATCAGAATCTGCGAAGAGCATTTTATCCATACAACTAAACTCAATTTACTATCAGTAATCAACAGTGGTGGGTGGTCTCTTGGATTAAGCTGGTCATATACATTAGCTAAATGTTGGCCAAACCTGCTAACTACAGCAGCATCCAATGATAAACTAATATTTAGTGGGGTAGCTTGACTGTCTTTACTTTAACATGCCCGTTTCTGGAGGAGATAAACCTTGTCCCTCGCTCTGTATTAAAAAAAGACAACTGTTGGCAAAAGTGTTAAAGGGGTTTTGCCACAATCTCATCTCATACCTCCTGTATCCAGTTCTTCAGCTCTGTGTGCTCAGAAGGGTGCGTGTGTGATTTGTTTGAATTGCATATTATGTGACCCAGCAGGATGACATCACCATGCCTTTCCTCTCTCTAGTCAAAGAAAGTTATGTTTATGTAAAGCATTGTGAGTAGCTGAGAGGTAAAGTTTTTGCCTCCAGGCACAAGGTTCCTAGGTTCAAAACCCTGCAGGAACCAAACCTGTATTTTTGGGTTTTTTTCTCTTTATCAATGCAAAAACCTGATTGAGGTTTCTTTTTTATTTATTTGCACTGTTTGACTAATTACTAAGGAGGACAGAGGACGGGAGTAGAATGACAGCACCTGGGGTTGAACACTCAGTAGCTGTCTGAGAGGAGAGGTGATGTCTGAGCATGTGCGACCAGGACTGAGGAGCTCTCAGCCCTGGTCGTATCCCCTGGAGATGAGCTGTAAACAATGGATCACTAAAGGAGCAGCTAAAACAAAAACGGTCCAGAATTTATAATAATAATGAATGGTGAAAATGTTTGTTATTTCATTTGCAAGCTTCCCACATCAATTTTACTTCGTGGCAAAACCCCTTTAACTTATATGGCATTCTAAAGGTATCCATAAACATTAGATTCACTTCACTCCGACTGCCCTAATTTGGCAGGACCAGTTGACCACCTAATATGAATAGTGGCCAGATGATGATGTCAGGAGAGACCAGGATTGGGCACTTAGTTCTTAACTGACCGATCCTTATGTTCTCAAGGAGATCATCCACCGAAAGAAAAATCTACAAGCCGCTTACGCTCTCTCCCTACACAGGATACATGAATGTTTGACCAAAGCAACCATGTATGTGTATAAGGGGTTAGGAAAGATTTAGCTGACAGCTAACTTAGGTATGGCCAGTTTAAGTGAAGAACACATTTTTTGGAGGTACCTAAAACAAAAGACTCAACGGCTGTAAAAGAGCAGCAAATAATGCAGGAAGATGCCTGAAACTGGAAAGAAATGGAAAAGGAATGTAGAACAGGGATGAAAGAAAATGAAAAATCCAGGCGGTCATAACAGACAATAGATAGAAAGACACAGAGAAAAAGAGAAAAAAAAAGTAGAGTTTGCCTGACAAAACTAGAAATGTGGAACATCATTGATCGTATCAGAAAACTCAACACCCAGAACTCCGGAGCCATACAGGTCATGGTCAAACCAGAAATGTAGTTTCTATCCAAGGCCTTGTTCACATCTGCATGCAAGTTCACAAAAAAAAAAAAAAGTATGACATGCAGCGCTATTTTTTCCATTTCAATTATGGATATCATGATGGAAGGTATCTACAGATAGGTACAGCACTGGACCGTAGAACTCTCAGCCATAAAACGTAGAAAGGCTGTATTGGAAATCTTTAAAAGACAGCATCCAAAACCATTGAAGTGCTAACGCGTTTCGAGTGGAATACCACTCTTACTCATATACTCAACCATATCATGATGGAAACCTGATAGACCACATTATACTGAATGGGGTCCATCAGGAGCCATTGGTGTCAATCATGTAACCAATCAGACGGCACCTCTGCGACCAGGCTTGGACTGGCCCACAGGGGAAATACCGGTGGCCCCATGAGCTTGGCAGACCTAGGGTTTCTTTTAAACTATATATGTAACTGTAACGGATGAGCGGGGAAAGCGGGTAGTGGACCCACTGGACCACTGCCGGGCTTGCTCCGAGGGGGCGTAACCAAGTGGCCATCGGGCATGGGTATCTTCACAGAGCCTTTGATGGTAAGGTTGGCTGACCCCAACAGCCACCAGGTGCTACCTCAGAGCAGTCCCCAGCAGTGGCAGCTGACCAGACAGGCCAGAAGTGCCAATGCTAGGCACAAACAGGATAAGGGACAGAGACAAAAGCAGACTAGAAGTAAATATGTGCAGGTACAAACAAATACAGTAAAATACATATTCCAATAAGGATGTTAAGCAAAAGGTAAAGGGAACAATAAATAGACAGACTGAAGACACCAAGAACATAAGCAGAGACCTAAGCTTAACTCTGGCAAGAAACCAAGGCATGACCAGGGCAGGAACACGGGCAGAGAACAAGGCAAGGAAACTCACAAAGACACAAAGAGACCACATGGGCACACAGGACTGCTAACAAACAATATCATACAACTCATCCACCGACTACACCAAGAGACAACAACAAAAAAAACAACAACAAAAATCAGGCAGCGAGTGTGAGGAGAAGCAGGCCCACAAACCCACAGGTGGAAGGGGATTGGCAGAGGAAGCCCAACCCCGCTGCACACTGTGGGAATAAAGGAAGGGAAGATGTGGCCGCCGCCCTCTATAGAGCTACAAGGAATAGGGCAGCAGCCAAGATGGAGGAGCAGCATGGCCAGCAAGAGAAAGCCGCACAGCAATCACAGGTGAGTAAGCAGCGGCTACAGGAGCGCACACAGCGACACTGCAACAGGAAACAAATCTGCGATAGGAACATAGGTACGACTGCGGTTTACAGCAGAGGCCGCAGCGTAAGGACAGGAACGTGGCACGGACCGTGACAGTAACCTTGGGAGAGACAGAGAGAAAGAGGCAAAAAACGCAAGCCAGAGAATAAGAGGCATTTCTAGTAACTGTAAGGGGAACCCGAAGACCCAACTCCACTGGTGGGCCCCAGAATCTACTTCACAGGTGGGCCCCCAGAATAGAATTCCACTGGTGGGCCCTAGGCACCTCAATCTGACACTAAGTGACAGAGAATCTGGAGAGATCCTTTAACACAGATGTAAACCATGCCTTAGAAAGTAGGCCTAACACTATGGTGCATATATAAAAAATTCGTGACATATTCATTTTAAAACTTACTACATTTTTTGACCCCAAGAAGATCAAATTCCAGGACCTACACATAATCAAATGACCGATCCCAAGTGAAAAATATACCTGACTTAGAAGTCGTTTTCCTTATTGTAGAGATACAGATCTATAGTACAATGATTCATGGGAAAAATGTATGCAAATTAGCTCTTTTCTTAAAAGAAACACAGTGGGGTAGATGCAAGAAAACCGGCGCAGACTGGACATTTGTACTTCTCAGTAGGTTAGTGTAGCATTCATCAATATGTATAAAAGTGTCTGGCTCCCCTATGAGACACATTTACGTGCGCCAAAAAAGTGCCGCAAAAAGTGGCTGTGACAAAATTTGTCTCAGCCTTGTCAGTATGAAATAAACATTGATTAGTAGACATTTTTGCGACACATTTTGTTAAGCACGCCCCCTAAGAATTGGCGCAGACAAGTGTCAAGAGTGTCAGACATGCACCCATTTGTGGCGCAAATCCTTTTCTACATATGTTGGACTTAGCCAACAACAGTTTTTTGTCGGAAAACTGCCACATGTCCCCCAGTGTCTCTAGTGTGAACTACTGGAGGGGGCTATCTTGTATATCAACATTCGACTCTTTACTGAGCCTTTCAACATGACCAAGGTAGTAGCCACAGCAACAACCATAGTCTGATAGACTGAAGTAATTTTATAGAAGAGATGAAATGGTGCTAGAGAGAGTACAAAGTTGAGCAACCAAACTTATAAGGGGAATGGAGCATCTTAGTTATGAGGAGAGGATAGTAGAATTGAACTTATTTAGTCTTGAGAAAAGACGGCTTCGGGGGGGGACATGATTAATTTATATAAATATATAAACGGTCCCTACAAAAAGTATGGGGAAAAATTATTTCAAGTGAAGCCCCCTCAAAAGACAAGGGGACATTCCCTTCGACTAGAGAAAAAAGGATTCAATCTCTGAAGGAGAAGAGCGTTCTTCACTGTAAGAACTGTGAATCTGTGGAATAGCCGCCTGAGGAGATGGTCACAGCAGGAACTGTAGAGAGTTTCAAGAAAGGCTTAGATAACTACCTGGCATTAAAGAATATTAATATGTACGTAGCTATGTAAAATTCTGGATCCTGGCTGGTGGCGGCTCTGGGGTCAGAGATGGGGTCTTCCCTGGAGCAGATTGGTTCTTGCCTTGTGGGTTTCAGGGCATTAACCAGTGCGAAGGCCGGGCTTAAAGTCCTTGTCTCTCTCCCATCACCCACATTTCCCCCACCCTTGGTTGAACTTGGTGGACACGTGTCTTTTTTCAACCATACTAACTATGTAACTATGTAAGGACCTACATTTACCATAGCTTCATATCCAACTCTGACATAGAAACATATGGAGGAACACAGGAGGATTGCAGTAAGAGCTTTGTGTGTTGTCTTCATGTATCCAAGCATGAAGGGATGTTCTAGTTCACTAACACTCGTTATACAAATATATAAATCCTGAACCTTACTTGTCTTGACCTAGCCTCAATGAATTTAGGAGAGAAGGTAGGTATCAGCTCAGGAAGGCATGCTAAGAGAGGAGACCCTGCAGTTTGTTTGCAGCTAATGATAAATGACTTTTTCGAAAGACCTGGAGCAACTTGTGAAGGTCACCACTGCAGGGACAGTAATAAATTGGGCCAACTTTAGCTTATGTCATAATTCAGTCTTTCTTTTCTCCTCTCACAGTTTGCGGCTCCCATGGACAACGCAGGAACTACGAAATGATCAATCAGATCTCTGGTGCTGAAGGAGTTACAGCAACAATAAGAAAACACCTTGAGTATGAAAAAAGCAGATGTTTGTAAGAAAAGTGCCTGTGGTATTTTCCTTCTCACAGCAGCCTACTCAGGCGCTGTGGTGTAGAAGGGCATACGACAATGTGTAAAATGAGGGGCGTTTATTGTCCAGGGTCTCAAGTCAAGTGGGTTTATGCAAATGAAAAGGAATAAGGGAGGTAAATTGTTGAGCTCCGGAGATTCTCTTCCTGGTGACGCTATTGTAACCGCAAAGAGCTAGAGCCTGCAGAATAAAATATTGAGGTTACTGGCAGATCGGAAAGAGAGACTGTAAGATACGTCTACGTCAGGACTACTGTTGGCGGTGTCATTTCACATCTGAATGCTCCAAATATCATGCATAAAAATTTTCCACCAATAGAGGAAAGCAGGTGTGAAAAGTCACTTAAAGAGCAATAGCACCATTAAATGTGCAAGAAATTGTATATATAGTTTCTTAAAGGGGTTCTCGCATTTGACAAGATAGGGTGGCTACGCTATTACTTTATGACTGGTGGGGAGCTGACCTCCAAGACCCCCAACAGTCTTGGGAGTCAAGGGAAAGCATTGCATTGATGTTGATGTTGCATTGCATTCCCTTCTGAGTTTCAGTGCATAGCGACACACCCAACCACCCCGCTGTGCAGAAAACTGCAGCTGGGAATATCCAGTTGAATGAACCAAGCTGCACAGCTAGACTGTTAAGGAAAGCTGTGCATGAGAAAGATTCAGAAGGGGACTCGGTATTCACCAGCTCTGCCTTCCCTTCAATCTCAAATTTGTTAGGGGTCTCAGAGGACGGACCCCTACAGATTATATAGAAAGAGCACATCCTACTGATATGCCAACAGACCCTATTAAAGATATATTTGTTTCCAGGAAAGCTAGGTGACAAATAATTCCACCCCTACAGTTTCACGTTGTCAACCAGCTTTCCAAGTCTACAAGTAGGTCCAGCTTCCATAATGCTCAGTTATTAAGACGTCTGAATATCTTTGACAGACAACTCCTTTCTGGAAGCCACGTGTCAAACTCTAGACTCGCGGACCACCTTCGGCCACCACATCATTTTAGGTGGCCTGCGAGACCCAGTGAGGAGCAATCGATAAGGTTCATATTCCGAAGGACCGGTTCTCCACTTCCCATGGAGGACGTAGACAACACAGGAAGCAGGCAGAATCTTGGATTCGTAGCTCCGGTGCGTCCCTCCACACCGCTCTGTATAGCAACTCACAGGCGGTAGGACTGCTCTGAATACCCTTCTGAGGCACCTTAACAACCCTCCAACAGCCCTTTGAGGGCAACCATAATGCTGATCGGGCACTTGGTGAAAACGTATTTGACACGCCTGCCATAAACCGTATTAGAGCATATGAATGTTAGAGGATGGATCCCCACTGAAGACTACCCTCCATGAGTCAGACATTGGAGGACCCAGCCAATCCAGTAAAACATGGTTGGTCAAACATCTGATTGACTAGCATCTAGGGCCACATGTATGAAAACTGTTTAGGTCTAAAACTCACTTTTGTGCCCATAATAACCTATGGGCAAAAAAGTGACTTTTAGACCTAAACTGTTTTCATACACGTGGCCCTTAATTTTATATAACCCAGCAGGTGAAATATAGATCTCCAGAAGTCAACCCTTAAAAGTCTATTTTAAAGCACTAAAGGTGGATCATGGCACAAAATACATAGCTATGAAAGGTTATGTGTACACATCAATGTGAAAATACCATCCGAAATCCGATGGCATCTTCACATCGCTGGATCGCATCACCGTTTTTTCGCAAAAAAAGTGGTCGGATTTCGGACTCCCAGTGGCCCAGTACATCAGGGCTAAGGGAATCCGACAGCGGTCCAGCGAAACATACAACATGTTCTATGTTCCGGCTTAGGAAATCCTCAGTAAAAAATGTAGACCACAGCACAGATTTTCTATTGAGGGCTACACAGCGCTGGGAATGGTTATTTTTTCGGCAAATTCAAAATACTGAAAAAAATCACGTTTTTTTCTGCCGTTAAAATCTGCTCTGTCTGACGCATTTTAAACAAGTTTTTTTTGTAGTAAGTACATGCTTATTGCATGTGGATCTAGCCGCGTTCCTGGGATTTGGTTTTACAGGCGGTCTGCAGTCAGAAAGAGTCCAATTCATGCCTATTGGTTTTGGACGTGGCAATACATGTACAAATGTTTTGGGCGTATAGTGCAAGTGGATTTTAGCCATCTCATTGACATCAATAGTAAATTTCCACGTGTTTGACCAAAGGATGAGCATGCTCAAAGTTTTTTGATGGCGCGTCGGTTTTGCTGAAAATACGCTTTGTATGGACTACAAACGCATCATTTTTATTGAGGTCAATAGGAATCAGCTTCTTTCAGTTTTCAATGAGGATTTCAAAGTGGAATCCGCCTGGAAATCCTGGTTGTATGAAGATACCATAAGATATTTCAATGTGAAGTTAGCTACACGCTGTATTTCTCCAAAGCTGGTAAACAACAGGTCAAGCTTGAACGCTTTATAGAAACTACTAGTTTTGCAGATTTTACTTTAACACTGAAAAAAATCAACCAAAATCCAGTGCGGTATAGACACAGGCAAACAGAAACATTAGAAACTGGTAGAACTTAGCGGACAGATAGTGGCTATATAACTATGAAATAACCAAGCACTGCATCACATCTGAATACAGGAGGGCCATGGTGTCACAGAGGTGATGTCCTGCTTCGGTAGCCCCAGCCAAACTGTTACTTGTGCCACTATATCAAGCAACAGTCCCTATTGACTATCCCCCAACTAGTCACCCTGACGAAGCATTCCTGCGAAACGTGCATTGGGTCTTTTCAGCGTGCTATTTGGTCTGTATTATCCTATTATTATGGCTTTATTTTGAATTGGTTATTTATACACATTTGTTTGATTATATATGTATTATTTATGTTAGCTTGTAGGGGCATTTGTATTTTTTGAATATATTAATCTAAATCATGTGTACCATTTTTATTACCCTCTTTTTTGAGTTATTTTGATTTGGGATATAGTTACCTGAAGCACTTTTGGCACTTTTTTGCACCGCTATTGTTTATTTTTGTATTTGTGTTACTTTACTTTCAATAAAGAAATATTTATTTTATTGGGTAAATGTAGTTTTGTTTGGCGTTGTAGTATTCTGTTATCATTTACCTGTGCGGTGGGTTTATTTTTTGTTATTTAGTCCGGGCTTTTTGATTGGCGGTTATTGTGCCACTATATCAAGCAACAGTTCCTATCGACTATCCCCCAACTAGTCCCCAAAATCAGAGCACCAAAAATGTGTCCAAATCTACCTGAATCTGATCTGATGACAGCAGGGCATGCAAAACCCGTCTTGTCATAGTCTGCACAGAATTATGCATACGTGATTTGAAGGGTTAAGCTCCGAGGAGCAGACAAGAATCTGAATGAGATTTGTACCCTAGAATGTATTCTTTTTACGGAATACACAAGTGAGACAATGTGACATTTAGACATTAGCAGGGAGGAGCATGATGCCCAGGGATGATAATGGCACATTACTCGTGTTGAAAGGTTTTCCTGGCCCATGGGGAAGCAGAGGAGTGAAAATATACTGATGGATTTCCAAGCTGTAGCCATGAAAGTTCAGGAAATGATCAAATTCTCAGAAGACATAAAGGAAATATCCCAGATGTCCTTCTGAATTAGGTATTCACCACTTCACTGTTGGAAACGCTGTTGCCACAGCAGAAGCCTCGACGTTTCAACATTAGAAGATTAGGAAAGCTTCCAGTAGTTGAATACATATGGACATCGGTATAAGGCAGAGCCACATTGCAAATAATAGAGAACTTGTGTCGGTGGCCAATTAACCCTTTTCTACCAGATACATTTCAATTTTTTATTTCATTCTGCTATATCAACCTGTTGACTGCCAGCATTTAGGGTGACACGTATCAACAGGGCTACACCCGTTTTCTGGCTTATTTTGAACCAAAAAACTGTCACAGCCCTCTTTTATAGATTTATGAGCAGCTGTATGCTAAAGCTTGGCACATTCTGCACCAGACATGACACTTTTGAATGCGCCAAAAAATGCACCAAGAATGTGCCAAAGTTTGGCGCAAAACTGTCTTACAAATCCATATCATGGCTGAGACCAATTTTGCCACATAACACTCTTTTATACATACATTGGATCGTACATTATTAAACACAGACGTAGAACTGGCCAGTCGGCGCCAGGTTCGTACATGTCACCCTTAGCATTTAATTGCAAAACTTAAAGGGGTTGTCTCACTACACTGATTCATCTTACCTCAGTCCTGTTATCTTGGTTTCACTTTGAATTCAAGCCCGTGTTTACTGGCTTCCATTAGGCTGCAGTAGAAGCCAGGTTTGTAGCTATAGCGACCAGTGCTGGCAGCCTATCAGGAGAGATCAAACAGGTCTGTAGCTATAGCAACCTGAGGAGCTGATGCAGCCCATACAAGAGGGGATATCTCAGAATACGTAGGACATTGTTAATAGACATATATTGCAAAGTGACTTATTTTTGGAAGATCTTTAACATAAAAAGCAATCCTTGTAGTGAGACAACCCCTTTAAGTTTTTGATAAAATAATCAAGGTGGTCTTTATTGACTCCCTCTTATGCAGTTAGGGGTCAGAGATTAAAGTCAACTTCAACTTTTTTTGTGGCCAATGCGTCACTGCATCCCATGTAAGATCCCATTCATGTGTACCCAATGCCTAAATTTTAACACCATAAATACTACTGGCTGAGCTAATATACTGTATCTGTAGTCGTTGAATGGTGCAAAAGGACTACGTTCACACGATATAGTCAAATTTAAGCATGGAGTCAACAAGGATTCTGCCGTTAAAATCCGCACTGTCTGACGTGTTTTTAACAAGTTTTTTTTTTTTTTTTATATAAGTACATGCTTATTGCATGTGCATTTAGCTGCGTTTCTTGGATTTGGTTTTATAGGCGGTATGCCGTCAGAAAGAGTCCAATTCATACCTATTGGTTTTGGATGCGGCTCCAGTTTAAAATGCACATGCAATACACTTACAAATGTATTGGGCATATATTGCATGAGGATTTTAGACATCTCATTGACATCAATAGTAAATTTCCACGTGTTTGACCAAAGGACGCGCATGCTCAAAGTTTTTTGATGGTGCGTCGGTTTTGAAAAACGCGTGCTGAAAATACGCTTTGTATGAACTACAACGCATCATTTTTATTGAGGTCAATAGGGACCAGCTTCTTTCAGTTTTCAATAAGGATTTCAAGGTGAAATCTGCATAGAAATCCTGGTTGTATGAAGATACCATATGTTTCAATGTACACGCTGCATTTCTGCAAAGCTGGCAAACAATAGGTCAAGATTGAACGCTTTATAGAAACTACTAATTTTGAATATTTTACTTTCAACTCCTGGAGAACAGGTTCCGTTTGGAGTCTCTCTTTGCAGAGGTGGCGCCAGATCTGTCACCAATGGTGCCCGACAGATCACATTGACTACAATAGGGATCTTCAGGTTTTCTTCAGCACTACACGCGGTTCTATTTTTCTATAATTTTTGACAGGATCTGCGATGAAGACTATGTCTGATGCAGAAGTAAACCAGTCCTAACTGGAGTCACAGCAAGATTGCCTATTTTGTAAGGCTATGTTCACACGGCTAAAATTGGGGTGCATTTCTCTGCGCATTTCGCGGCGTACTGCGCTCTAATACGAGCGAAATGCACCACAGTCATTACGGTAGTCCACAGTTCTCATAGAAAACTATAGATTACGCCTCCTCTCCCCGGGGAGATCGTATTGTAGGCGCGGGGAGATATATTACAAGTCAATTATTGACGGCGCTTACGTGCCGCGAGTAATGACAGTCTATGGGGCCGGCGGGCTGCCGGCCCACGTACTGTACACCCCGCAATTACTCAGTGTGAACATACCCTAAGGTGGGTGGGATTGACATGTGCTTTCTCACTTTCTTGATGGAGTTGAAATTATTCTTTGGTTTGAAAAAGTTACAAAACTTTCTGCCTCTCACACAGCAACAGATAAGTTGCAGTTAAAGGGAACCTGCTGCGTTGAACATGCTATTTGATCCTCTGGCAGCATGTTATAGAGCAGGAAAATCTGAGCAGATCGATATATATAGTTTTGCAGAAAGAGAACCAATAGAACTTTATTTTAGCTTATTTATGGGAGAAGGAGTCCAGTGGGTGGTGTTATCAGTAATTGACAGCCCTCCTAGTATTAGGGGGACATGTCTGAAAACTGTCTTGGTCTAAGACTTTTCTTGTTGCCCATAGCAACCAATCAGAGCGCCCCTTTCATTTCTTCAGAGCTCTATATGAAATGAAAGGGGAACGCTGATTGGTTGCTATGGGCAACAAGAAAGTCTTAGGCTATGTTCACACGGCTTAATTGCGGGACGTAATTACGCCCCGCAATTACGCCGTGTGGACGGGGGCGGGGCGGGAGCAGGGGAGTGAGCGGGGGGCCGGCACTTCGCCGGCCCATTGACTATCACTGCTAGCAGCGCGTATACGCCGCTAGAAAGTGACAGGTGAATTATCTCCCCGCCCGGCGGATTCGCCGGGCGGGGAGAGGAGACGTAATCCATAGTTCTCTATGAGAACTGTGAATTACCGTAATGAATGGGCCGTTTTCGGCCCGTAATTGGCGCACTTCGGCGCGTAATTACGGACCGAAATACGGCCCATTTTAAGCCGTGTGAACATGGCCTTAGACCAAGACAGATTTCAGACATGTCTACCTTAGTGTCTATACAGAGATAGCCGTCAATCACTGATAACACCGCCCACTGGACTCCTTAACTCAAAATAAGCAGGGATTTAAATGAATGCAATACTAGGTCTACTGAATCTTTTCTCACAAAGCTATACATCGATCTGCTCAGCTTCTCCTGATCACTAACATGCGTCAAGCAGATCAGATAGCATGTTCAATGTGACAGGTTCCCTTTAAGCTGACTTTCTGTGAAAAAAAGTAAGGGTATGTCCCCACGGCAAGGGTTTTGGGCCGGTTCTTCAGCTGGTTTGCGGCTTTTCAGACCGCCTGAAAAACCGGCCGAAAATGAGCACAATAGGGCTCTATGGAAAACCTGTACAGCAGTCCCCACCGCACGGGATTTCCGTCCGGCGGTTTTTCCGCCCGCGGTCCGGCCGCAAAACATTGTAGAAGCACAATCTTCCGTCCAGTTTCCGGACGGAATCTGTGCTTCTCAATGTGGAAGGTGAGGGCTTTTCTCTGCTCATCACGGAGAAAAGCTGTCCCCCCTGCGGCTGTGGGGACGGCCGCAAAACAGGACAAATACCGGCCGCCAAACCGAGCGGTATTTGTCCTGTGCCGTGAGAACGCGCCCTAACATTGCTCTAGTAGGTGTAGTGTAATTCTGCTTCCACCTTGTGCACCAGAAGTCCATGTGGTGCCCACTCTATGGGCACAACAAATATTTACAAAGTGGGCGCATAATACTTATTTTCAGTGGCACTCTATGTTGGAAACATGGACATCATTATGATGACAGCCATCTTCACATAAGAGTGTTCGCACTATGACGATGTGCTTAGATGTGGCAGCATTTGTGGTGCAGATTCTTCTTTAAGAATCCACAGCAAATAACTGTAAAATACATGGGGACGGTTTTTAAATATGCAATCCACATGTAGCGGAAGTTTGCTGAACAAAAAAAAATATATAGCGTGCTAATTCTGCTGTGTCATACTACCAGTTTCCACGGTGGATTGGACCCTTTTAATGTATAGGACTGAAATCTGCCTTAAAGAGACAATACCATCAAGATTTTTTTTTCCACCTTTCGGCACGCAACACGTGACTTGTTAATTGTAATTTTTCTTGTACAAATTAAGTGTGTGTGGTTGGGGAGGGGGAGGGTTTATATACATTTTTTCAAACTTCCCCTGTTTATATCATTTCCTGGCTTGTCTCTGACTCCCCCTCTGTGAGCTCTGATAGCACAGCAGTGAGGATTGCTTGATGGTTCTCTTCATAGCCCACTAACGGCCTGAGAGTGGTAAGTGTTATCAGCAGGACCTGATATGTGTGAAAAAAACTGGAAACCCGTTCTTTGCAGAAAGAGATTTACCCATTATCCTTTCATGTATTGCTCTTCTCATTCAGTCTAGTCTAATCTTTATTTAGGCCTGTCCAGAAAGCAGTAGAGTGATAATTATATCATTATCTACTATTTGTAATGAGGCTATATGCAGATAAGTTCTTCTTGCAGCACCCACAGTAAACTGAAATAGGTCTGTCCATCCACTCAGAAGTTCCATCTCCATATCATCACAACTAGATAAGGGTGAGACTTTATATGTAATGTTTAACTACATAGCACTGCCAAAACAAAATTTCTAAAAAAAAAAAATTCAAATAAAAAAATAGTTCTCCAGGATTATTCATTTTAACAAAAATGTGCAGAATAGCTGCAGATTCACATAGGAAAACTCCTACAATGTCTGAATCTGCCCTAAAATAGAGGAGGCTATGGCGCCCATGATTACAGAGATACAAATTCCTTGCACAGATATTATCATAGTATGATAGTCATATGTACCAGGATGAACCAGCAACAGGAATAGGCCTTTTCGGCTTGGTTCGCATCTGCAATTGGCTTTCTGTTCAAAGCAAATGGAAAACAGGGACGTAGCTACAGGGGGTGCAGAGGTAAAAGTCGCTACCGGGCCCTGCTGCCGGAGGGGGACCTAAAGCCCCTCTGTGACATAAGACGGCACCACTACTGTAAATGGGATGTGGTAGGTGGGGCCCCTATTTCACTTTTTGCACTAGGGCCCTGGAGCTTCAAGTTACTCCTCTGATGGAACAGGTCTATAGGTAAAAACATTGATAGATTCAGTGTAGGGATTCATAAAAAACAGATCCTCTTGTTTCTGTTTGCAAAAGTTTATTATTGTTAAAACTGATCCTTTTTCATGAAAAATTAAAGGATCTGTTTAAAGAATGTAAAATCAGATATGGATAGATACCCATCTATTTGTACCCATTTCCATTAAAAACGAAGTCCTTTTCTCCAGATTTTTTTTTTTTTAAGTGCAGCATGCTACACTATGGGCAACATGTATGAATTCTGGCACTGATAGACCAATTCTAAATAGCTTTAAGGTAGTATAGACTGCGCCAGAATGTATGAAGCTGATCTTCTGCAGGTCATACATACAGGCGCAGTGTAGAGCCAATACCACAAGTCTGGCTCAGGCACCACCTTTACCCTGGTCTGTGCTTCTGCAGGGCAGACATACAGAGCAGTGTAGAGCCAATACCACAAGTCTGGCTCAGGCACCACCTTTACCCTGGTCTGGCTGTTCTTCTGCAGGTCATACATACATGGCAGTGTAGTGCCAATACCACAAGTCTGGCTCATGCACCACCTTTACCCCTGGTCTGGCTGTTCTTCTGCAGGTCATACATACAGGGCAGTGTAGTGCCAATACCACAAGTCTGGCTCATGCACCACCTTTACCCCTGGTCTGGCTGTTCTTCTGCAGGTCATACATACAGGGCAGTGTAGTGCCAATACCACAAGTCTGGCTCATGCAGCACCTTTACCCTGGTCTGGCTGTTCTTCTGCAGGTCATACATACTGGGAAGTGTAGAGCCAATACCACAAGTCTGGCTCAGGCACCCCCTTTACCTGGTCTGGCTGTTCTTCTACAGGTCATACATACAGGGCAGTGTAGTGCCAATACCACAAGTCTGGCTCAGGCACCACCTTTAGCCTGGTCTGGCTGTTCTCCTGCAGGTCATACATACAGGGCAGTGTAGTGCCAATACCACAAGTCTGGCTCGGGCACCACCTTTACCCTGGTCTGGCTGTTCTTCTGCAGGTTATACATACAGGGCAGTGTAAAGCCAATTTCCACAAGTCTGGCTCAGGCACCACGTTTACCCTGGTCTGGCTGTTCTTCTGCAGGTCATACATACAGGGCAGTGTAATGCCAATACGATAAGTCTGGCTCAGGCACCACCTTTACCCTGGTCTGGCTGTTCTTCTGCAGGTCATACATACAGGGCAGTGTAGAGCCAATACCACAAGCCTGGCTCAGGCACCACCTTTACCCTGGTCTGGCTGTTCTTCTGCAGGTCATACATACAGGGCAGTGTAGAGCCAATACCACAAGTCTGGCTCAGGCACCACCTTTACCCTGGTCTGGCTGTTCTTCTGCAGGTCATACATACAGGGCAGTGTAGAACCAATACCACAAGTCTGGTTCAGTAACCACCTTTACCCTGGTCTGGCTGTTCTTCTGCAGGTCATACATACAGGGCAGTGTAGAGCCAATACCACAAGTCTGGCTCAGGCACCACCTTTACTCTGGTGTGGCTGTTCTTCTGCAGGTCATACATATATTGCAGTGTAGAGCCAATACCACAAGTCTGTTTCAGTAACCACCTTTACCCTGGTCTGGCTGTTCTTCTGCAGGTCATACATACAGGGCAGTGTAGAGCCAATACCACAAGTCTGGTTCAGGAACCACCTTTACCCTGGTCTGGTTGTTCTAACTGTTTTGCGCCAAAAAGAAATCATAAATGTGTCTACTTCTATGAATGTAGTGCGAGATGCCCCCAGAACGGGCCAAAACTTTGGCGCGCTAAAAAGTATCTTTGGTGCAGTACCGAGGCACTTATCATGCCAAAGTTTAGACTACACCTGTTCATACATCTATAGAACTGGTCTACTATAGCTTTTTGATGCCAGAATTCTGCAGCAGCCCCGTTCATACATGTCACCCTATTTTTTTCTTTTATAAATGCAAATCTGAAAGGAAGGATCCCAACTGAAACAAAACTAATAGCCTAAATAAATTACTGAAATCAATGGCCGGCCGTTCTTTTCACTTTTTCTACTACAACGGAGATCCAAATGCTGATGTGAACGAGGCCTTACCCTGTATTTTTTCTGCCTTGAGCTGCAACTGACCTCAGTGTCAAATCTCGTCAATTTGGAAAAATAACTTTGAAGGGAAATTTGTTTGGGTCAGAAATGCAGCAACACTATAGAAGTGATATTTAATATGAATTCACTTGAACCAACAACAGCATCAAAGTTCGCTAGTCTGCCAAGTGACGTCACTGCGGTTCCCCGGATGCAAGTAATTCACGCTTTAATTACCCATCATCTAGACCGACTTCTATCAGTTGTGTATTTATATAATTGTGTCGATTTGTTTTAAACTCTGCTTTAATTAATATCTGTCATTGCAGTCTGGTTTATTTTTCCTAGTATCTCGATAACTTAGCAGCTCCGCTGAATCTAGGTCTGGCACTCATCTTCCGACTAGGGATCATTACTGCATTCCACGTTTTTTCCTCCACTTAGATGTACCAGGAACAAGGTGATATGCTGAAGGTTTGCTGCAATGGAAATTTTTTTTACTCATTGTTTTCTCATACCTATGTCACATTCCTCAGAAAGTAGGATATCCCACATACTAGACTTTGGTTACCTCATCGTCAGTATAGTTGCTGATATCACACAAAAAAAAAAAAAGGAAAAAAAAAGGTTACGGTTATCCTAGATGAGGCATCCTCAAACTGCGGCCCTCCAGCTGTTGGGAAACTACAACTCCCATCATGCATTTATATAATCTATAACAGTGGGAATGATGAGAGTTGTAGTTTCCCAACAGCTGGAGGGTCGCAGTTTGGGGATGCCTGCCCTAGATTGTAAACAGAAGAATTACCAAAAGCCAAAAGCAATGCTACATGGTAAGAATATGTAAGGAACCAGTCAGGGGCACACGAGTAGACACAGACAGAGTGAGGCCCTGACGCTGTTCCCAACCCACTGTCCCTGCCTTTTAGGGGTGTCCGACTCCTTAATAGGTCGTCCCCAGGACTGCGAGATACACTAAGTAGGTGAGAACACAAGACGCGGACCAAACAAACAGTAAACACAATAATGGAAGGTCAAACTAGCCAGGTCAGCAACAGTCGGGAGAAGTAGTACGGAATCACCAAGCAGAGGAAAAGTCGGTAAGTATAGCCAAGGTCGGGTAACAGGTAAGCAGGAAGAGTAACAGGGTAGCTAACAGGAACAAAAGGAAACCAGTATAGCAGGCAAGGAGTCATGGCACAGGAACCCTTTTATAGCAGACCAGAGAACAAGAAACTGAGGTGATAGATGGAAGAAACAAAAGACAGGTTTGGGATACAAGGCTGTCAATCAAAGGGACTGCAAGGAAAGGTTAACTAGTCGAGTGCTGGAGGACGTTGCCCAGGAATCAATTAACAGGCAGAGTTGCACAGAGCGGAGTATGACAGTGTTCACACTGGTGAAAACAACTATGACGAAACTACAGCCGAGATTGCAGTTTTTGTTGCAACCACGGTGGCCAGCGACCAGAGCTCAGAGCTGGGGGTCTGTCAAGCACAATCATGACAGAACTCCTCCAAAAGGGTAAGGTCATATGAAGCATTTTTATGAGGAATTCAATGCGGATTCCACGGTAAAATCCAGTTCCAGTCCTACTCCCATTCATTCGCATATGCAATTCATCCTGTAATTCACACTGTGAACTACACGGCGGACTTTCTACAGTATGGATTTCAAATTCATTGTCCATTCTTTGAAGCAGATCCTCCTCAGATTGGGCCAACCAATGTCTAAATCAGAGGCGAAAACTGCCTCCGTAAAGTTAAGATCCTCAGCACAAAATAAGGTGCTGCTGATAGTATTCACACTTCTCTGATGAGAGCAAACCACTGCTGTGCTATCAGATCTCACAGAAGCAAAGTGAGGGAAAGTAATGTACAACAGCGAACTTTAAAAAAATTATATAAAAAGACCAACCACCCAATTAAAAACAAAATCCATGTAATATTCACTTATTGCTTGTCAATATGTGAAGCGAAAAATGTTGATGGTGCAGCTGTTTAAAATTTATTTTTGGACTGTTTGTTACAAATATATTGAGATTTTGGGTGTAAATGGACAATACTGCATGCATAGAACAGCAATGATTGGAGTCCATTATAAGGCCGTGTTCACACGGCTTATTCCCGACGGATTTGTGAGCCGTATTGAGCTCACAAATCCGCCGTGAATAAGGGGCGGGACGGGGGCGGGGCCGCTACCCGCCCCATAGACTTCCATTATCCACGGCACGTATTGCGCCTGGATAATGTGCATGTCACTTTCTCCCCGGCCGGCGGATTCGCCGAGCGGGGAGGAGCGACGGAATCCACTGTTCTCTATGAGAGCTGTGGATTACTGTAATGACTCCGACGGATTGGCGCCGTACTGAAGCGCAAATCCGGCGCGGAGTACGGCGCCAATCCGTGCCCAAATAAGCCGTGTGAACGAGGCCTAATTGGAGGATTCCTCTTGTATCCCACACCTGCAGAAGTTTAAGAAGTTCTCAAATGTTTAACACTGGAGGGGAAAATCAAAAAGCATCTTTTGTCAGGCATCATTCTGAATGACAGTATCTGTCTATTACCCATCATTAATATAATAGCAGTTTCTGACAACATGAGGAATTATTATTCAGATAACAACTGTAGCCAGCACTCTTGCTAAATGATATCTTCAAATCTGCCATATTTCTTTTTAGAGTATTTAGAGGGCAAAATGATTCTTCAAATCCCGACCAAATCTCTAAAAAATGATCATTTAAGTCTCTAAATATTTATTACACTAGAAGAAGAAACCATACATTCTCAGATAATCACCTACAACTTAGCTATAATACTAGACAAGAACAAAGTGGAGAAAAAGGGGTAATGCCAAGAAGATAGTTCCTCATCTAACAGGCTGATACTCCCCTCTTGAGGCTTGAAAAAAGGGGCGTTGTGTACCTCCTCTGTGATGTCATCACTCCTCCTCCTCCCATGCACGTTCCTGATATTCAGTCTCTGTAGTTGAGCAAACATTGTTTTGCTAATCCACAGAGGAGAACTGTATTGTGCACAAGCTATATGCCTTTTATTTCTCCTTCTTATTTGCTCAGGAGAGAAGATAAGCTCAGCAGGCAGCCTTCTTTCATTTCTTCTTCAGGAATGCTGCAGGGGCAGAGGGAGGGGGGCTGAGCAGAGAGCTATGGAGCGTCTGCATGTTTACTCAGATAATTACATTACAACCAGTGGATTCTCTATACAAAAGAAACAAGATCTTTCTCCCCAGTCCCTTCAAAGCTCGTTCATGTTGCCTGCCATCAGATAAGAAGTGCAAACAACGCAAACGCGGCCAGATCAGCTCCTGGTGGTGTCTTATGTAAACTGTCAGGAAACTAAGGGTATTTTAGTCAGGCTGTAGCTCTCAGAGTCTTCACTTTTTAATTACATATATTTAGAAAAGTGATTAAATACCCATTTCGAAGGATCCCATGTCAACATTAGAATGTGGCAAAACCCCTTTAAAGGGAAAACTCAATCTCATATCCACACTAAAGCAACACTAAACAGACATGTTAGGTTATGTTTAGAGTAGGGCTCAAAGAGCGGGTATGCATGACACTCGCCTACTTGCCAACACTCCCATATTTGCGAATACAAACCCATGAACAAATGTGCAAAAAATGTAGACCTCATCCAAACATGTTCATTTCAGGAGTTCCAAAATGGTCTTGGAGGTAGAGTCTAGATGTCTCAAAAACAGGGCCATTTCTAGGCTAAACTGTATCAAGTGCGGGGTTAAGCACCCCTTCTCCCCCACATTAACATGTTGCGCCATGCTACAACACCTTGCATCACCATCAACCAGTGCCTGAATATACAAATAAAACTGCTAAATAATAGTCATACAATTACCAAATAACACTGCTAAACAAAACCAGAACCCCAAACCTAATATTAGCAATAATCCCACTAAGACCAAATTCCGACGCACCATGACCACATAGTGACTAAATAATACTGCCACATATCATCACTACATAGTGACCAAATGATATTGCCACATCATGGCTACATATCATTTCAACATAATGGCTGAATAATATCACCACACCATGACCACATATCATCATCACATAGTGGCTGAATTATGTCGCCTCATCATGAACACATATCACCACCACAAAGTGACTGAATAATAGATCATACCATTACGGAATATAAACCATTATTCTACTACCAATATTACCGCCATATAGTGACCATACAGTGGTAAATACCAGTTGTACACAGGCGCTCTGCACAATTATACAGTATCTCACAAAAGTGAGTACACCCCTCACATTTTGGTAAATATTGTATTACATCTTTTCATGGGAAAACTGAAGATATGACACTTTGATACAATGTAAAGTAGACAGTGTACATTTGGTGTGCCCTCAAAAGAACTCAACATACAGCCATTAATGTCTAAACCAGTGGAAACAAAAGTGAGTAAACTCACTTTTTAAGTGAAAATGGTGGTTAAATTACATCCAGAGACGTCTTCTCTTATGAACTGTTCTCTTCTCTGATGAGTTGTTCTCTTTCCCTTTTTTTTCTCCATCCAGACCGCCGTGATGACTTCTCCTGGTCACAATTCTTCACGGTAGAATTTACCAAACAAACATCTTAGACTCACTTTTCCAGCCCTCCCCTACCAATTCCTATCTCTGTTCAAACTCTCCATCTATAGTGCTCCAAATGGAAATAATGACCCAAACCGATATAGGGCACTCATTTGTGCAACAAGTTTTAATCTTGTTTTGTGTCCCCATATAGGAGGTAGTTAAATCCCCCAATATAGTATTTGGTACATCCCCAAACTAGGTAGGCAGATAGGCAAACCCCCTGTTAGGTAGGTAGTTCTCAATTAGGCACCTTGTAAGTTATTTAGGTTTATAGGTCCCCCAATAAGTAGTAATATATGTCCCTAGTATGTAGTTAAATAGGGCTTCTTTAGGTAGGTCGGTAGGTATATAGGGCCCCTGTAGGTAGGCAGGAATATAGGCCCCCGTAACTAGGTATATAGGCCCCCCGTTGGTAGATAGATATATATGTAGGCCACCTGTATGTAGGTTGGTATATACCCATGTAGGTAGGTATTTATATAGACCCCCAGTCAGTAGGTAGGTATAGAGGCCCACCAGCAGGTATGCATATAAGCCCCTTGTAGGTAGGTATGTAAATATAGGCCCCCTGTAGGTAGCTATATGCCCCCTGTAGGTAGATATATGTCCCCTTAAGATAAATAAATGCTCCCTATAGGTAGGTAGCTATAGCTCCCTGTAGGTAGGAAGGTAGATATAGCCACCCTGTAGGTAAATATAGTCTACCCATAGGTCGATATAGCCCACTGAAGGTAAATATAGCCCCCATAGATAAATATAGCCACCCTGTAGGTAGCTATAGCCCCTGTAGCTAGATTTAGCTCCTGTAGCTAGATATAGCTCCATGTAGGTAGATATAATCCCCAGGAAGGTAGATATAGACAGGTGAAAAAGCAAAAATTTTTGAAAAAAGTTACTCACCTCTCTCCATTCCCCCACCAAGCAACTAACTCCGGGAGTTAATGTTCTGCATAAATGGCTTCTGCCCTAGGAGACCCAGCATTGCAGGGGACATGATGAAGTCAGTTCCACAGTCTCACTCCTTAACAGAAAAGAATCCCCTTCATACCTCCAGACAGAGAGGAAAGCTGTACAGTGACCCAATTCCAGTATGTACCCTTAATAGCCCCTTCCTATCACTAAGCAAGTAAGTTACCCACTTATAAGTATTTTCCCTAGTCCAAGCTTTCTCATTTACTTACCAACCAGATCTGCTCTTGGCGACTGAACTAGAAACTATTATATAATATGCTAGCAATTTTTCATTTTCAAAGCTGGCAAAAGTACTTTGGCTTTTGACCTGACCGGCTGTGACATTTTGGACACTGTACCTCTTTTATAGACTTGTCAGTTTGGAAATTATGTTGTGATTGTCCTGCCACTGCCCTTTACAACCGATCCTATATATCTAAACCCTTTAAGAAAGTACAAATATATAGCACGGAAATACAAGAAAAAAAAATATTAAAAATGCAACTAGTAACCGTGCATTGGTATGGTTGTCTGAAAACAACAAAGTAATTATAATCCCATGAAAGTTGGAAGCTGTGTATTCATACGGTATAGGATCTGCCAACAGGGCAATGACTCCAGGGATCGTGCACAGAGACAGAAGCCAAAGTCCACAAATAAAAAAATTAAGTGCTTTTCCTATTTTGTATTTATTTTGCAACAGATATACAAACCTGGGCCGCCAGAATATTGTGGCCGAAATTAGATTTAATTAGAATATATCCAAAATTATTTGCTACTGGATTTTTTGGGAAGTAGTGCAGCATAGTGTAGTCTTATTAAAGGGGTTATTCAATCTTTAATAGTTATTAACCAATCATTTTAGGAAGCAAAAGTAATACACTTAGTAAAATATAACACTCAAAAGAGCAGCGCTGGACACCAGTAACTTGATCTCCCAGGGCTCTATATCTACCACCTATAGGGAGCATTGATTTACCTTAAGGGGGCATAAATCTAACTACAGGGGGCATATACCTACCTACAGGGGGCCTATATATACATACCTACCTACAAGGGTTTTATATGCATACCTGCTGGTGGCCCTCTATACTTACCTACTGACTGGGGGGTCTATATAAATACCTACCTACAGTGGGATATACCAACCGACATACAGGTGGCCTACATATATAGCTATCTACCAATGGGGGCCTATATACCTAGCTACGGGTGCCTATATTCCTTGAGCATTGACGTTTCGTACTGTGGTCCTATGTTCCTCCACAAAACATAAAATGCCACTGTCTATGTGACTACAGCCCTCTCCAAATTGATGGCCCCCAATCGAATTGTCACAGATCTCAATGTTTCATCTTGCTACAGCTTCGTCCCCTCAAGTAGCCTTTATGATTTATAAATCCATCTGTGAAGGACCAGCCTCTGCGCTGGGTGCCGTTTGCAGGTTGCTGGTGACAGAAGTTTTTTTGTTCGAATAACCTCTCTGACATTATTCTAAACAGAAAGACTCCAAGTCAATAAGAAGTTCTGGCCTTAAAGGGATTGTCCACTTTGTCAGAAAATCTAACCGGTAGCTCCCTAGCCCCAACTAACATAGTAAAATTGGCTGCAGCAGTCACGTGCAAGTCATTGACATCTTCGTAAGGATGTTAATTAGTGGCATGTGACTGTTGCAGTCAATCAGCGGCTGCAGTGGCGATGTTCCTGTTCAGAAATAGAAAAATTAAAACAGAAGACTGAAGAAGCACTGCAACTGGGGACTGGAACAAGGTGAATATAAGTTTCTTTAAAGGGGCTCCAGGAGCTGCCTATTAAAGGGAATGTGTCATCAAAAAATGAGTCATTGTTTAAGTCTCATTTTTATGTTAAACATATTTTTTAGGATTTTTATTTTTTTTTTAATTTCTCATATCACTTTCAATATTTTTTAATAATTCTTAATTCCTGCAGTTTTCACTTTTGCCACTATGCCTTGTTTGCAATGCTTTAACAGCATTAAGATAGGTGCTTTACAGTAGCTTCATGCACATAGGAGACTTAAGACTGACTCAGTCCCACTGACTTCTATAGGAGAGTTTTTTAGTCATGCTTTGTGACCTGGGAAGAAGTCACTGTGCAGGGAGGTGAAAGGGTAAACTGTGACTATCTCCTCTTGTGACTGGTGGATCCTGTGTTATCTATTCACACTGGTGTCTCCTTTCAGTTTGACCCTCTTTGTGCTGATAATGAGCAGACAACTGAGAATCTTTCTCTACAGAACAGGAAGTGTCAGACAGCTATTAGGCTTAGTGGCCAAAGTGAAAACTGCAGGACTTAAGAATTATTAAAAAATAATAAGTCATTTTTGATGACACATTCCCTTTAAGGTCATCTGGCAAAGTGGACAACCCCATGAACAACATGCAGCAGTATACAAATATTCAATTATACTCATGCGGTAATCATGAAAGAGGTTTGCACAAGACACAGAGAAACATATTTGGTTTAAAAAAAAGTGTCAGAGAAGCATGAAATCTAAAGAGCAAACAAAAAACTAAGTAAACAAAGAAAAAAAGAAACGTCAGTCTGCCAACTTTTTTTGGAAATAGTTACTTCTGTCTTAACTATTTAGAAGATGACAAAGTTGCACCACGGCTGAATTATTCCACCTGTTTTTTTTTAAGTAACCCCAAATGCAGACACCAGAGAGAAAAAGAGTCAGTAATGTCTCCGACACAGATTTATTTGTCATGTCTAAATCTAAGATGGTGCAAAGTTGGCCAGATAGTCTAAGCATGTGCCAATTTTATTACATAGGCGCATACTGTTTCAAAAATCTGGAGCATTCCAGCTACATAGGAGGCTCAGTTTGGAATCTCCAGAACAAAATCTGGTAAAATGATGGACGCCTCAGCGATAGCCCGACAGACCCCATTGTAGTTCATTGATGACTGTTGTAATTAGGCCCGGTTCCACTTCTGCAATGAAGACTCTGAACAGAACCTCCAACGCAGATGTGAATCCGGCCGCATACATGTTTTATAAACTTTTTATTTCAAATATTGGTCGTCTTCTTTCACACTGATAAAACTGTACCAACATGTTTTAACATTTTGGGCCACATATATGAAAACTGTCCAGGTCTAAAACTCAATTTGTTGCCCATAAAAATCAGAGCGCCCCTTTCATTTCATATAGTCCTCTGCAAAAATGAGAGGGGCGCTCTGAATAGTTACATACAGGGCCGGGACGATGGGTAGGTGAAGGTAGGCGATCGCCTAGGGCGCTACTTCTTCCCAGGCAGAAAAGGGGGCGCAAGGAGGCATGTGATGGGCTGAATATTCCGTATTGGGGGCACTTTGAGTGTTATTTGCCTAGGGTACCAGAATACCTTGTCCCATTCCTGGTTACATAGTTACATAGTTAGTACGGTTGAAAGAAGACATGTGTCCATCAAGTTCAACCAAGGGTGGGGAAAATGTGGGTGAAGGGAGAGAAAGGACTTTAAGCCCAGCCCAACCACTGGATATTGCCCTGGAACCCACAAGGCAAGAACCAATCTGCTCCAGTGGAGACCATATCTCTGACCCCAGAGCCGCCACCAGCCAGGATCCCGAATTTTACAGAGCTGCGTACGCATTAATATTCTTTAGTTCCAGGTAGTTATCTAAGCCTTTCTTGAAACTCTCTACAGTTCCTGCTGTGACCAGCTCCTCAGGCGGCTATTCCACAGATTCACAGTTCTTACAGTGAAGAACGCTCTTCTCCTCTGGAGATTGAATCCTTTTTTCTCTAGTCGAAGGGAATGTCCCCTTGTCTTTTGAGGGGGCTTTACTTGAAATAAGTTTTCCCCATACTTTTTGTAGGGACCATTTATATATTAATATAAATTAATCATGTCCCCCCAAAGCCGTCTTTTCTCAAGACTAAATAAGTTCAATTCTACTAACCTCTCCTCATAACTAAGATGCTCCATTCCCTTTATAAGTTTGGTTGCTCGTCTTTGTACTCTCTCTAGCTCCATTACATCTCTTCTATAAACTGGGGCCCAGAACTGAACAGCATATTCTAAGTGGCTGCTATGGGCTCTGATTGGTTGCCACTGGAAACAAAGGGAGTTTTAGATCTAGAGAGTTTTCCTACATGTGGCACTTTGTTACATTTCAAACCATGACCCCTTTGCAGGATGTCATGCCGTCTTCCCAGCTATGCCCCACACTCTTGTCGAGGGAGCTGTCTTAAACACCTTAATAAGTTTTCCTAAAATGAGAAGGTGCCAGATTTTGGTGAATTTTACAACAATAACTGGCTGCTGTTACTGTGATGTGGTATTGATACGTTTTGTACGTGTTGTGCCATTCAATGTACAACCTGCCCAGGTGAGCAATTCCAAATAAATGTGTATTTCTCCTGGTGCCTAAACAGTTTACAGTTAGGCTATGTTCACACGGCTTTTTCTGGGATGTATTACAGTCTGTAATTCGCGCCGTACTGCGGTCTAATATGAGCTAAATACGTCCCAGTCATTATGGTAATCCACAGTTCTCATAGAGAAC
The DNA here is from genome assembly GCA_025379985.1 of Phyllomedusa bahiana. Lineage (NCBI taxonomy): Eukaryota > Metazoa > Chordata > Amphibia > Anura > Hylidae > Phyllomedusa > Phyllomedusa bahiana. The sequence continues at coordinate 192,888 of JAODAL010000085.1, read as the reverse complement.
TATTGATTACTTCTCCTCTCCCCGCTCGTACAATACGCAGAGCGGGGAGAGAAGTGACATGTCATCTATTCACGGCGTATACGCGCCGCTAGTAATGAATGTCTATGGGGCCGGCGGGCAAAATACGTCCCGTAATTAAGCCGTGTGAACATAGCCTTAGCGTGCTTGTGTTCCTTTTTATTGTAGCATGAAAATAGCCTACAACAATAACCTAGGCGCAAACATAATGGTAAATCTGCCCCTATGTTATAACTGAAAATGCAGGTCTATAACAAGGACAAGATAGGATATGATCTATGGATACAATTACCGCATATACCAAGTATTATGTTAAAGTACTTAAAAATTACATGTTCTTGTCATGATATTGGTCTCTTTCTAAAGTTATTACTGTACTTTCTTATGGTGAAGAACTGCATTCCTTATTGCCCAATCTTCAATATTCTGATAGATGTGACCAATACAACCGTAAATGATAATGCCAAAGCTGAAAGGTTACAATGCAGGGTTGTGGCTGACATTACATGGCACGGGTCAAGGAAAGCACCACAATACAACATTGTTCAGTGGTCAGAGCAGGAAGACTCTGTGGAAAAGGGCTAAAAAGTCACTAGAAATCGTCTCGTTTCTGAATTCTCTTCCTTTCCCTCATTGTCCTGGGTCCTTGCTCTTCAGGTTTCCCCTTTCATATACATTGCACGTATGATGAATGAACGAGATTTACAGAGCTATAACAGGAGAGGCATGACCTACATAATAACACGGCCAGTGAAATACAAGCAGCGCTGCTCATCGGGAATCCGCCAGGCACCTTATCTAGGCTTGGATGGAGGAAGCAGCAAAGGGTAAACATAAGGACTTACATACCCAGAATGGAGAAGAACATTGTAACAAGACTCAAGAAACCCAGAAGTGATGTCGCTATGTAACATCCATCCTGAATGCTGCCACTAGGTTCAATTGGACTAAAAGTTTAGGATCACCTTGCTTATACTCCTTTTGGCTTTTAAGGGTGGTTTCACATGGTGCATTTTGGAAAAAGGCCACTTCTGTTTGTGATGCTGGGTTTTTTTTTCAGCCACAGCTCTTGTATTTCCCATTTATATTACCTATTTCTGCTGAATTTGTTGGCTACGGCTCAGAAAACTGCATCAAGAACTGCAATGAAGTTTTCCGAAACAAAAAAAGTGTGTAAAACCAAATAAAAGGACAAAGATGGCCAATATTCTACAATATTCACTACTGGACCAGAAGTTAAACTTTCTATATGCTTCTAGCTGTCAGGATCATTCATTAAAAAGCCCACTAACAATATGGATTCCTGGAACCATGTCCTGTGGTCTGATAAGACCAAGATTTACTTATTTGGTTCAGATGGTGACAAGCATGTGTGGCGAAAACCAGGTGAGGATTACAAAGACAAGTGTGTCGCCTACAGTCAAGCATGGTGGTGGGAGTGTCATGGTTTGGGGCTGCATGAGTGCTTCCGGCTGTGGGAAGCTATAGTTCATTGACAGAACCAAGAATGCCAACTGTATGAACTGAATGTACTGCGATATTCTGAAGCAGAGCATGATCACCTCCCTTTGGGAACTGGGCCCAAAGGGCAGTATTCCAACATATAAGGGTAAAGATAGCTGGACTGACCAAGCATGTCTCCAGACCTAAACCCTATTGAGCATTTGTGGGGCATCATCAAACAGAAGGTAGAGGAGCACAAAGTCTCTAACATCCTCCAGCTCCATGATGTCGTCATGGAGGAGTGGAAGAGGATTTCAGTGGCTGTAGCCCGTGAAGCTCTAGTGAACTCCATGCCCAAGAGAGTTAAGGCAGCTCTGGAAACACAAAATATTGATACTTTGAGCATAATTTGTCCATTTGCACCTAGGGGTGTACTCACTTTTGTTGCCAATGGTTTAGACATTGAGTTATTTTGAGGGCACACCAAATTTACACTGTTACACAAGTTGTACACTGACTACTTTACATTGTATCAAAGTGTCCTATCTGCAGTGTTGTCCCATGATAATATATAATAAAATATTTACAAATATTTATAAAAATGGGAGGGGTGTACCCACTTTTGTGATATATTGTATTATATACATTTATTTCTTTTTTTTTATATCCTCTTTCTCTTCTCTCTTTTTTTTTTTTACTTCTTCACATGGCCAACACAGGAATTTTCCTAACTCCAGTGTGTCTGGCTGACTTCCACAATCATTAGTGCGGCACTTGGGGAGGTGTGTGTACAGAGAGCAAGCCTTGACAAACAGCCTTTTAATTGGCTATATAGAAAGGGACCTGCTCCTCCCGGCTTCTTCACCTGACAGCCAGAACAAGAACTAAAAAAAAAAAAAAAAAAAAGAAAACCGATATAACTCACAGGGAGTGGAAGGAACAGAGCATCCAGGTGCACACAGTCTTGGCTGCTTTCCCCACCACGGAAGTCAACAAGGATTCTGGGACCTAACGCCTGTAAATCAATTCCCCAGAGGCTGTAAACATATGCGGCGTGACAGACTGCAGGTGGAGAACAGAAGGAACGCCCGCAACCACTCCAGGGCTAAAGCATCAGTACATGGAGGCATCAACATCTAAAAGTGCAAACTTTACAGATCAGTTGACCTCTATGACTGAAAAAGTAGTCTGCTCTGGTGCGGTAAACTTCCCATAGGGGGAGCAGAGGCTGCATCATGGTATACAAACTGGCTACACTACAAGAAAAGTTCTAAGGATAAGAACCTTTACTGTATGCTGCATACTGTAAAGCCAATGTGTGTGGTCGTCATCACACAATGCAATTGCCAAACTGCAACCTGACAAAAAATGTAAATGCAAGAGCTTGTAGACTGGGAAACCATGGCTGCCTTTTACCAGAAACTATGGAAAACAGCCGATGCTGTTACCCCCTTACAGGGTGGGAGACGGACACTTCAGGGACACACTTGGTGGTTGATATCCTGACTTTTTGGTGGCCTCATGTAGCACCTCTAATGCCGCGCTTATCTACGTCAGGTACTCTGTGTGTTATTTGGACATATTTGGTATTGTCTCTTCTTTGATGAGTGACACCTGAATGGCATACTAAACACACTGCTATTCTAGTTTCCACCAGGTACTTTATAATAAGTCCCTTGTACTTTTAAACCTTGCTATTCCTTTTCTTTCCCTGGTCCAAAATATATATACAAAAATTTTTTTCCCACTGTCCCCTGAGGAGACCAGTAATTTATCTTTTTGAAACATCTGGTGGAAACATGCTGCGGTGTGACCATAGGGATACGTAGGGCTTTATATTTACAGGGTCAGTGTGCAGACAGGAACGCTCTTATCGGGGCGGTGATCCCGCTTTTTGACACAATAGTTTTTTAGGGCCTTATAGGTGTTATTCGCCATTCGTCCTGAATCCTACTTCTATTTATTTGGATTCCGTTCTCCAATATGGTCTGCTGAAATCCTTTCATGTTACATATTTATTTATTTATTTTTTAAACAATTTTTATTTGCAAGACAAATTTACAAAGAAAATGTCATTCATTCATATTTATTTTAACTTGGTCGAATAAAAGTTATATTTTAAGGACCCCTTTTTTCCTCTTTCTACGTTTGTGCTCCAGAAACTATGCCACACCTGCCCAGGTCTGGCACTGTATGGGAAGAAAAGAAGCTTTTCTTTTTTGGAAGCTTTTCTAACTTTCTAGCTTGTACCCACAGTTATCGATTTATTTTATTCATTTCACAAATCTAATGTATTCCAAAGCGCTGCACAGAGATTGATAGGGTTCACTTTGATCTCTGCCCAGTCTAAATTTCAGATTTACCTATCAGAATGTTTTTGGGGTGTGGAGGGAAACCAAAGCAAACCCATGAAAAACATACAAACTCCTTGCAGATGCTGTCCTTGGTGGGACCCCTAGTAGTATAATGTTGTACCGTGTTAGCCATAGAAAGTCCTCTAAAAGGTATCGCCTAATTTCTTCACTCTTCTACAACTAAAGACCCCAGCACTGAAAGACACCAGTGCTAAACATTGAGCCGCTGTGCTACCTGCTACAATGGTCTATATTCCCCAATATTTTATTTGCCCAAAAAGCGCCATATTAAAGACCCCTTGGTATCATTTCTAGGCCACAGTTAAAACCTACATGCAGCAATCAGAATATTGCAGTTGTATCCAGTGTCGGACTGGGGTGCCTGGGGCCCACAGGTGAGGTTGATTCTAGGGGCCACCAGTTGAGCTATTTCTGGGCCCATTGGTGGAGTTTATTTTGGGGGTCCACCCTACAGCTACTGTAAATGACTGTACATGTCTTCTATGCTCTACCTCTTGCTTTTTGTCTCTCTTTTTATACTTTTTTTTCCTCTTCTGAAGATGTATTTGCAGTTAAAAAATTTCAGATCTACCATGCTCAGGGGCCCACCGGGGGTTTTCCCTATTTCCCTGTGGGCCAGTCTGAGCCTGGTTGTATCATGTCTGACATAATAGAAGTGACCAGCATAGAGCTCAGTGATGGATCAAAGTGGATATAGTTATGTCCCAAATGGCCTCTTATTTGGTGAAACTTTGTGATGATGAAGAAACTATCATTCCAGGCAAAAACGTCATTTCTGCCATGTTTTTGCTACTTGCCCTGGCTTTTAATGCATAGTGACACAATAGATCTTGTGTAGCAAAACCCCCTCCCATAAAGTTGCCCATTTTGCCAATTGACATTTTTCCAGTGTAATTTATAAAATATAACCTGACCTCCGCTTAGTTGCTTTAGACAGAACAGTTTTGAAACATGAGGCCCAATGGCTTATCTTGATATATTACTATGAGTGACAGAAACAGAACTGACTGATTACACGGTGAGTGCCTCCAGGTGCCCTAAACCGATTTGATTTCCTGTGTATTCTTCTTTAGTCGTCTTTTCATCTGCACAAAATGTAATGGGAGCATATGCTTTAACCACCCTAAAGACAGCCTGTCAGGCAGAGATCAGTGACCCTCAATTATCTACGTCCATCGACTATCGTTCCATCAATGGAGTGCTAGACAGTGGAGAGAAGGGACGCCTGCCCTTTCCCATCCTCAAATACCGTCTGTCGTTACCCTGGCAACAGAGCAGTGGCAGCGTCCTGGGTACCACCTATTGGGTTCGTTTTCAAACTGAGAGATACTGGTCTATTGAATGCTGCACCGAAGCCCTAACTTGTGTCTCCGAGTGATAACATAATAACTGTAGACAGACGAGGCCGGGTGAGCGAGCGCTGATGGCAGCGTAATTAGCCAATCTTATTTAGAGCTTCTGTATACAGCACTAACAAGTATAAAGACATACGTAGACTCCAGATTTAAAGAGCAATGCCCCCCTCCAAAAAAAACAAACAGGACCACAAAACATAAAAAAAAAAAAAAGTTTGGGGTGTTGCAAAATGGGATACTGCAATATTGCAGCGGTGGGGTCCTGGGTTCAAATCCCACCAAAGACAACATTAGCAAGAAGTTTATGGGTGACATGTATGACTTTTGGCGACCAGACGCCAATTTGATTGCGCGCATTAGTAATTCTGAATGTGCCTGAATCTATGAACCTGTTGTACTGTGGGTCATAGATTTAGCTCTTTCTAGCTACTAAGCGACACTTCTGGCTCAGGTAAACTACTTTTAAAGTGTTCTACCTGTTCCAGCAGTAATATGCCTGGATTTGCCATACTAAAGTCATAAATGTGTAACTTCGTATGGTTGTGGTGTGACACGCCTCCGGCACACCCCCTGCTCTCAGGCGCATTACAAAGTGCCACAGGCGCCTGATAATACGGCTTATTTTGGAGTGTGCCTGCTCATACATACATCTTTTGATCAAAATATGTGAACCGTTGAGATCACGTTGAAAGTCGTGGGCAGCTTAAACATCTTTTGATCAAAATATGTGAACTGAGAGTCTCAAAGTTTTTTCATGCTCATACATTGAGCGCATAGGGCTGCGCCAGTTTTTGGGGTGAAAAGACACAAGATAACTGGCAAAGCCCCGTACATACAAGTCGCCCTATATGTTCTTCCAGTGGTTGCATGGGTTTCCTCTGGGTACTCTGGTTTCCCCCACTCTGAATTTGGAATGTAGCCTGTGATCCCTAATGAAGACGGGGACCAGTGTGAATAAGGACAATCTCTGTACAGCGCTACGGAATATGACAGAACTATATAAATTAACAACATAATAATACTGCATAACTAGGCTCACCTGCATCTCAGGAGTCGATAAAAGCTGGTTAACATCTCTGTGGGTCATATTAGGTGACAGCCTACTTTAGGAGAAATGAGCTGCGAAAAAGTCTCAACTTTTTTCCATTCACAGCATGCCTCGGTCATAACTCGGCTGTCATATACCATCATGGGAATCTGTAGAGCAATTTAGTCTTGTTTGCACCATTTTGGTCTATTTCACGTCAGTATGTGTTTTATGTACCAGACAAAAAAGCACGATAGACCGAACTGAAAGAGACTACAAAAAAAGACTGAGTGAGCTCTACAGATTCCTATGACTCCACTACAGTACACGTTGGATAACTTTTTCAAGATATCCCGATGAACACCTGAGATGTATGGCCAAAATGTGATGTAAATGGGGCCTGGTACAAAAACAACTCAAGTAAACTCTCTAAGGGTGCATTCACACTGCGCAGTTTTGGTGCAGTTTTAACTGTGCTCCAATTAAACTGCCTTTATTAGCAGCAAGCTTCTTTTAGTTGTCTAAATTGTTTGGAAAGGTGCTTCAAGTAAGTAATCAATTCCTGTGTGTGAAGACTTGAGGATTACAAACATACTAAGGGTGCTTTCACATTGCGCAGTTTGGGTGCAGTAACTGCGCTCCAATTAAACTGCCTTTATTAGCAGCAAGCTTCTATTAGTTGTCTAAATTGTTTGGAAAGGTGTTTCAGGTAAGTAATCAATTGCTGTGTTTGAAGTCTTGTGGATTACAAACATAATAAGGGTGCTTTCACACGGTGCGGTTTTGGTGCGCTTTTGATGTGTTTTTTTGGATGCGTTTTTTGTGCAACAATGTATAGCATTAATTGTTGTGCCTTCCTGCACAAAAAACGCATCCAAAAAACGCATCAAAAATGCACCAAAAAACACGCCCTAAGGGTGCTTTTTGGAGCGCAGTTTTGGTGCAGTTTTAATTGCATTCCAATTAAACTGCATTATTGCCAGCAAGCTTTATTACTTATCTAAACTGTTTGGAAAGTGAGCAATCAATCAGTGTGTGTGTGTGTGTAATCCACAAGACTTCCCACACAGTCATTGATTACTTACTTGAAACACATTTCTCAACAATTTAGACAACTTGCTGCTAATAAAGGCAGTTTAATTTGAGCGCAGGGAAAACTCACCAAAACGCGCCGTGAAAAACCCCCAAAGGCATGTCCCCACGGCAGGTTTTTTTAAAACAAACTTTACACAACCCTATGGAAAATCCGGCACAGTCCCACTGCACGGATTTTCCACGGGCGTTTTTATGGACCCGCCGGCGGGCCGAAAAAAATTGGGCATTTCAAATTTTTTTTCCCCCCCGGTTCCAAAAACAAGTAAAACACCGGTTGGATAAACTGCTTCTGTTTTCTGGCACAAGCCCTAATTGATTACCACTTTTCCAAAAAGTTTTTTGATAAGTGAAAAAGCTTTCTGGTAATAAAGGCAGTTTAATTGAGCGAGTTAAACGCCAGCTGTGTAAAAGCACCCTAAGTCCAAAACCAGAAAGTGCTGCCATACCATGGACAACAGTCTTGGTCTGAGCTCATTAGGAATTTGGAAATCTAGAGAAACACCTGTCCCACTAATGGCCAGAGGACATCCCTTGCTCAGGACTAGGTAGGAATAGCTGACCACAGCACAACGTCGTCCTAGGACACGGGTGTCAAACTGCGGCCCTCCAGCTGTTGGGAAACTACAACTCCCATCATGCATTTGTATAAGCACTGTGGGCATGATGGGAGTTGTAGTTTCCCAAACAGCTGGAGGGCCGCAGTTTGACACCCCTGTCCTAGGTCTTCTGTTCATGATACAACAGGTGGAGAGCTGCAGGTTGCTGTAGCCTCTTCGCAGAGAGACTATTACACATGGGGTTTAAGCCCGGTTTTATGCCGCTCATGATCAGGCGCCCATGTCGCTGCCAACGCAATGGCACAACCACTCTCACCCTCCCTATAACCCTCATTTATCCTTTTCACACACAGATCCTTATTTCCATTGCCAAAAGCCGCTCTCCTCCTCCCTCTTCCCCTCTTATCCCCTTCAATTATCTCTCCGCTCCTCCGACACTATCATCCACCCTCCTTCCTCCCCACCTTCGCCCTCGCCAAGTAATTTCCTCTTCAAATCAATTCTCCTAATCACAGAAAACCCAAAAGGCCCACATGAACGCAGCCTCAAACCAGAGCGCAGACATTAATTAAACCCCCTCTAGCCTCCCTGACACTACAAATTGGATGCGACAGGGGTGGGCTACCTCCTCGCCAACGTTAACCCTTCCTCTGCAAGGTGAAAGTCGGTGAGAGAGGAGACACGGGGACGGGCACCAGCGTCGTGATTGGAGCCGTGCCAGCCGGAGCCTAGGACGTACACGTTCCTCTAATAGCAATTATTAATAAGAAAGCTCCCTATTCATCTCGGGGATTTGGCAGGGAAGCAATTTCCACACTCCAGCACATAAAGCTGACAGTTTCTTGGTCGGGCTTAGAGAGAGAGGGTGGGAGGTCCCTGGCAGGGGAACAAGGTGCTTATGAAAGGAGCTTGGGCTTCCCTCCTGTGTCCCCTCACCCGCTGGGCACCATGTCAGCCGCCAATAGCGGAGCGGGCCCACTGCGCCCCTGACACTGAAACCGCAGTCAACAGACACAAGGAGACGCGTCCTGCCCATTTCCTGAGAGCTTTCAAAGGGGAATTGTTAGTTGAATATCTGTGTGCGACTCTGACAGCCCCTCTGGAGATCCCCTCCCCCGACAGCACAGAGAGACGGTTTATCTGACAGCTGTGAGGTCTGACCGCATCGGGAGGGGGGGGAGGGGAGAGGACGTGTTAGGGGCGCAGCTGGAGAATCAAGCCTTCAGTTATAGGCAGGAGGTCGCCTAGATAAGAAGGCACTGAGCAACCACACAGTGGCCAACTGAGGAGAAAGGGAAGGGAGGAGGCCAACGGAGATACTCGAGAGGAAGGCTGTGCCACGGACCGTAAAGAAGAAAAAACTTCTGCTCAAACTTTTCAAATTTTTTCAGATCGGAGCAGAAATATAGAATTTCAGCTCAAGAGTTTCTGAGTGGACGCCTCTACATGGGAGTTTTTCATTTTCCAACATTTAGTTCTATTTTTCAATATAGTAGTTTACTATATTGAAAAAAAAGAACTAAAAGTTGCAAAAAGAAAAAAAACTCTGACGACGAGGCGTCCACTCAGAAAATCCTGAGTTGGAATTGTATATTTCTGCTCCGATCTGAAAAATACAAAGTTTCAGATGTATGATTATACTCTTGAGATACTAGGTCTCCCTCTCTATATTATTACTATTATTTATTTAGAGCGCCCTTGGTTCCAGAGCGCTGTACATTTGGGTTTCATACATAACATAGGTCTAAGGCCTCGTTCACACGGCTTATTTCAGGAAGGTATTTACAACGGATTTCCGATGTAAATACGTTCTGAAATCAGTTGAAAATCAGTTACAAATAAGTGCCACTAAGTGGCACGATTTGTAACTGATTTCCCGACGGATTACCATCTACAATCAAATAATGACATGTGAATTGTTTTCCCCGTCCGGAATGCGTCGTCAATCCGCGGGCAACCGGGAACGGTTACTACGCGTCGTGTGAACAGACGAGCGTATTTTCTATTGAAATCAATAGAAAAATACTGGACTTATTTCGGTGCGGATTTGCCGACTGATTGACGATCGTCATCCGTCGGCAAATAGGGAGGCAAATAAGCCGTGTGAACGAGGCCTTACAAGCACAAGGGAGACAAATTAATAACGAACAACAGGTACAGAGGGAGAGAGGACCCTACCCGCGAGGGCTTACAGTCTACAAGGAAGGTGGGAGGAGACAGGAGGTGAGGGGCAGACATGTTTGTGGAGGGTGTAGTGGCAGCAGGGTTATTGTAGGTTATAGGCAAGCCTGAAGAAATTGGTTTTCAGGTTGCTTTTGAAGCTGGTGAAAGTGGGGAGAGCTGATGGGTTTGGGGCAGTGAGTTTCCAGAAAGTTGGGGGGAAACACGAGAGAAGTCTTGGAGATGATTGTGTATGGAGCTGATAAGAGGAGAGCAGAGAAGAAGGTCTTGTGAGGAGTAGAGATTGCGTGAGGGATGGTATCTGGAGATTAAGGCAGAGATGTATGGAGGGGAGAGGTCATGTAGAGCCTTGTAGGTCATATAATGCCCCATTCACATAGTGTTTTTGCATCCTGTTCATGGTATCTATTAGGCTATGTCTACACAGCGCTGGGTACAGTCGAATTTTGAAAAACCGACCAAAATCCAGTGCTATGAAGATATAGCTTAATGGATACATAAACAGGATGCAAAAACGGAATGAGAATGGGGCCTTAGATGTCTATAGAGATGAAGACCTAGTATGTCAAGAGTATAATAATACATTTTCATTTACTATATTGAAAAAAAAGAATTAAATGTTGCAAAAAGAAACAAAAAGAAAAAACTCTGAAGTCGAGGCGTCCATTCAGAAAATCTTGAGTTGAAATTGTTAATTTTTGCTCTGATATGAAAAATACAAAGTTTGAGATGTATGATTATACTCTTGAGATACTAGGTCTCCCTCTGTATAGACATCTAAGGCCCCATTCACATAGCGTATTTTGCATCCTGTTCATGGTAACCATTAGGCTATGTCTACACAGTGCTGGGTACAGTCGAATTTTCGGCGGATTCAAAATACTGAATCCGCTTAAAAAAACTACCAAAATCCAGTGCGGTGTAGACGTAGCATAATGGTTACTATGAACAGGATGCAAAAAACGCTATGTAAATGGGGCCTTATATGTCTATATGGAGGGGGACCTAGTATCTGGAGAGTATTATCATACATCTCACTTTGTATTTTTCAGATCAGAGCAGAAATTAACAATTTCAACTCAGGGTTTTCTGAATGGACGCCTCTACATGGGAGTTTTTTTGTTTTTTTTTGCAACACTTCGTTCTATTTTTCAATACATTAATTTACTATATTGAAAAATAGAACTAAATGTTGTAAAAAGAAAAAAAAACCTCTTAAGTAGAGGTGTCCACTCAGAAAATCTTGAGCTGAAATTGTTAATTTCTGCTCTGATATGAAAAGTTTCAGATGTAGGATTATCCTCTTGAGATACTAGGTCTCCCTCTCTATAGACATATAAGGCCCCATTCACGTAGCGTTTTTGCATCCTGTTCATGGTATCTATTAGGCTATGTCTACACAGCGCTGGGTACAGTCGAATTTTGAAAAAACGACCAAAATCCAGTGCTATGAAGACATAGCCTAATGGTTAGTAGCTGCCTGAGAGGAGAGGTGATGTCTAAGCATGGCTGACCAGGACTCAGGAGCTCTCAGCCCTGGTCGTATCCCCTGGAGACGAGCTGTAAACAATGGATCACTAAAGGAGCAGCTAAAACAGAAACGGTGCAGAATTTTTAATAGTAATGAATGGTGAAAATGTTTGTTATTTCATTTGCAAGCTTCCCACGTCAATTTTACTTCGTGGCAAAACCCCTTTAATTGTACTTTTGGTCTTATGAAAACTCTACTGAATTGTAGGTTACCATTCTGACACCCACTATTATTATTATTTATTTTAATCCCAGGGCGCTGTATATTCAAGAGGGGTGACATACATAATATAAGAACAAACAAAGTACGATGGCAACACTAATCGACTAACAACTGGTACAAAGAGAGAGCGGGCCCGTTTTTGGAGGCTTACAAGCGTACAAGCGACAACAGGTCATTTCCTTACATATACATCCTGCTGGCTTATGCCATAGTCAGTCTATACTAGCAGGAGTCCATCCACTCTGCATAGGCTACCATTGACACTTTGCCAAATAACCGTCTACAGAAGCGGCAGCTTGTTGACTCTCGCAGAGTTACTCCCATTGGAGTTCCATGTGAGAGTGCAATTCCACAAGGACCAGATAAGTACACAGATCCCTATGGACAATATAGAAGTAAATAAACACTGCCCCCCTTCAGTGACTATTGTGTAAACCTGCACCTGATAAGTGAATAGAAGGAAATCTCGTTACTTATTTAATTGGCACAATCATATATGGAGCTAATAGCCACGTGTTTCCTATGCATTATGGAAGAACATCATATGACAATACAAAGTATATTACCATAAATTAATTAGATGTTGTGCAAGAGTCAAATTAAACTTATCTCCAAATAAGTTTTTCTTGTGCTAAGATATTGCCCTCTTTTTAAGGCTTAAAGGGGTTGTCTCACTACTTCGATTCATCTTACCTCAGTCCTATTTTCTTAGTTTCCTTTTTGAATTCAGGGGTGTGTTTACCAGCTGTACTGGCTGCTACTGGCCTGTAGTGATGAGCTGCTGAGGACACCAGGTCTGCAGCTATAGCGACCAGCGCCTGCAGCCAATGAGGTGAGATCGAACAGGTCTGTAGCTATAGCAGCCTGAGGAGCTGATGCAGCCCACAGAAAAGGGGATATTTAGGAATAGATAGGACACTGTTAATGGCCAAATATTGGAAAGTGGCTTGTTTTTCAAGATCCTCAATTTAAAAAGCAATCATTGAAGTGAGACCGCCCCTTTAACAATGGCTTCATGAATGGTTATATCAGCTTGGAGAGGCACCAGTCTACATGGAGGCCCCAACATTTTCCCAACCCATCCTTGGTATCCATCAGGATACCTTAAAAATGTATCTCAACAGATACTGCGGCGAGGCCATAGACTTCTATAGAGCAAACATACTACTTATCAGACTGTTAGCCCTACTTAGTGGATGTATGCTGTTTCTGCATAGGACATAAAAGCATGGCAGACCACACTTTTACCGTATAGAAATCTATAGCTCCGTCACCGTATCCATTGATACATTTTTATGGTATAACTGATGGATACCACGAACGGGCAACTCAAATGTGATGTGAATGGTGCCAAATGGAGAAATAGCTGACAAACATGGCTGACATGAACAAACTTGGTACCATGAACACATTTTCCAACTTATTAAACAATTTTAAAGAAAATGAATGAAAAAAATAAGGACCAGGGCACCAAAATGTTGCTGGATCAGCAGAACAATGGCTAGTATAGAGATGGGCTGACATCTCCCAAATTCATGTCAGCTTAGGCTATGTCTATGTCTAGCAAAATGATCGTATTTTTGACGGTTTTATTATTCTAACAACAGAAAATAATAGAAAAAATAACCTGTAGTCTACCCAGATCGTTTCTGGGTGAATTGAGCAACATGTTGTATAATACACCGGCGTTTTCAGTTTTTTCGTCGTCTTCCCATACAATCAATTGTATGAGCAACGGCAAAAAAACGAGAACCGACCATAGTTTTTGCGCAAAACGTGACAAAAAAAAGCGGTTGTCCATCAGAAAAAAAAATGGTCGACTTTTGGCCGTTAGACATAACCTTACGCTACTAGTGAACAAGATTCTGACGATTCCAATGGTGAATTGAATATATTTTGCTACTGGGATGATCATTGGGGAAAGGGCATACAGAGCATAAATATTTGCCACAACCTGAATAAATTCCCTCCATAGAAAATTATCTGAAGCCGGGCAACACTGTTCACTCGTTCAAAGATAACATCCTCCATAAACATGGCTCCTTTCTTTTAGTGAGCTGCAGTACCAGACACATCCTGCAGATGAGAGTGGCACTGTTACTGGGAGAAAGCAGGCTTAGGCTAGGTCCACACAGCAAAGTGAAAAAGCTGCCCAAAATTCGACCGTCGTTGTTTGCACAAAAACCAGCAGTCGGATTTCGGATTCAGAGCGGCCCAGTACATTAGGGCTGTGGGAATCCGACATCGGTCCCGCGTAATATAGAACATGTTTTTCATTTTTGAGTTCGCTCAGTAAAAAAAATCTGTGCGGTGTAGACTACGGCACAGATTTTCTATTCAGGGCTACACAGCGCAAGATACGGTCAGTTTTTAAGCAGATTCAAAATACTGAATCCGCTGAAAAAACTACCAAAATCCGTGGCCTTACATCACTTGAAGAAGTTTTACAGGTTTTAGCCAACAGAGCAGATTTTTAATGGTGGCAAATAATAATTTACATTTTGCATCCATTGCCATAAGGGGCACAGGACAAATACTGGTTGGTTTATCCGACCGGTATTTGTCCTTTTATCGGGCCATGCACACGGCCGCAGGGGGACGGCTTTTCTCTGCGTTTTGCAGAGTAAAGCCCTCCCCCTTCGCGTAGACATGTTCATATTCCATCCGAAAACTGGGCGGAAGAATGAACATGTGCTATGTTTTTCGGGCCGGCGGCAGTCTGAAAAACCGGCGGGCGGAAAATCCGTGCAGTGGGGATTGCTGCACGGATTTTCCATTAAGGTCCGTGTAAAAGTTTTTCAGCCGGTTTTCAAAACTGAGAACTGGACGAAAAACCGGTGCCGTGGGGACATGGCCTAAATGTTCATCATGAACGTAAGGATTGTTTGTAATAAACTTTCCGACCATTGATAGCCACATACATGGCCACTTCACAGGATGTACAGGTTTGAAAACATATGGCTTTCCTCCAAAACCTGCCCTCAGGTTGGGTGGCATTACAGTCCATCCCCACCCCACTTACTTCTATGAGATTTCTGGAAGGCAACAGCCATATTTGCCTGCTTTTGTAGAACCCCTTTAAAGGGGATGTATCGCTTCATCAGTTCGTCTTTTTCATTGTACTTTCAATTTCTCAGCTCCTCAGGGTGTTTCTTCCCCTCCCAGCTGGGTGTTTCTTAACTGGAGGGGGGTGACATCATCCCCCCCTTCATTGTTCTTGCTGGCTCCAGAGTCAGTGTGCTTCCCCCCACCCCCTGTCTGAGTCCACATGTCACTGTGTCGTTCCTCTCCCTATGCAGTCTTATTTTGTAAGAGCTGTTTGTTTACATACCACAGCCCTGCATTCAGTCTAGACAGTCTTCTATGAACTCAGAGCACTGATCTTTTCTCCTCTCACAGCTGGAGGTTTGTCACAGTTGAATCCAGTCTTCTATGAACTCATCCAGAGCAGCACAGATCTGTCTCCCTTCTATGTTTACATGCAGCAGCATTAAGGCACCGGGCACAATTCTGCTGTTTTCTGATTGTAGAAGCAGCTGCAGTGTTACTGTGCAGCTGCTGGCTGTGCAGAGTGAAATGTTGCCAGCACTTATTCTAAGTGAGAGAGGCAGGAATGCACGCTCCCGTGAATACGACCAGGGACCAGACAGATTGTAAATTAGTAGAGCCGGCAGCCAATGAAATGAAAGGAGGAGGAATCCGGGGAACAGTGTTTACAGAAAATGAAGATAAGGCAGATAGTGAAAACAAGACAGCTTTGCAAATGACATCCAATTTCACTGTCCCCTTATTCTGAAGACCATTTAATGAAATGATACGACCCCTATAATTCATAGATCATGAGGAATAGATACTTGGGCCCTTGGCCTGAAACAGACTTAATGCAACAACCAATCTGCACAACCCAGGTTTTGTTGGTCAAAGAGAAGACCAGACATCTTCACCTCAACAAGCATCAAAGAAATTCCTGGCACTTCGATAGAAGAAAGCTACTCAATATTTTAGAATAATGTTATTAAAAGTCAAAGGACGGAACATTCATTTTCCATTCCGTTTTAACTTTTGGCACAACACGGATTATTAGCAACTGAAACAAAGGTGGAAATAAGAGATGTATAGGCAGTGAACCTGCTGCGGCCATGTGTCATCAAAGTAGGTAAGTACTTTGTCTATAAACCCTTTTATATCCCCTCCAATGTCGTGCCCCAAATGCCCTAATCTATGTTTCATCACAGCTTTCTGACCCCTAAGGGCGTGTTCGCACGGCGTAATCTTACGCTTGTTTTGGAGCTTATTTTGTACCAAAATACATTATAAACAACGTTCTATTGCAGCTCTCATTCATTCCAACGTAGAAAATGTGCCTTTATACACACAAGTAGTCTCAAAAACATGGGAATCTAGTAAGAGAACAAAGAGTTACTTTTAATAACTATATTTACTATTTTGCCATAGGCAAACTTAAAGGAGTTGTCTCATTACGAGCTTTCAGCCTGTCAGTGTCCCTGGTAAGTTGAACTGAGGGGCGTGCTTCTTGGTCTGTCTGTTCTGCTCCCTCTCCCCCCTCCCATCAGCACACAGGCAGCTATGTAACTTCTATACAGGGGGGGAGGGGGTTTGCTCTCAGAGTTCACCCTGTGTGTGCCTGCCTAGGTCTGTTGCAGGAGAGGGCTGATCTAGGAGTGTAGAGAGGAATATGAAGCTGTGTGCTAATAGAGCAAGGGGATGCATGTGTTCCTATATCCCTGCTTAGCTTACAAGTCTCCACATCTCCAGCAACAACAAGGGCAGTGTTACTATACTCAGGATGTGTCCCTAATACAGGAGAACATAAAGTATTCACATGCCTGATTTGTATAGTATTAGTATAGTCACAGTTCCAAAGACATATCATGATTATAGTAACAGACAGGGTCACTGCTGTCACATCTATCTGTGTAGAGCAGGAGGAAGCAGGGACACACAGGGTTAATCCAGGCAGCTTGGACACAGACGCCAGAGTCCTCCTCCCCCTCCCCCCTCCACTCCAGAAGCATTCTGTGCTGGAGGGGCTCTCTGTCTTCAAAGGTGATGAGTCATTCAGACCTGACAGCCAGTAAGATAAGGATCAACAGGTCGGCTACTATAGAGATTTGAGAAGCTGATGTAGTAATACTAACAGGGCTAGCTCAAAATCAGTAGAACATTTGTAATGAACATATATTGCAAAGCTGCTTGTTTTTTAAAGATCTTTAAATTAAAACCCAATCATTGTAGCGAGACAACCCCTTTAAACTCTATCAGTTCTCAATCTATAAAGCACTAAAACTTAACTTTTATTATGTACACCACTTAACCTCTATAACACACTTTTTAAATACACACAGTGCGTATTTTAGAAGCGTAATAGCGCCACCTATTTTGGGACACTTTTACTGCCGTAAATTTAAGTGTCTTGTTAATTCTTGAGGTGTTTACACCAGTAAAAGCCCATAGAAAAGACGGTGCAGCACCTTTGAAGCCCGTAAGCGCCACAAAATACGCTCCACACTTTGCTAAAAATACACTTCAAAACACGCCTCCATTCAGGCTTATTTTGAAGCTCATTTGGAAGCGCACATTTACCTTTCGAAATTGTGAATTTACTATAATGGCTAGTAATTAAAGGG
Source organism: Phyllomedusa bahiana (assembly GCA_025379985.1). Lineage (NCBI taxonomy): Eukaryota > Metazoa > Chordata > Amphibia > Anura > Hylidae > Phyllomedusa > Phyllomedusa bahiana. Next base: position 175,436 of record JAODAL010000085.1, on the reverse strand, counting down.
GTTGTCTCACTACATCGATTCATCTTACCTCAGTCCTGTTTTCTTGGTTTCATTTTGAATTCAGGGGCGTGTTTACTGGCTTCTACTAGGCTGCAGTAGAAGCCAGGTCTGTAGCTATAGCAACCAGTGCTGGCAGCCTATCAGGAGAGACTGAACAGGTCTGTAGCAATAGAGATCTGAGGAGCTGATGCAGCCCATACAAGAGGGGATATCTAGGAAAAGGTAGGACACTGTTAATGGACATTTATTGCAAAGTGACTTGTTCTTGCAAGTTCTTTAACATAAAAAGCAATCTTTGCAGTGAGACAACCTCTTTAAGCCTTTAATACCAGTGCTATATTGGAACCAAAAGATTTCTTATTCCAGCACATCAGCAGAAAGAGATCTCGCGGCACAATATTAAATATTTTCTTTTTACAGTACATTTTCCCCCATAACAGCTCCAGATCGGACTCAAGAATTATTTCCTCTGGTGGGCAAACTTAAAGGGGTTTTCTCACCTCAAAGATTAGCTATCCACATGTAGGGAAAGGTAATTGAAGACTTTTTCCAAATACATTAGTCTTTCAATTTTAATTTGGTCAGGAGATAAGAGATTTTATCTCCTCTGAGTGCACACAGGTTTCTTTGGTTACCATCCATATCTCCTTTCCTGATTAGAAACACAGCAGGGGTGATATCACCATGGACAAAGCTCACTCTTGGTGAAGACTCTCTCTCTCTAACAAGATTAGGTTTTGTTTACAGATAAGCAAGTGTGTTCACTCCTTAGAGCACTTGTAGCTTTTTTCACTGAAGATTAAATCTCCTGCACTTACAGTATGTCTTTGTAATGTCTCAGCTAGTTATAGGAGAGTTAAATATGCTAATTACTGCTATAGAACCACCCAAAGCCTGGCAAGACAGAGTAAAACATTATTTGTGACTGTGAAACAGCATTGTGAGAAAACCCTTTTAACTCTAGTCCAAAACTGCATGTAAGTGCTTAAATGGGTGTTCTTACCATATATTTTCAGATTCTGCTCTTCACTGTCAGCTTAAGGCCCCTACTTCCTGTTCAGGCTGTGGGTGGTTCTACAGCAGTTATTGGCATATCAGCTCTGCTAATTCTAGCTGAGTCTTTTACAGTGATATTGGTAATGTAAGGATTTAAACAGCAGGGCAGAAGACTACAGGGCTTTAAATAATTAAAGATTGGCAGTAAGAAAGATAAACAAGCTCCTCTGCTGCTGATAAGACACAGCGGGGAGTGACCTCATCATACTGGCCAGAGAGGGGTGGTAGCATAGGGAAACTTGCGTACACAAGCAGGAGATAAGAACTGCTCTAGCTCTAAAATAAAACAATCAGAACGGCTACATTTTTTGTAATAGTCTATATTCCCCTTTGCCTACATTTTAAAGCTAATCAGTGCGTGGAGAAAACCCATTTTAATAAAAGTCTAAAGAATGCTCTAAAAAGTTCAGAGTTCAGTGTCACTTAAAGGGGTTGTCTCACTACATTAATTCATCTTACCTCAGCCCTGTTTTCTTGGTTTCACTTTGAATTCAGGGGCGTGTTTACTAGGCTGCAGTAGAAGCCAGGTCTGTAGCTATAGCAACCAGCGCTGGCAGCCTATCAGGAGAGATCAAACAGGTCTGTAGCTATAGCAACCAGTGCTGGCAGCCTATCAGGAGAGATCAAACAGGTCTGTAGCTATAGCAACCAGCGCTGGAGCTTCAGGGAGTCAACAGGTCTGTAGCTATAGCAACCAGCGCTGGCAGCCTATCAGCGTAGATCAAACAGGTCTGTAGCTATAGCGACCAGTGCTGGCAGCCTATCAGGAGAGATCAAACAGGTCTGTAGCTATAGCGACCTGAGGAGCTGATGCAGCCCCTACAAGAGGGGATACCTCAGAATAGGTAGGACACTGTTAATGGACACATATTGCAAAGTGACTTGTTTTTGCAAGATCTTTAACATAAAAAGCAATCCTTGTAGTGAGACAACCCCTTTAAGACTTTTTGCATTGAGAATTCTACAGACCACATCTTCTGTGATGCACAAATAAATCATTTTAATAATTTAGATTTTCAGACACTTCTTCGAGTGGTATGAGGCATTATTACTAAGTGATAAACTAGATGCCTGTGAATATCAGTCACGTGTCAAAAGAGTACACAATGTACCAAAACTACTGCGGGTGTTTCTAATCCATTTTGTTACAATTTCTTCCTAAAAACCGTTACCTACATCACAACAACCTCTCCTGGAAGAAATTTATCTGGTCCAAAGCATTGATAAAATATCACAAAAAGTCCACCTCAGCTCGCATAAAGGAGCCCTTTAAAATCTCACATTATATTACAGTATAAAATGCATTCAGGTTAGGCAATAAAATAATGACATCAATGAAACTGCCATTTCATCCCACAAAATTGTCTTTTTGACTAATTTCTTCCGTCTGCCTATAGGATTTCATTGATTTTACTGTTCCTCGCCATGAATTCCCTGTCGTTACGTGTTTTATCACCTCCAGCTCTGGCTGTCGGCTGCTACGGTTAGTTCATACCTCCAGATAAAAGCCACAGATAAATTCACAAGACCAGCTGGCTCCACATTATTAGAAGCAGGACCAGCAGACAGAAGTACAAAGATGAAGAGTTTTCTATGCTTATATCTCTAAGACAAGCAAACAGCACAAAGTATAATAAAGAGAAGAGTATAATTAGGATGTGAGCACTCGGAGTGGGGGTCGGTTGGCAAAAATGTGCCTCACTACCAGGCTACAATAATCATACATACAGAGAAGGGAAGGGAGAGAAAGAGAGAGATAAAGTGTAAGAAACATAGAGAGGTGAAGGGAAATAGAGTAAGAGAGAGAAAGGGAGGGAGAGAAAGAAAGAGAGAAAAAGTGTGAGAAACATAGAGAGGTGAAGGGAAATAGACTAAGAGAGAGAAAGGGAGGGAGAGAAAGAAAGAAAGTGTGAGAAACATAGAGAGGTGAAGGGAAATAGAGTAAGAGAGAGAAAGGGAGGGAGAAAAAGAGAGAGAGAGAGAGAGAGAAAGTGTGAGAAACATAGAGAGGTGAAGGGAAATAGACTAAGAGAGAGAAAGGGAGGGAGAGAAAGAGAGAGAGAAAGTGTGAGAAACAGAGAGGTGAAGAGAAATAAAGTAAGAGAGAGAAAGGGAGGGAGAGAAAGAAAGAGAGAAAGTGTGAGAAACATAGAGAGATGAAGGGAAATAGAGTAAGAGAGAAATGGAGGGAGAGAAAGAAAGAGAAAGTGTGAGAAACATAGAGAGATGAAGGCAAATAGGGTAAGAGAGAGAACGGGAGGGAGAGAAAGCGCAAGAGAGGGAGACAAAGTGTGAGAAACAGAGAGATGAATAATAATAATAATAATAATAAGAATCTTTATTTCTATAGCGCCAACATATTCCGCAGCACTTTACAAATTCAAGGGTAAACATACAGTCATTACACATTAAAAGTACTTACAAATGAGACACAAGGTGTGAGGGCCCTGCTCGTGAGAGCTTACAATCTATTAGGGTGTAGGGGTGAAACATACGGTAAGAAGTGCCAAGTTTACAATGGTCCGGCCATGTTTCATAAATAGGGGTGGTTTACATGAAAAATGGATGAACCTGCCACCAGACTGTACATCTATATACAGATAAGTGCCTGTGAGTGCCCAAGTGCAGGGGTGACAGATGTGTGTGATAGCAGTTAGGGATCTTGGTGGGCCAGACCGAGAAGATGTATTTTCAGGGCCCTCTTAAAACTGTGAGGGTTGTGAATGTGCCTGATCGCCCGCGGTAGCATATTCCAGAGAATTGGTGCCGCACGTGTGAAATTCTTGTAGGCGGGCATGGGAGGTCCGGATGATTGAGGAATGTAGTCTGATATCATCAGCAGAGCGGAGAGCACGGGTAGGGCGGTAGACAGAGACTAGGGAGGAGATGTAGGGAGGAGCAGCGCTGTGAAGAGCTTTATGGGTGAGAGTGCTGAGTTTATACTGTATCCTGTACTGGATGGGCAGCCAGTGCAGTGACTGACACAGGGTAGAGGCATCAGTATAGCGGCTGGAGAGAAAGTCAATCCGGGCTGCTGCATTCTGGACGGATTGGAGAGGGGAGCGTTTGCAGCGAGGGAGCCCGATAAGCAAGGAGTTACAGTAGTCAAGACGAGAAAGAATAAGAGCAGTAATGAGAGTTTGAGTCGTTTCCACAGTGAGAAATGGACGGATTTTGGAGATATTCTTGAGGTGCAGGTGACAGGAGCGGGCCAGGGATTGGATATATGGGGAGAAGGTCAGATCAGAATCCAATAAGGAAATAGAAGGGAAATAGAGTAAGAGAGAAAGGGAGGGAGAGAAAGAGACAGAGAAAGTGTGAGAAACAGAGAGATGAAGAGAAATAGAGTAAGAGAGAAAGGGAGGGAGAGAAAGAAAGAGAAAGTGTGAGAAACAGAGAGATGAAGAGAAATAGTGTAAGAGAGAGAAAGAGTAAGAGAGAGAGAAAAGAGATAGAAAAAGTGAGAGACAGAAAGAGAGAGAAAGTGAGAGAGAGAAAGAAAGAAATAGAGTAAAAGAGAAAGATGGTGAAACAGAGAGAGAAGGTATGAGAAAGAGAAAGATTAATGGAAATAGAATAGGAGACAAAGAGAGAGCAAGAGAGAGAGACAGAAAAGAGATAGAAAAAGTGAGAGAGACAAAGAGAGAGAAAGAAAGAAATAGAGTAAGAGAGAGAAAGTGTGAGAAAAAGAATGATTAATGGAAATAGAATAAGAGACAGAAAGAAAGAGCAAAAGAGGAAGAGAGAAGCAGATATAGAATGAGTTAGAGAGCGAGAGAGAATAAGAGGTTCCTGCTAGTAAAACTTAATTGAACTGAATTGAGAGATGGAGAGACCTTTATACTGGGTTCATGGTGGGATATTAATGGTTACTAGAATGATGTGGCTTGTTGGTAGATGCACAGGGCAATGCACCAGCTAATCAGATGATTATTATACTAGTGGAAAGTTGAGTATTCCACTGTAAGTACTGGCGGTAACTTTATGTACGTTGGCGTGCATGCAGTCCTATGTATAGCAATGAGATGCCATGTATGTATGCAGCAGACAGTTCTGGGCCTGCACAGCAGGGAGCTTCTCGTGCCAGTTATGCAATGTCTGCTCCGAGACTGGAGCATATGCCATTTTACAAACCAGGACGCCGCTCTGAAGGGGGCAGTTGAGGCGCTCTTGATGTACATTTTCTTAAACTGATTGTGGCCTTTCTAAAAAGGAAGTATTAAAGGGGTTTTCTTATGAGGCCATTCCCTTTTTAAACTGTAGCTGGCCTTGGCGATCAGCCAAGAGAAGCAAGAGCTAGCCATACCCTCTGCAGCAAGTGCTGAAAGTGAAATGTATTATTACATGGTATCCATTCACATAAATGGCTGGCAATGAACGGCGCTTTCTATGCCTACAACCTAATAAGGGACATGGAAAGTGGTTAACCCAATGAAAGAGGACCAGTGACATCCCCTGACAAGTCTGCTATAGTAAATCCTTGTGTTCCCTGTGTAGTAACAATTCTGGAGCCTCTTCTCTTATGTTTTGTGCTGTTCCTCTGTTATTCCTCCTAGAAATGGATTACTAATCTGTCACCTGGGTGTGTCCCTGCACATACTAAGTACGTAAGCACTGATTGGACAATGTCAGACGGTGCAGGGACACACCCTGGGTTGGCAACTCCCATCTGACAGATTGGTAATGAATTTCAATAAGGAATAATGGGGTCAATGCACAACCAAGAGATTAGTAAAGAATCCTCAGAATTGTTATTTCATTTGGCATACAATCTTTAAATAAGTTCATGGGAAAAGAGCAAGGACTCTGCGCCACCTATTGGATGCAGTCTTTATCACATCTGACCCACTAAGCCTTGCAATATGACTGGTTGTAAAGTCAAGCCAGATATTCATCTGCAGACAGCTGTTTTGCCCCTCATCAGTGCAGAGTGGAACACTGGTTGGCAGAGTGAGAGGCTCTAGATGTAGCTCGAAATGGTTAAAGTTTGAGACACCAATTAATACTTGGTGCCTCTTCCTAATGAAGAGCATTACCCCTTATAGGGAATAATAGTATTTAACAAAACAAGGGAAGGAGGTAGAATCTAAATGAAAAAAAAATGGCTGTTATAGAACTATACTGCAGTCTGCTAATGAATTCACATGACAAAAAATGATGGTTCCATGTGGTATTTTACTTCCTTATTGGAATACATAGTATTAAAGGGGCTTTGCCACGATGTAATGTTGAAGTGGGATCCTTCAAAATGGGTATTTAATCACTTTTCTAAATATATGTGATTACAAAAAGTGAAGCCTCTGAGAGCTACAGCTTTCTTTACATGCCCTTAGTTTCCTGACAGTTTACATTAGACAGGACCAGGACACTGACAGGAGCTGATCTGGCAGCACTTGCTGGTTTGCACTTCTTATCTGATGACGGGGAACATGAAGGAGCTTGCAAGGGACTGGGGAGAAAGTTCAGTGTATGAGTCTGTCTGCTGTATAGAGAATCCACTGTTTGTAATGTAATTATTTGAGTAAACATTGCCGACGCTCCCTGGCTCTCTGCAGATGCTCCCTGTTCCTCGGCTCTCTGGAGGGGAGTCCAATTATACAACTGTATCGGGGAACTGCTACTGGATGAATTTCTTGATATAATCTAGTAGATCACTACTGCACAGCTGTTACTAATGCTTATCAAAGACATAGGATGTATAGCATAAAGATGTAAGACCATATTTGATCCCAGTGGATCTGAACACTAGTTTCCAACTGGTGATTCAACTGCCTTTGCTAAACTACAACTCCCATCATCATCTAAAAGGCCTTTTGGGGCATTGTGAGAATTAAAGTTTTACTACAGTTGGGGAGATACAGGTTGGAGATGACTGGACTAGAGCATAGAGGCAAACAATATCCTACAGTTTTAAGTGAACCTGTCCGGAGGTTTAGGCTTTTTAGGTTCATGTAAAGGGGTTTTACCATCTTGTAGCTCGTTACAAGCCGGCCTCGAAGCACAGGCTGCACTTGAACAGCTCTCTTCTATACATGTCTATGGGAATTCCAAATATATATACTATATTCAGAACTCCCATAGAAATGAACGGGGAGAATTACGCAAGTGCAGCCATCTACTCATCCTCCGAGACTGGCTTATAATAAGCTACGAGCGGACCTCAAAGAGGATTTTACAAGATGACAAAACCAGTTAAGGAGAACCTGTCACGCTGAACATGCAGCTCAGTCAGGGGCACCATGGTTTATGGAATAAGCTAGCTGACTAGATTGACATATATATATGTGGGAAAAGATTCAGCAGAACTAACACTGACAGCCGTCCCGGTAGGAGTGTGTATTACTGGGTAGGACCGCCCATTGGACTCCTAATCCAAGAATGACCAGAGATTTCAATACATAGATCACAAGTTCTCACGTCTTTTCTAATAAAATATTTACCAATCCGCTCGGCATATTTTGCTCTAAAACCTTTCTAAATCTCAACAGCAGTTCAGTGCGACAGGTTCCCTGTAACTTAGTGAACCCCTTTATCTCACAAGTAGTATCCAGACTGCGCTCCATCAATTATATTTCAGACAATAGTATAAAAAGTAGAAGAAAAAACTTGTCTCAGTCACCAGACATGCGCAATGTACGGAGAACAAACCACATATACCACAGCTCAGCTCACAACTTTCTAACACTTCTGTATACTTGACAAAGTTGCAAAGTGTTTTTTTTATGCAAATGTATCACAAAGACCCTCACTCCTAAACTGGTTCCAGCTAAAGTGAGAGAATAACATAAGAAACAGCTCAAATCATCTCCTCATCACTGGCATGCTTTATGTATGTTATATGAAGGTGCCTGTGGCCCAATAGTAAAGTTGATTTTTGGGGCTCACCAGTGGAACCGACGCCTGGGGCCCACCAGTGCAGCCGATACCCGTGGCCCACCAGTGCAGCCGACTGCCGGGGGCCCCACCAGTGGTGCCGACTGCCGGGGGCCCCACAAGTGGTGCCGACTGCCGGGGGCCCCACCAGTGGTGCCGACAGCCGGGGGCCCCACCAGTGGTGCCGACTGACGGGGGCCCCCCCAGTGGTGCCGACGCCCGGGGGCCCACCAGTGGGTGCCGACTCCGGGGGCCCACCAGTGGTGCCGACTCCCGGGGGCCCCACCAGTGCAGCCGACTCCCAGGGGGCCCCACCCGTGGTGCCGACTCCCCGGGGGCCCCACCTGTGGTGCCGACTCCCGGGGGCCCCACCAGTGGTGCCGTCTCCCCGGGGGCCACCAGTGGAGCCGACTCCCGGGGGCCACCAGTGGAGCCGACACCCGGGGCCCATCAGTTGAGCCGACACCCAGGGCCCATCAGTGGTCCCGATTCCCGGGGCCCATCAGTGGTCCCGATTCCCGGGGCCCATCAGTGTTCCCGATTCCCGGGGCCCATCAGTGTTACCGATTCCCGGGGCCCATCAGTGGTCCCCACTCCCAGGGCCCATCAGTGGTCCCCACTCCCAGGGCCCATCAGTGGTCCCCACTCCCAGGGCCCATCAGTGGTCCCCACTCCCAGGGCCCATCAGTGGTCCCCACTCCCAGGGCCCATCAGTGGTCCCCACTCCCGGGGCCCATAAGTGGTCCCCATTCCCGGGGCCCATCAGTGGTCCCCATTACCGGGGCCCACCAGTGGAGCAGATTCCGGGGGCCCAACAGTGGACCACATTCCCGGGGCCCATCAGTGGTCCCCATTCCGGGGGCCCACCAGTGGTCCCCATTCCGGGGCCATCAGTGGTCCCCATTCCCGGGGCCCATCAGTGGTCCCCCCGGGGCCCATTAGTGGTCCCCCCGGGGCCCATTAGTGGTCCCCCCGGGGCCCATTAGTGGTCCCCCCGGGGCCCATCAGTGGTCCCCATTCCCTGGGCCCACCAGTGGAGCTAATTCCTGGCACCCACCAGTGGAGCCGATTCCCAGGACCCGCCAGTGGAGCTGATTCCCGAAGCCCATCAATAGTGCTGATTCCTGGGGTCCACCAGTGGAGCTGATTCCTGGGGTCCACCCTACAGCTACCTCACATGCCTTTTGCTTTCCGCCTTCCTTTCTATGCCTTACTACCTAAAAAGCAGCCCCAGGCCTGCCATGCTGAAGGGCCCACCATGCTCAGGGACCCACCGGGGGTTCCCCCCTTCCCTGAGCGCCAGTCTGAACCTGTAAAGGTGCACAGATATATAAGATACCTGGAGTGTGGTCCAAATAAAAGCAACCAACTGTATTACAGATTTCACAATCTATTTGGCATTATCTGGTATTTTTTGGGTGTTCTTTAATATGTTCAAGGTGAACAAAGCAGAGGATATGTAATATTTAAAAATGCAGGTAATGGGGACATTGTATACTTGTATAAGCTCATGCATAAAACAGGTATCTATGGACAAGAAGCAACGCATACATCAATCGGTGGACACATCCGGTCCACAGAGCAGTCTACACAGACACATGGCATGTAAATAATACAATTCCCACCCTCCCCGATCTCCAAGACACGCTTCCTGGAATCAATTTTTTCTGCCCTTTTGCTCCTACCCTATTTCCCCGAAAATAAGACAGTGTCTTATATTAATTTTTGCTCCTAAAGACGAGCTTAGACTTATTTTTCCATGAACAAGAATTCACATTTATTGTTGAACAAAACATCCTCATGTATTAATATACTGTAGTGATTTCATCACAAACATCAGCAGAAGCAGCAAAACTCTGAATTGCATCAAAAAATGCACCATGTCTTATTTTCGGGGGATGTCTTATTTTCGGGGAAACAGGGTATTAGGAAGCGGGGGTCTGCAATGTTTTCTGGTATTGCATCTTGACCACAGAACCCCTTCCAAATACATATTTCTACAAAAAAGTAACAGTGGATCTATATAGGTCATATCACAACTTATTATCACTAAGACACCAAAATGCATGACATCTGTCAACACCTGAGCCATTGCATACAGCAGTGCCAGAACCTCTGATCAAACAGCCTAGGATGCAGGAAAAAGGAGCTTAAACAGAGTCTGAGCAATGATCTTACCACTGGAGACGAAATTCGACACCCAGGGCAATCACAGATTGGAGGATGTACCTGTAAGATTCCTTTTGACATAAGAGTCTTCAGACTTTTCCCTGGAAGCAGCACATGAAAGAGAAGAGACAAGGTGATGAGCTGCGGGCAGTGAGGATCAGCAGCAGATAAGGTGACAGAGCACTAGTGTCCCACCACAGGTCTACCCAGCACACTAGTGTCCCCCCACAGGTCTACACAGCACACTAGTGTCCCTCCACAGGTCTACCCAGCACACTAGTGTCCCACCACAGGTCTACACAGCACACTAGTGTCCCTCCACAGGTCTACCCAGCACACTAGTGTCCCCCCACAGGTCTACCCAGCACACTAGTGTCCCCCCACAGGTCTACCCAGCACACTAGTGTCCCCCCACAGGTCTACACAGCACACTAGTGTCCCTCCACAGGTCTACCCAGCACACTAGTGTCCCTCCACAGGTCTACCCAGCACACTAGTGTCCCACCACAGGTCTACACAGCACACTAGTGTCCCTCCACAGGTCTACCCAGCACACTAGTGTCCCCCCACAGGTCTACCCAGCACACTAGTGTCCCACCACAGGTCTACCCAGCACACTAGTGTCCCACCACAGGTCTACCCAGCACACTAGTGTCCCACCACAGGTCTACCCAGCACACTAGTGTCCCTCCACAAGTCTACCCAGCACACTAGTGTCCCACCACAGGTCTACCCGGCACACTAGTGTCCCACCACAGGTCTACACGGCACACTAGTGTCCCTCCACAGGTCTACCCAGCACACTAGTGTCCCTCCACAAGTCTACCCAGCACACTAGTGTCCCACCACAGGTCTACCCGGCACACTAGTGTCCCACCACAGGTCTACACGGCACACTAGTGTCCCTCCACAAGTCTACCCAGGACACTAGTGTCCCCCCATAGGTCTACCCAGCACACTAGTGTCCTACCACAGGTCTACCCAGCACACTAGTGTCCCCCCACAGGTCTACCCAGCACACTAGTGTCCCACCACAGGTCTACCCAGCACACTAGTGTCCCCCCACAGGTCTACCCAGCACACTAGTGTCCCCCCACAGGTCTACCCAGCACACTAGTGTCCCTCCACAGGTCTACCCAGCACACTAGTGTCCCACTACAGGTCTACCCGGCACACTAGTGTCCCACTACAGGTCTACCCGGCACACTAGTGTCCCACCACAGGTCTACTCGGCACACTAGTGTCCCACCACAGGTCTACTCGGCACACTAGTGTCCCACCACAGGTCTACCCGGCACACTAGTGTCCCACCACAGGTCTACACGGCACACTAGTGTCCCTCCACAGGTCTACACGGCACACTAGTGTCCCTCCACAGGTCTACCCGGCACACTAGTGTCCCACCACAGGTCTACCCAGCACACTAGTGTCCCACCACAGGTCTACACGGCACACTAGTGTCCCACCACAGGTCTACCCAGAACAACTATGACCTCAATCAGACTGATCTCAGTTATACCCAGGATGACTATGGTTATGCCCCATAATGGATGATCTCCATGTAATCACTACAATAAATTTGTTAGCAAATAGACCCAATAGACATGATCAAGTTGCACATCTCCACACAGCCCTTCCAGCTATGATCAGTCATTGAGTCCCAGGGTATGTTCACATGTCAATAGATTCGCGTGTAATCCACCTGGAATCTGCGCTGTTGAGCGTGGATTTCCTACTGGAATGTAATGCAATTAGCTTCAATGGGAAATTGCAATGGGAATTCTGCGTCAAATCCACCGAAAGAATGAATGGATTTTTTTGGCGTCGGGCACATCTGTGGCTCACGAACTACAACCTTGTTTTACCATTTAAGTCTATGGCAGAGGTACTGCAATCGGATTTCGACAGATTTCAACGGGGATTTGGCGCGGAATCTGCTTGGAACTCCTCATAGAAATCTGTGACGTGAACATAGCTTAAATAACACAGGAGGTGAGGGAAACCCACGTCCAGACCTCACCAGGACACATACAGGACTCTTACAACTGACACATACGGCCACATGTATCAACCTGTTTAGGTCTAAGACTCACTTTTTTGCCCATAGTAACCTATAGTAAGTTTTAGACCTAAAGGGTGCTTTCACACAGTGCGGTTTTGGTGCGTTTTTTGGATGCGTTTTTTTGTGCAGGAAAGCACAGCAATTAATGATATACATTGTTGCACAAAAACGCATCCAAAAAAACGCACCAAAACCGCACCGTGTGAAAGCACCCAAACAGGTTCATACATGTGACACATAGTTGCAGAAAGTAACATCAAGAGGTATTATTACATCCACAAAGTAACAGTCTCAGCAATCCCCAATGTGTGCGAGAAATGGAAGCAGCGCTCACGGGAACAGCACTAAACTAGACCAAGCAGACGGTGCCCCTTCATACCAGTCTAGGTGGAGCAGTAGAAGGCATACTCCATGCTCTGATGCCCCTCAATGTCAGAACTGGCAGTGCCCACCGGGTGCACTGCCGCCAAGTCAACAGACTTCCCTCGGTCCCCTCCCAGTCTGGAAGGGTTAATGACCTCTTAGTAGCCTTGCCCTGTCTGTCCTCACCCCCTCCTCTCCAACTCCCCCCCTCCCTTAGACCTTTACCCTGCAAGAGACCAAGTGCCCTGAGTTTTTGCAGGATCCTACTCCAGTCTCCTGGCTATTCTCTGTAGCATCTAACATCATAAAAATGCACAGGTCCCCCCCTCCAGATCCCAACTTGCTTCCCCCCCAAATCTTTATGACTATGAAGACCCCCCCCCACCTATGCCCTCTACCCTGGCTGTGACTTTGTGCCCCCCGGGGTGGAAGAGGGTGGGTGAGCGGATGTGTCTGTGCTGGGGGTAGCAATCCCTCCCCATTTACCTCCACAACCCCAGCAGCCTGCGCTTCAGTGCCAAATCCCCATCCGGAGAGCCGGGGTCACCGGAGAGGGAAGGAAGGAAGGAGGAGGGAGAAGGGGAGGGCAGTGTGGGTTGGTGTCACTGATCAGCACCAGCCCTTGAAGCTTCCTCTAACCACGTTGGGATGTTACCCCCCCCCCCCCTCCTTATAATTAAACTGCCAGGAAGAACATGGAGGGGGGGGGGGGGTAAAAAATGACCGATCCCACAGCAGCAATGACAAGTGTAATGGGTTAATCCCCCTCCTGTCATCATCATCATCATCTATCCCCCACTGGTTAACACCTTCTCCCAACACCTGGAGCCAGGGCTGCCATCAGTCACTATTAACCATTTTAGGGCCCCATACAAGCAAATCAAATGGGGCCCCCACCCATTACTAGTTCCTATTTGTTAACATATCAGTGAGCCCCTATTTGATGGGGGCCCCTGACAGCAGTACTGCCCTCATGACTGGAGCCAGGGCTGCCACCAGTAATTATTAAATATTTGAGCGCCCCAGACAAGCAAATCACCTGGGGCCCCATTACTAGTTCCTATTTGTTAACATATCAGTGGGCCCCTAATTGATGAGGACCCCTGACAGCAGTACTGCCCTCATGCCTGGAGCACTAGTTACAATCACACATCGCCCGATCCAGAAATGCACAACTTGATCGTAAGCTCTTGGGGTCCACACAACGGTCTAAGTGACAGCTACAAACGCATCGTGCGCGCAAAATCGTATCGCGTCTGTAGCAGTCGCCGACGAGATCGCAGGGTGCTGGGCATCGGGCTCCCCCTGCGCTATCCCCATCCGGAGACTTTGCCCTAACTTTGGCCAGAGTTCCCGCTGCCGCCGCCCCCCGGTACCTTTGTGCCTGATGCTCCGCTTCCAGTCCTTGGCCGTCTCCCGTCCGCTCACAAACTGGAACTCGTTGGGGGTGAGCCACTCGACCCGGTAGCGGATGGAGGGCCCCGTGCTGCCCTGGCACAACTTCTGGATGTAGAGCAGCGCCTTGTTCTCGCCGCACTCCACCTCTATGCACGGCTCCCCCTGATCAAAGAGGGGCTGGAAGTCCGGGATGGAGGAGAACCTCTCCAGCATGAGGTCATCAGGCAGAGGCGGGTGGTGGGGCTCATGCAAGCCCAGGTACGCGCGGTGGGCATGGGTGGCGAAGAGGTGCTCGTAGGCTGGAGGGTGCGGGGTCACCACGGGGATAGCCGCCGCCAGGTAGCCGGGGATAGTGTCCATGGGCTGGTTGAAGGCGGCCAGGGCCAGCTCCTCGCGGTCGGGTCGCTCCTTCTTGATGGCCGGCATGGTGTCCCCCGTGGCTGCGCTCTCCTTTGCGCCGGGGTTAGCGCTCTCCGGGCTGCAGCGGCTCCTTGCTTCTCGCAGGTTCACAGCTGCTCGCACTGCGCCTCCTCTGCTGATGTGCCAGGCAGCCCGACTGAGAGCTGACATGCTGGGGAGGAGGGCTGAGCCGCCGGAGACATCCTGCTGCCTCGCAAAATGCCGCTTATTGATCCCTTATTGACCTCCCCCGTGGTGCTAACTGCGCCCCCCGTGCGCCCGGCTCCCCTCCGTGCGCGCCTCCTGCTTGCCCCTCTCTTGACTGCCTTGCCTGCGCCTCCTCTACTTGCCCCCCATGGAGTTGCCCCCTCTACTTGCCCCCCATGGAGTTGCCCCCTCTACTTGCCCCCCATGGTGTTGGCCCCTCTACTTGCCCCCCATGGAGGTGCCCTCTGATTGCGCCCTCGCAGCGCCCTGGGCAGTAGGAAAGTTTTGCGGGCGCTCCGCACTGGCTGCCTCCACCTGCCCGGCTGCTGCTGCTGCTATTAATGAGCAGAGTGCTACTAATGATGACTTATAAAGCAGTGCAGTGTGGCGCCTGGCTGTCCCCGCTGTGTCCCCGGCAGCGCCGCTCTGGCCGCCGGGGGTGCGGGCTCCGCCGCCGCCGCCGCTGCTGCTGGGGGATCCCGCTACGTTCTATGTGTCACACACAGCGGAGTTCACACGCGCTCCTGACCAAACAGCGCTCCGCTTCTCCGCCGCTTCTCCAACTTGGCCCATTTAAACAGCAGCACAGGCGGCAGCGGAGGGGGGACGCCGGCGAGGCCAGGGGGGTGTGCGACGGACGACGGCGGCGGCGGCGGCGGCTCCCTGTCTGCAGTCACCCACGTGTGTGAGACGGGTCCTGATGACAGATTGTGGGGAAGATGAATGGGAAGGGGGGGCTGAGGGGCTGCAGCCCTGGTGCTGGGAGGTCATTGTCCTCTTGGGGCCATACTTAGACGAGATCCACGCAGCAAAGTGGAAATGCTCCAAAATCCCACGAATTTGCACAAAAAAAGTTGGTCAGATTTACATCGGGCTGCTGGGAAAACAGTTAAAAACCTTGTTGGAGAAGGGAGCAAAAGGCTCCCTGTCCAGCCAATTAGTCTTGTAGGCTGCGCTGCTGCTGCAGTCACCCATGTGTGTGAGACGGGTCCTGATGACAGATGGTGGGGCATGATGAATGGGAAGGGTCCTCTGGGGGCTGGGGGGCTGCAGCCCTGGTGGTGGGATCTGGGGTCCTAATCTGCGTGGTCATTGTCCTCTTGGGGCCATACTTAGGCGAGATCCACACAGCAAAGTGAAAATACTCCAAAATCCCACGAATTTGTGCAAAAAAAGTTGGTCAGATTTACATCGGGCTGCTGGGAAAACAGTTAAAAACCTTGTTGGAGAAGGGAGCAAAAGGCTCCCTGTCCAGCCAATTAGTCTTGTAGGCTGCGCTGCTGCTGCAGTCACCCACATGTGTGAGACGGGTCCTGATGACAGATTGTGGGGAAGATGAATGGGAAGGGTCCTCTGGGGGCTGGAGGGCTGCAGCCCTGGTGGTGGGATCTGGGGTCCTAATCTGCGAGGTCATTGTCCTTTTGGGGCCATACTTAGGCGAGATCCACACAGCAAAGTGGAAATGCTCCCACGCGTTTTGACTTTACTGGACCGTGATTATTTGCGGATTTCAGATTCCCAGCGATCCAGTACATCGGGGCTGTGGGAACCCAACATTGGTCAGGTGCAATATATAACATGTTCTATCTTCCACTGGACGGTTTTCGTTTTAGGGAAACCTCAGTAAAAAATCTGTGACTGTGTAGACTACAGTATGGATTTTCTATTGAGGGCTGCACAGCGCTGGGTACGGTCGGTAAACCTGACCAAAATCCTGTGCTGTGCAGACCCAGCCTTAGGAAAGTTAGGACTCTCAGGGTATGTTCATGCGTCTGTTTTTTTCTAAGGGGAAGGGCAGAAATCGGAGGCGATACTTTGGATTTCTGCAGAGGATTTTCTTTGCAAAGGGGGTTTTCTCCTCTGATTAGGATGCGGGTTAGCTCCATTTGGTTCACAATAGATTACTGCCTATCTGCAAGGTATTAGGCTATGTCTACACTGCAAGCATGGCCATCTTTTCTATTGGGCCCAGGGGCCCTGCAAGCATAAGGGCCCCCAAATGATGAATTTATGCCCTGGGAATCTAGGATACATGTCCTGGATCCCTGGGTCGATGCTGCTGATAAAACCCTCTGTGTGTTCTAAGGACATGCACACAGTTACAAGTCATGACGGAGCAGGGAGTCATTGGCTCCCTGCCCTACCAATTAGTTTAATAGGCAGGATGTGTACACAACTTTAGCAGTTTGTCCCAACGCAAGTGGCGTGATGATTTGGGGGTGCCGAGGAGTGGTTAGGGGTATGGCCTCATTTGGTGTTATGTTTGGGTGCAACTAGAGCCTACTGCGATGTCATGTATTTGGGCAGGACCCACTGCACTGCCCAATGTCCAGGGGCCCATAATGCTGTTAAGACGGCTCTGATCACAAGTGTTAAAGTGCTTGTCCAAAATCAGATGGTATTTTAACATCGCCATACTGCGCTTTTTGGCATGGGTTTGCGCTAAAAACCGCGGATGGATTTCGGATTCCCAGCGGCCCAGTACATTAGGGCTGCAGGAACCCGACGTCGGTCCAGCGGAATATACAACATGTTCTATCTTCCACTGGATGTTTTTCATTTTAGGAAAACCTCAGTAAAAAATCTGTGACTGTGTAGACCACAGTAAGGGCCACCTTTTCTATTGGGCACACTAGACAGTTGCCCCACAAGTATAGGGGTCCCAGGTGGTCTATGTATGTCCCAGGAATACAAGAAACATACCCTGGATCCCTTGGTTGGCTTTATATTTAATGTTTTTGTTGTTTTTTAGGATGTTTCAAACAGTTAAAAACCTTGGGTGGAGAAGGGAACCAAAGGCTCCCTGCCCTGGTCAGTTAGTCTTGTAGGCTGCAGGCTGCCAGTGTCTAGATATAAGTGGTGTGATAATATGGGTGTGCTTGGGGTTGGCTAGAGGCATGGCCTACTGTGATTTTCATATTTGGGGAGGGGCCCACTTTCCAAATGCTATGCCCGGGGGCCAATAATGCTGAAAAGACGGCACCTGGCCTTAGGAAAGTTAGGACTCTCAGGGTATGTTCATACGTCTGTTTTTTTCTAAAGGGAAAGACACCTTGGATTTCTGCAGAGGATTTTCTTTGCAAAGGGGATTTTCTCCTCGGATAAGGACGCGGGTTAGCTCCATTTGGTTCACAATAGATTACTGCCTATGTGCAAGGTATAAGGCTATGTCTGCACAGCAAGTGTTAAAATGTTGTCCAAAATCCGTCTGTATTTTAACATCGCCATACCACACTTTTTCGCACAGGTTTGCGCTAAAAACCGTCCACGGTTTTCAGATTTCCCGCCAGCCCGGTACGGTTCTATCGTCTGGCACAGAGCTGGCGGTTTAGAAATCCCACAGTAGAAAATCAGTGCTCTGTAGACTACAGCATGGATTTTCTTTTTGCGGGGTTTTAAGGGGCCTGGTTACTTTTGGGGAATTTTTCAGATTTTTAAATTACGAATCCCTTAAAAACTAAAACTGAAATTCATGTTGGCTGTGTAGACTTTAAAACCCTTTTAAAGGAAAAAAGGTATTTCCGGACGATCCCCAACAGAATACCCAGGCGGCCCCCAAAAAGTGGTAAACAGGGAGAGAAACTTTGTCCCTAAGGCAATTCAAAAAAAAAACCCACTCCCAGAACCCCTTTGCTCGGGTAAAAAAGTGAAAAAAAAAATTTATTAAAAACGCATTTTTTAAAATTTTTATTAGGGACTAAAAATCCGTTTTCCAAATTTTTTGTTTTATCCCGGATGTTTTTTAAATATTATTTAATAAAAGGGTGGGGTTTTTTAAACCCCCATTTTTCCCCTTTTTCCCCCCCGGGGCCGAGGCGGGAAAAGTGCTTTTTTTGTTGAATTCCCTTTCTGCTTCGGGGGAGTATCTACAGCCGGGGAAACCCACCTCCTTATTTGAAAGGGGGTTGTGGGTCGGATTGATGGGTTTCCCAAAATGAAGCCTTATCCCGGTAAAAGGTTTCCCCAAAAAATCTTTTTTTTTTTGGTTTTTAGTCCTATGTGCATTACGTTTGCTGGGATGATATTCTTTCTAAGATGGGTCTACCATACTTTTAAATCCTGTAAAGAAGGCATAGAGCAAGTTTTTCACATTTTTTTCAGTGCATTTTTCCCTTGGGCCCCCATCCTTGCTTTTTTTCTGTTTTTTTTTCCCGGGTCTTTTATGGGGGTGTACCTGTGAAGGCCCCAAGTTTTGGCTGGGTGCTTAGAGGAAACCCGCTGGCCAGCACTTTATTTCTAAAGTGCGGGGGGGTGGGGTTCCCATTCACTTCACGCAGGGGGGGAAAGAAGGGGTTTTTGTCACTTTTTTTAACCCCGGACACAACAGTGTCAGGTAAGACAGGGGGAAATCGAAAGTTTTCGTATTTTCAGTCCTTTATTTTGGGGGAAATTTTTGGGCCCCGCCCCCCAAAATTTTAGGGGTTTTTAAAAAAACCCATTTGAAACATACCTTAAAGGTTTTTTGCCACAAAATGTAAAAAATGGACAGGGGAATCTTGAAATTTTAAAATAACAAATATTTTAAACCATTAAATCATTTTTTTAAAAAATTTCTGCACCTTTTTTTTTTTAGCTGCCCCCTTTAGTGATCCTTTTTTTTACGCTCGTTTTCCCCGGGGATAGGGAACCAGGGAATTTTCCTTTCAACCCTTTGGGCCGAAAATGCTCGGGACATCACCTCTTTCTAAAAGGGCAGCTTTTGAGTGTTTCAAAAACCCAAAGGTGTTTTCCCATTCTACCCCTTTTCCTCTGTACCCCTTAGTAATTAGTCAAACAGTGAAAGAAAAAATGAAAAAAAAAACCCCAATTAAAATATGTGCATTGAAAAAAGGGGAAACCCCAAAATCCACGGGTTTTGGGTTTCGAAAGGGATTTGCCCCTTTTAAAGGACCCTTGTGCTCAAAAAGGCAAAAAATTTTAAATTGAGCTACAGGTAGTATCAAAAGCTCTTATACATAAACGACCTTTCTTTGGGCCCTTAGAGAGGGGAAAAAGGCATGGGTAATGTCATCCTGCTGGGTCAAAATTGATATGCAATTCAACCCAAATCACACCCCCCCCTTTTTGAGCACACAGAGCTGAGAGTGGATCGGGGAGGTATGAAAAGAGATTGTGGAAAAACCCTTTTTAATGGTTGTGCCGGATCTTTTTCATGACAAAAAAAACCTTTCTAATTGTGTTTAAAAAAGGGTTTAAAAAGGGGAGAAAGACATGAAAAAAATTTTTAAAAGTGAAGATTTTTTGTTTTGGGGGTGAGGTTTAGCTAAAAAGGTAGTGCTTCCCCCTTTGGTTTGGTTGCAAAAATTTTGGTTTAAAAAATTTGGGTTATACAAAGAAAATGTATATCTGAGCCCGTTTTAGGATGTTTACCCTTTGGGTTTCTTTAAAAAAAAAAAAAAAAAAAAAGTGGCAAAACAGAACGGAAATTCCACATAAGACCAAAAAAAGGTAAAAAAAAATGAAAAAGGTCCTTCCCAAGGCGAGAAAGGGCCTAAAACCTCCCCAAACCGTAGGATAAAAAAAAGGGAAGGGTTTGGACGTAGCAAAAGTAAAACCCGGAATCATTTTAAATTCCGGGTGAAAAACACCATACAAACGTTTCCCCTTTGTCAGTGCAGGGCCCTTTTTTTAAAAGAAAGCAAAAAAATACAGGTGAAATTGCAGGTTTTAATTTTAAGGGGTTTCCCAGACCCCCCACAATCACATAACATCCAATCAAGTAAACAACATTAAAAAACTTTTAAGAAAAAACACATGGGGCAAGTGGAAAATTAAAAGGGTAATAAAATTTGATGGAAAATAAAACATCCCCTCTTATAAATTCATTTCCCCATTGCCGGGAAAAACCCTAAAGACATCAGAGCATACATGCGGCGTCCTCTAATCTAAAAGCGAAATATCCGGAAACCCGGGGGGGCATCGGCGCTGGGGGGGAAACCCGGGGGAAAGCGCCAAGAACTCCCGGCCCCCTTCAAAGGGTAATACTGCGCAATCCTAAAAAAGTCATCTTTTTTCAAAAAAACGTTTTAAAGTTTTAAATCAAAATCGTACTTTTGTAAAGGGGAGATTTTTCCCAACTGTTAGGCCTCGTTCACACGGCTTATTTTGCCCGGTTTGGCCCGAACTCCGCCCCCCGGTTTTGGGTTTCATTTAAGGGCCCCCAATCCCCGGCAAAAAAATTACGGTAACCACTGCCCCCCAAAAGGAGAACAGGGGTTTTTCGTCGCCCCTCCCCACTGGCCCAAAACCCGCCGCAGGG
This sequence comes from Phyllomedusa bahiana, assembly GCA_025379985.1. Classification (NCBI taxonomy): domain Eukaryota; kingdom Metazoa; phylum Chordata; class Amphibia; order Anura; family Hylidae; genus Phyllomedusa; species Phyllomedusa bahiana. The sequence continues at coordinate 154,650 of JAODAL010000085.1, read as the reverse complement.
GGGGGGGGAAAGTGACAAGCACTTATTTCCCGGCCGTACGCGCCGTAGATAATGAAATTGTTTTAAGGGGGGGGGGAAAGCGGCCCCACCCCCCGGCGCCCCGGGCCGCCCCCCCCGCTCCCGCCCTTATTAAACGGGGATTTTTTTGGAGCTCAATACGGCCCCCCAAACCCGTCGGAATAACCGGGGTTTTGAAAACAGCCTAAAGATTGAAAAAAGTCATTTTTTTAAATGCAGTTTTGTACTTCCCCCCGTTAGGATATTTTTTGGAAAGCCCAAGAAAACCAATTTAAAAGACGAGTTGGCGGGCATCTGGGGGACCTTTAGGCAAAGGGGGAGATACACCAATAGTCACATTATGTGAATGTAAAGTAATGATCCAAAAACCCCTGAAATTTTCCGATCATTGAGGTCGTGTGGAAAAAACACCTCGGGGGAAAATGATTGGGGATACACGACGCTTAAAAAAGAACCGAGGGATTTTTCAGATTACTTTACTAGGGACCCTGAGGGGTTTTAAATTTGAAAATTTTTAATTTGGGGGCTTTTTTTTATAATATTTTTCCCATAATTTCATTTTTTTTTTGTTTTTTTTTTTTTTGGCCCCTTTTCCTTTGGTTTCCCTGTTAAAATTGGGGAAATTGGGTTTTTGAAAATTTATCATCCCTGTTTTGGGGTAATTTATGTCTCTTTATTATCAATACTGTCAGAGTATATAATATTTCTATATCTTTTTTTTCTTACTGCCCATCACTTTATTTTACTTAGCCTTAACTATTGGTAGTTTATATCCATTGGATTAACATAACCTTGTGTACTCGATATTGAGTCTTGATGATAAGCCTCCTGTTACTTGGGTCACCATTATGTTATTGTATCCAACGTATTATCTGTATAGTTGGGGCGCCCGAGTGCGCCCTTGTATATGGGGCACGTGTGCTCTGGTTTGCTAGTTGCGCGGCGGGGACCGGGGCGCGTGCGCGTTTGCACTCGTTTCACCAGTCTAGTTCCTAGTTGGGGCGTACGTGCTGAAGTGAATTACTTTGGGTTTGCCACTTCCGGTTTGTCACTTCCGGTTGGGCGGAACGGGCGGCGCGCGGAACATATGGTGTTTGGCGTCTTTGTTTTGCTATTGAGCATGTGCAAGGACTTTGCTCCTGTATCATTGGTGAGTAAAGTGGCATTGGATTGGCTGAGTAGTTTATTTGGTTAATAGGGGTGGGTATATAATGAATATACTGTCTGGCACTTACTTATGGCCTCATCATGCCATCACTTGGACCATCATCATCTCTCATCACAGATGTATAATTATTATCCCCTGATGAACTATATCTTGGGGAAACGCGTCGGGACTTATGTCTGTGTTCTTTATGTTTGTTACTGTATAATTTAGTTAGGGTGAGTCGCCGAGAGGTGGGGTCGCCCTTTTCGGGGCGAGTGCTCTATCTGGATAGGACTAGTATAGTGATAGCGATAGTGCTTTTTCTATTATATGGTATATACTGGTCCAATGGGGCAACGGTTTCTACTGTGACAAGGTCTTCAGAACCGTGAGTTTTTGACCACATTTTCCTCCCTCTTATAGGGGCACTTCTCCCTGCTAATAGGTATTTGGTACAATGTCTTTTTTGCTGTGATTAGCTAGACATTGTCCACTTGCTTTTGTATTTAGGTACTGATATACACCGGGTACTTTATACATATACAGTTGCATATTTGTATAGTGGCTATATGTGTGAGGCCATTTTTATATATAAAGGATAATTAATTTAATGCATATCTATTAAAGATTATTAGGAATTTTTCTTTTGATGTGTGAGACAGATCCACCATAAAAATTTCTGAATGTCAGGTTGGCGACTTTAGAGAGGAGGAAATGAATTGAAGAGGAGGCCATATATATGAGCTGTTCTCTCTAGTTCTAGTGGTGAAACAGCCATTTCTGTAACCACCAAAAACTACAATGAAAATAGGAGTCTCATATCCTCTCTCTGGAGCACCAAGCAGAGGACCCCCCATTTTGATCCCTGGGGTCCGTAAAGTGGAAACAAGACCTCTCAGCCATTTTGGGTATTTACAATTGAAGTGCCATAAAGGCTTAAACAGGGAATATCCCTCTAAGATTCACTGCGCACCTCTGGTCTAAGCTACCAACTAGCACACAACTCGGAGATATTTTGGACATGTCCAGCCCAGGTACTTTAGCTTTAGGGTAGCTTTATGTTAGACCTAAAAGGTGTGGGGGCCAAAGTAACCCTATTACACCCTATACTACAGACTGCCTATCAAACACTATGAGGACATTGTCCCAATAAGGATGGCCCCACCTGGAACCTTGACTATAACGCCCTGTTGCTCTCTGATAAATGGGGGCCCAAAAGATACTGATCCAAAGTCCACCCCCTCAAAAAAAAGTCCCAAAGTCCTGACGCCATTCCTTCCTGAATTCCTCAGGGGACAACAGAATACATGTAAGCAGTAGGGTCACACATACTGTAGATATAGTCAATAAGGACACAAATGCATAGATTGGAGGAGCATATTCAGACAAGATGTCCTGGATATAAGTATATATGTTAAATAAATAGCAGGGACACCAAACAGGTAAGTATGGGGTAAGCAATGGTTAAAACAAACGTGCTCCTGAAATCTATGCATTTGTGTCCCTATTGACTATATCTATGTGTGACACTGCTTACATATATTCGATTGTCCTCGGTATCTTTTGGGCCCCCGTTTATTGTCAAGGTTGCGGGTGGGGCCGTCCTTATTGGGACGATGTCCTCATATTGTTTGGCAGTCTGTAGCATAGGGTGTAATAGGGTTACTTTGGCCCCCACACTTTTTAGATTTGTATTGATCTGTTTAGTGTAAGCCTTTTTTCTTTTGGATCTTATGGATTATTGTTAGTCCATACTTTACTAGATTAAGGTTAAGTTTTACGTCTATTTTTCCAGTGATAAATTTTTGATTTGAGACGGTACTGAGTTAGAGATAGCTTTACTTATCTTGTTATTTGCCTAGCTTTATATCAGCTATTATTAATAAACCTGCCCCAGAGTTTGTATCCTCGGATTCAGCCACACTCATCACCAGGGCCGTTCCTAGGGGCGGGCGAGGCGGGCAATCGCCCGGGGTGCCGGGGCACCGCTTACCCGAGGGGGGCGCCGCCCGCCTCGCCGTTAGCTTCTGACACTGCACGCCCGTTGTAAAACAGCCGTGCAGAGTCAAGGCCAGCATCTGCTTGTACAGGGAAGAGGCAGTAAAGATCGCTCCCCTCCTGCCTCCTCCCCTGTATGTATCGGCTCTCAGTGAGCGCTGCTACATACACAGCGTCGCAGGGGGTGCACGGCTTTCACCACGCCCCCTGCGACGCTGAGTCTCGGCTCCTGTCCCAGGAGACCCCGGTAGCTGAGTGTAAGCGGTGTGATGACGCGCTGCAGGGATCCTGGAAAGGTAAGTACGTTTTTATTATTTTATTATCCTCAGCTACAGGGGCAGCTATCATGGCTACAGGGGCAGCTATCATGGCTACAGGGGCAACTGACTAAGGGGCAGCTATCATGGCTACAGGGGCAACTATCATGGCTACAGGGGCAACTGACTACAGGGGCAGCTATCATGGCTACAGGGGCAACTATCATGGCTACAGGGGCAACTGACTACAGGGGCAGCTATCATGGCTACAGGGGCAACTGACTACAGGGGCAGCTATCATAGCTACAAGGGAAACTATCATGGCTACAGGGGCAACTGACTACAGGGGCAGCTATCATGGCTACAGGGGCAACTGACTAAGGGGCAGCTATCATGGCTACAGGGGCATCTATCATGGCTACAGGGGCAACTGACTAAGGGGCAGCTATCATAGCTACAGGGGCAACTATAGGCTACGGGGGAACTACATGACTACGGGAGCTTCAGGCTACGGGGGCAGTTCTGGCTACGGGGAAAACTGACTACAGGGCACATCAGGTACAGGGGAAACTGACACAGGGCACAACTGGCTAAAAAGGGCAGCACATGGCTAAAAGGGGGAAACTACATGGCTGCGGGGGAACTGACTCGGGGAGCTATCATGGCTACGGGGCAAGACTAGGGGGCGTATCATGGCTACAGGGGCAACTACGGCTACAGGGGCAGCTTGTGCTACAGAGGCAACTATCAATGGCTAAGAGGCAACTTACTACGGGGCAGCTTCATGGCACAGGGGCAGTTCTGGCTGCGGGGAAACTGATACAGGGCACTATCTGGCTGCAGGGGCAATTGCTACAGGGCGCTATCAGGGTACGGGGGAACATCAGGGCTACGGGGGAAAACTTCATGGTACAGGGGCAGCTATCGGGTACAGGGGCAACTGACAAAGGGCACTACAGGCTACGGGGAATATCATGGTACGGGGGCAACTGATACGGGGCACTTCAGGGCTAAGGGGAAATCAGGGCTAAGGGCAACGCTACAGGGGCACCATGGCTACAGGGGAACAATAATGGCTACGGGGGCAACTGCTATAAGGGCAGCTTCATATACAGGGGAACTATCTGGCTACAGGGAAACTAGCAAAGGGGGGGAACTTTCATGGCTCGGGGCGTTTTAAATGGCTCAGGGCAACTTCATGGTACAGGGCAGCTTCCGGTACAGGGGCAGCTACAGCCAGGGGAAACTATCATGGCTACAGGAGCAACTAACTACGGGGGCGCTATCAGGGGCCGGGGAGCAACTAACCGGGGCGCTATCATGGCTAAGGGGGCTGTTTTAAATGGTACAGGGCAATATAGGGCTACGGCAGTATCGGGCTACAGGGGCATAATGGCTCGGGGGCAACTGACAACAGGGCAGCATCTAGCTACAGGGGCAACGACTACGGGGGCAGTTATCATGGCGCAAGGGCAACGCTACGGGGCAGCTATCATGGCTACAGGGGCACATCTGGCTACAGGAAAATGACTACGGGGCATTATCAGGCTCAAGCAATGCACAGGGGCAGCTATCTTGGCAAAGGGGCAACTGACTACAGGGCACTATCAGGCTAGGGGGGAAACTGACTAAGGGAATTTTCATGGTACAGGGGAACTTCATGGTACAGGGGCAACAACTGGGGGGCAGCTACATGGCAAAAGGGACAACTGACACAGGGGCACTACAAAGCTACGGGGGGCAATTTTCATGGCTCGGGGGAACTATCATGGCTACAGGGGCACTATATGGCTATAAAGGCAAGGGCTACAGGGGAACTATCATGGCTACAGGTGCAACACTACGGGGGCAACTATCAGGTACGGGGGCAACTATCAGGGCTCAGAGGAATGACTAAGGGGCAGCTTCAAGCTACGGGGGGAAAACTATCAGGCTACAGGGGCAGCTACTGGCTGCGGGGCAACGAATACAGGGCTTTTTCATGGTGCGGGGGCAACTGAAACAGGGGCAGTTATCGGGCTGCAGGGGCAACGATAAGGGGCACTACATGGCTGCAGGGGCAACTGCTACAGGGCAGTTTCAGGGGCAACAGGGGCAACACAAGGGGGAAGTATCAGGCTGGGGCAACTGACTAAGGGGCAGAATATGGCTAGGGGGGAATATCAGGCACAGGGGCAGCAACTGGCTAAGGGGCAGCTACAGGTACAGGGGCAACTGATACGGGGGCAGCTATCATGGCTACGGGGGCAATGACAAGGCAGCTATCATGGCACAGGGGCAACATCGGCTTCAGGGGCAACTAAATAAGGGGCACTAGCATGGCTACGGGGCAACTATAATGCTACAGGGGCACTATCAGGGCTAAGGGGGCAGCTATCTGGCTACAGGGCGCTACATGGCTACAGGGCAACTGACAAAGGGGAAAGCATCATGGCTACAGGGGAAACATCTGCTACAGGGGCAACTGCTAAGGCAGCTTCAGGGTACAGGGGCAACTGAATACAGGAGCAGCATCATAGCTACAGGGGCGGGCACATAGCACGGGGGCAACAACAGGGCTACAGGGGAACTTGGGCTACAGGGGCAACTGCTCGGGGGCAGCTTCAGGCCCACGGGGGAAAAACTGACTAAGGGGCAGCTACATGGCTACAGGGCAACTATCATGGTACAGGGGCAATTATACAGGGGCAGCTATCATGGCTACGGGGGCAACTATCAGGTACGAGGCAACTGATACAGGGGAGCTATCATATACGGGGGCAATATCAGGGCTACAGGGCACTATCATGGCAAAGGGGGCAACTGACTACAAGGGGCAGCTTCATGGCTACGGGCAATACAAAGGGGGAAGTATCAGGGCACAGGGGAACTTCGGGGTACGGGGCAACTGCAACAGGGGCAGCTATCATAGCAAAGGGGCAGCTATCATAGCTACAGGGGAAAACTATCAGGGCTGGGGGAACTTCAGGCTACGGGGGCAACGACACGGGGGCAGCTTTCAGGGCTACAGGGGCAGTTATCATGGCTGCGGGGGAAAACTGACTAAGGGCACTTCATGGTGCAGGGGAAACTGACTACAGGGCGCTATCGGGGCTCAGGGCACTTCATGGTACAGGGCAATGATACAGGGCAGTTCATCCAACCCGGGGCAATGACAAGGGGCAGTATCATGGCTACGGGGGCAACATCATGGTTCGGGGGCAACGGGATACAGGGGCGTAGCAGGCTACGGGGGCAATTTTAAAAGGGTAACACTATAGGGCTCAGGGGCACTATCAGGGCTACGGGGGCAGCTTCAGGGCAGGGGGCAACTGACAAAGGGAAGCTATCATGGCTACGGGGGGAACTTTCATGCCCTGGGGGCAACTGACTACGGGGGCGCTTCTGGACAGGGGCAACTAAATACGGACAATCATAGCTACGGGCAGCTTCATAGCTACGGGGAAACTATCATGGCTAGGGGGAATATCTGGCTACGGGCAACTGACACGGGGGCACTTCATGGCTACGGGGGCAACTGACAAAGGGGCAGCATCATGGCTACGGGGGGCAACTTCAGGGGCTACAGGGAAATTTGCTACAGGGGCAGCTATCATGGCTACAGGGAAACTATCATGGACAGAGGCAACTGACAAACAGGGCAGCTATCTAGCTACAGGGGCAACTACGGGCTACAGGGGAGCATCATGGCTAGGGGGGCAACTGACTACAGGGCGCTATCATGGCTACAGGGGGCAACTGACAAAGGGGGAATATCTGGTACAGGGGAACTATCTGGCAAGGGCAACTGACAACAGGGGCAGCTACCCTAGCTACGGGCAGCTTCATAGTTTACGGGGCAACTATCATGGCTACAGGGGAACTACATCTACAGGGGCACTGACTACAGGGGCAGCTACTGGCTACAGGGGCAGTTTCGGGCTGCAGGGCAACGACTACAGGGGCAGCTATCATGGTGCAGGGGCAACTGCTACGGGGGCAGCTACATGGTGCAGGGCAACTGATCAGGGGCAGTTATGGCTACAGGGCAACTGACTCGGGGGCAACTATCATGGCTAGGGGGGCAACTGATAAAGGGGCAACTATCATGGCTACGGGGGAAACTACTGCTCAGGGCCTGACTACAGGGCAGCTTCATGGCTCGGGGGTTATATGGTGAGGGGCAATGTACGGGGGCCCAGTATGGCTGGGGGGGGGCAACTGACTACAGGGGCACTACAAGCTGCAGGGGCAATGATAAGGGGCAGCTATATGCACAGGGGCAACGAAAAAGGGCAACTATCAGGGCAAAGGGGGCAACTGACTACGGGGGCAACTGCTATGGGGCAATCATACACAGGGGCAACTATCAGGCTACGGGGGAAGCTATCATGGTTACAAAAGAAGACACAGGGCGCTATCATGGCTGCGGGGGCAACTACTACGGGGCGATCATGGCTACGGGGAACTTTCGGGCTACGGGGGAAAACTGATACAGGGAAACTATAAGGCTACGGGGGCAATGACTATAGGGGAGCTTCATAGCTAAGGGGGCAACTATCATGGCACGGGGGCAGTATATGGCCGGGGCAACTGATACGGGGGCAGCTATCATGGGCTACAGGGGGCAGCTATATGGCTACGGGGGCAGCTGACACAGGGCAGCTTCATGGCTACGGGGCAACTATCTGGCAACAGGGAAACGACTACGGGGAAACTATCAGGGCTACGGGGGCAGTATCATGGTCAGGGCAGAACGGGTACAGGAGCAACTGACTCAGGGGCAGTTAACAGGCTGGGGGGCAACTATCAGGGGCAGTTTTCGGGTGCGGGGCAACTACTACAGGGCAGCTATCATGGCTACAGGGGCAACTGACTAAGGGGAAGCTATCATGGCTACAGGGGAACTATCATGGCTACAGGGGCAACTATCATGGCTATAGGGACAACTGGCTGCAGGGGCAACTATCATGGCTACAGGGGCAGCTATCATGGCTACAGGGGCAACTGACTACAGGGGCAGCTATCATGGCTACTGGGCCAACTATCATGGCTACAGGGGCAACTATCATGACTGCTGGATCTACTATCTGGTTACAGAGGGTATTACAGGGCTACAGGGGACAACTATCTGGTGAAGCATTGTGTTGCATTGTGGCGCATTAATTTAGGAGGGTGGGGGGGGGAGGGCAAAAGTTCTTCACCTTGCCCTGAGTGAAATTTAGCCTAGGAACGTCCCTGTTCATCACATTAAGTTGCAGGGCTATTCAAATCTATGGGAGAATCGTCACGTTCACCCTGTCCCTTCTCATTGTATTGGTGGGAGTCCTGCCCCACAGAACGTACAGATGAAAATGTCAATGTCTTGACAATATGTTAGAGGTTTCATACTAAAGGGATATTTTATGACAAATACATGTGACCTTTCAATGGGATATGCCATGAATGTATAACCAATGGATTTCAACAGATGTGACATTCACCAGGGTGTTCATGATATGGCTAAGCTCTATTTTTCCGGCGGCCCATGTCCCTGACACCCTCCCATGATGTCACCAAGGTTGTGCCATCTGCTCTGTGACCTAACAGCATGAACAGAACCTTAGAAGGGTTGACCAGTTTGGAGAATTCGTATTTGCTTAACAATAAGCTGGTTACAGAGTGTCCCCCTGCGACCCCAAGCTGTTATCTCTGCAGGCAGTTCTCACTAGCAGATGGCACACAAAGGCCAGTAACCCCTATGATGTCTCCACCAATTACGTAGCCTTAAAAGGGGTACATTAGGCGACTTAACAGGTATTGCTCATTATGACATCATCCCTGTGAGGTCACTGCTATTGTGTACTGATAACATTCTCCTTGGTGATGTCATCAGCGGTGACATCACCGTCAGCAACCAATCAGATTAATGTTCAGTTTTCCAGTTCAGGTTAGAAAATAACAAAATTGGTGATTTGATTGGCTGCTACGCCATTTTTTTTGGGGAGAGGGCGAGGGCTTTTATTTTTGTCTGTTCTGAGAACAGGGCATTATGTTGCAAATTTTTCTAAAGTATAAAAGTGTCATTTGAGAAAAATTTTCCAAACGGACACTTTTATACCTAGAAAAAACCCTGCAACATAATGCCCTGTTCACACAGCAGCAGAACCTAGCGATGTATCTAGCAGTTTCTTGCTGAAACTGTGTTTGTTAGACAGGACATGGATGAGCTGCTAAACTGCATCCAAATCTGCCCCATTCAAAGTAATCTGTCCACTGCCAAAATCTGAGGCATCGTCTTGGATTTCTGATGCGAGTTAGATTTTTTGTGTGAACAAGGCATATTTATCAGCTCTCAACGTATCCTCTTCATAAGGACTACCTGTAGTTTTAACTGGTACCATTTTGGGACATATGCAACTTTTGATTACTTTTTGTTCCAATTTTTTCAGGATATAAAATGACCCAAAAAATAAATGTTGGCGTTCAGAGTTTTTTTTTTCTACAGTGTTCACACCATGGGATAAATGATATTATAATTTAATAGATTAGACTTTTACGGATGTGATAATACCAGTTATGTGTAACTTTTTTGTTAATAAGATGTCAAAAGAGGAGGGTTTCAAACTTTTAATATTTAGTTATTTTTTTTTCAAATTACGAAAGATTTATTGAAAAACAATGACACTTTCAAACAATCAGACATTGTCAAAGATATGAAAATGAGCAAATAAGGTATTCAACATGTACCTATAAAATACACAACATACATCAATAATAAGAATAAACATCGTATAATCATACGGAAAATGGGTGCATGCCCAAAAGCTGCCACATAGGAAATGATGGATTCTATGCGGTCTGGTTCAAGTAGCAGCTGGTGGGGGCTAGTAACATAAGGGAAAACAGGGACAGTACAGAAGGACATAACAAATCATGCACAAGGGTCACCCTACAAGACATACAGAGACACAAGGGAGGAAGAGAGGGAAAGGGGAGGAGAAAGAAAAAAAAAAAAAAAAACGGGGGGGAGGGGAGAAGGAAAGAGGGGATCGCCCTGTCCCCTCCCCAAAGGGCCAGACGGGCGAGCCAGGTGCAGCGGTAAGGCGCCAATAAATAGCAAGGGAAAAGGGTACAACGGAGAACTTTTGAAGGAGAGCCAGCTGGCCCATGTTCAAATTAAATTTAAGCGCTTGCTCAGGGGTTTGGGCAATCAGTCCTCCATTCGTTGTATAAAGCTAAATCTCCGCAAACCCATCCTCAAGGGATGGGGGAGTGGATGACTTCCACCTCCTGGCACCACGGTCTTAGCTGCTTGTAGCAGATGCTTAAGGAGGGACTTCTTAAATTTATTAACCGGCATGGGAAACATGAAAAGAAGCAAAGCCTCCGGTGTATTGGGCAAAGAAACCCCAGTTGCCTCCTCGATCACCTCGAGGACTGAAATCCAGAAGCTTCTGATTTGTGGGCAAACCCACCAAACATGGACAAAATTCCCCACCTCCCTCCCGCATATCCAGCAGGTGTCTGGGACCGACGGGTACCAACGGGGTAAACTGAGGGGACTCTATACCACCGGGTCAGGAGCTTGTAACAGGTCCCCTGGTTCTAGAGGGGTATAGCCGCTTTGTGAGTGAGTTGAAAGCACCGCTCCCATTGTGGCATGGTGAAGGAGAGCCCCAACTCGGTCTCCCAATGTTGACAGAAAGAGGGAAGTGATGTCGAATGGGCAGAGCGGAGCATCCCATGTACCCAGGACAATGAATGTCTCGCAGCAGGGAGGACAGTATTGCTTCCTCGAAAGCTGTGAGAGGCCTGGAGAAGTTGTCCTTGGACCTAGTATGATTGACAAAGTGGAGAGTTGTAAGTACTGGTAAGGGGCTCCAGCCGTGGCCGTCTTCCCATCTAGAATTTCCACGAGCGGTTTTAGTTTACCCCTGAGACTACATGACAAAAGCGTAGAGGGGTGTTCTTGGTGCCGCCCAGGAAAGCCCTGGGGGAGAGGCCCGGAGGGAAGTCAGGATTATCCGTGATCGGGACACATGGACCCTTACGATCAATGAGGCTGTGGGAGTCCCTCAATGAGTAGAGAGTGGACAATGTCTGATCCCAAAACAGAATGAGGAGACATTACCGCGGAGAGCAGGGGTCCAGACCCAGGGGAGCACCGCCACGGACGAAGAACTCAAGTCTTCCGCCAGGTTAACCCAAATCTTATCCCCTCGCTTCGATCTGAGGTACAAGTAACGAGCATAAGCCGAAGCAAGGTGATACATTATGCAATCAGTGAGACCTGCGCCTCCAGCTTCCTTGCCTCTAGTAAGAGTATCATACGCTATCTCGGCTTCCTTGTGGACCAGATGAAGGAGCGAAAGCACTGTCTAATTCTCTTTCCCGAAGAAGGCGGGAAGGGGATAGGGATTGTTTGAAAAGATACAGGAACTTCGGAACACTGTCATCTTGAGCACATTTATTCTCCCAAAATATTTAGTTTTTTTTTTTAAAAATTTTTTTTTTTCCTATTTTAAAGGGGAATGTGCGTAAAAAAATATTTTATTGTTTAATCCCTTTTTTTATGTTAAACACATTTTTTGGAATTTTTTTGGTTTTTTTCTTTTTTTAATTTTCATACCTTTCAATTTTTTTTAAAATTGTTAAGTCTTGCATTTGGCCACTAAGCCTTGTTTGACTTTTTAACACACAGAGAGAGCTTTACATAGTTTCATGCAATAAGAGACTTAAACTGTCAGCCCCATTATTTCTAAGAGAGATTTCTAGCTGTTTGTGACCTGGGAAAAGTCAGGGTCTGGATGAAAGGGTGAACTTTGACTACTCCTCTTGTGATGGTGGACCTGTGTTATCTATTCAACTGGTGTCTCCTTTCAGTTTGCCCCTCTATGTGTAATAATGACAGAAACTGAAATTTTTCTGTACAAAACAGGAAGTGTAGACTATTATGAGCCTAGGGGCCAAGTGAAAATGCAGGACTCAAGGGGTTTTTTGCCTGTGTAATTTGACGTGGGATCCCCCAAAAATTGGGTTTTTTAATCACTTTCAAAATATATGGGGTTAAAAAAAGTGAACCCTTGAGAGCTAAGGTTTTTACAACCCTTAGTTCTTAAAAGTTTGCATTAGATCCCCCACTTCAATGCAGGAGCTGAGGAGCTGATTTGGTGGTGCTTTGGGTTTTTCTGCAATTCTTATCTATGACAGGGAACATGACTGGCTTTCAAGGGATGTGGGAAAAAAAAGTTGTGTCTTTTGTTTTAAAAATCCCTGGGTTTTAATGTTTTTTTTGGTACCTTCACAACCTCCTGCTTCCCCGCTTCCTCAAGTTGCCTCAGGCCCCCTCCCTCTGGTCTGTGAAGCTGCTGTGCTTTGTTTATAATCTCTCCTGATCAGATTAAGGGCATGTCCCCACAGCACGGGTTTTCGGCCGTTTTTTCAGCCGGTTTGCGGTCTTTCAGACCGTCTGAAAAACCGACCGAAAATGAGCACAATGGGGCTCTATGGAAAACCGTACGCAGTCCCCCCCCACGGGGTTTTTTCGGGTGGTTTTTTTCCGCCGGCGGCCCGGGGCAAAAAATTGAGCAAGCAACCCTTCCGTCCGGTTTTTCGGAAGAATCCGTGTTCCAATGGGAAAGGGAGGGCTCTTTCCCTATCCCCGGGGAAAAGACACCTACCCCCCCTCCCCTCCCTCAGCCGGGGGACGGCACAAAAAGCAAATACCGGGGCCGTATTTGCCTATGCCGTGGGGGTGCGCCCTAAAGGGGTTTAAGTCACTTTGTGGCAAAAATTATTAAAAAAATTTTTGAAAGTGTTGGAAAATTAAAAAAATTAAAAAAAAAATTCTTTAAAAAAAGTGTTGAACATAAAAATGTGAGCTAAACGATCAGTCATTTTTGATGACACAATCCCTTTAATCGGTACCATTTTGGGACATATGCAACTTTTGATTACTTTTTGTTCCAATTTTTTCGGGGATATAAAATGACCCAAAAAAAATTTTTGCCTTCAGTTTTTTTTTTTTCTACAGTGTTCACACCATGGGATAAATGATATTATAGTTTAATAGATTAGACTTTTACGGATGTGATAATACCAGTTATGTGTAACTTTGTTGTTCATAAAATGTCAAAAGAGGACGGTTTGAAACTTTTAATATTTTGTTATTTTTTAAAACTTTTTTCTTTCTTTAAATAAACATTATGGGGGATATGTATGAAAACTGTCTAAGTGTAAGACTTTCTTTGTTGCCCGTAGCAACCAATCAGAGCTCCCCTTTCATTTCATTTAGTGCTCTGTAAAAATGAAAGGGGAGCTCTGATTAGTAAGAAACTCTTACACCTTGAAAGTTTTCATACATGTGTCCCTGGGGGACTTGAAAAGCCAATCTATTCATCTCCTATTACACCCTGCTGCTAGGGATAGTTGCCAGCTATATGTAACAGCTGGCACCTGCCGCATATGCAGCGGGCTCAGCGAGTGAGCCCACTCCATAGCCGCACAAGACATTAAGCGGTTAATGGCAACCTAGCAGAGGTGGCCCGACAACCCAGCATAATGCCTGGAATCACTGTGCTGAGATTTTAGAGATATGTCTCAGAATTCAAGAGCACATGCTCTCAAACCCTGTATCTGTGCTGTTTAAAGGGGTTGTCTCGCTACAATGATTGGGTTTTAATTAAAAGATCTTTAAAAAACAAGCAGCTTTGCATTATATGTTCATTACAAATGTCCTACTGATTTTGAGTTATCCCTGGTAGTAGGAGTGCATCAGCTCCTCAAATCACTATAGCCACAGACCTGTTGATTTTTTCTCTCACTGGCTGCCAGTGCTGGTGAAGTCAGCAGTTTCTCAACACAGGTCAGAGCACAGAGCCCCTCCCGCACAGTATGAGGGCACTTGTGATGCTTCTGTAGGGGAGGGGGAGGGCTCTGGCTTCTGTGTCTGTGTAGCTGTGCTGTCTAGATTAACCCTGTGTGTGCCTGCTCCCTCCTGCTCTCTACACAGATTGAGGAGAGCAGAGGTGAAGCTGATCTGTGGTCAGTAGGATGTGACAGCAGTGAAGTGTGTTACTATAATCATGATGTGTCTGTGGAGCTTTGACTATACTAATAGAACAGATATGGGGGGCATGTGAACGGTTCATATCCCTCCCTGCTCTGCTGTATTACTGACAAGTGATTATAGTAACTCACTTCATAGCTGCCCTGTGTTTGTTCTGATGGGAGGACAGTGTTTGTGTTTGTTGTTGCTTGAGATGTCCGTGGAGATTTGTATGCTAAGCAGGGGGTGTAGCAACACTTACATCCCCCCCTGCTCTGCTATTAGCATACACAGCTTCACAGATCTCTGGCTCCACACTCATAGATCAGCCCTCTCCCTGCTGTCTCCTGACTCTGTGGAGAGGAGCAGCAAGAGCTTGGCCACAGCACAGTGCAGCTGATTCAGCAGTGAGCAGCAGATCTAGGCAGGCACACACAGGGTTAACTCTGGAAGCAAACCCCCTAGCCGTCCCCCTGCTCTATAGAAGTTACTGAAGTCAGAAGAGGTGAGCTGTCTGTGTGCATAGGGGAGGTGGGGTGGGGACGGGGGAGAGTAGAAGAGGCAGACAAGAAGCACGCCCCTGAATTCAAAAATCCTATGGTGACAGACACACTGAGGTAGGCTGAAAGCCTGTAGTGAGACAACTCCTTTAACTGTTTGCACATCTTTAGGCCTGAGGTCTACTAGATGTCAGCCATGCTTCCTGACGTACTAGGTGAAGCCGGCTGCACACTCATTGGGAAACTGGTAGAGTTTTTTTTTTTTTTATCTTTTTCACTAATGGGGTGACTAAATATGATAGGAGCCTTACCCATCACCTACCTACTTACCTACTTGTGGCCTACCAACCTACCCAATGTGCTGCTCTTTAAATAGCTGTTTGCCAAAGCTGATTAGTGTTTTCACATTTTTCAGGCTTCTCTAGACTATATCGGACTGGTTGTGTTATGTTGGACCAGCATTGGATCCATTTCTTTAATAAAATGGTCAATGAGGGATGATGTTGGGAGTTTTTATTTAAATAAAGTGTTTCTTGTGTTGTTTCAGTGTATTTTTTTACCATTTTTTTCCATTGTTAGTAAAAGAGGTGACTGATAGACACCTCTACATTGCTAGCTCTGAGACTTAGTCAACCAGCAGTGCTTTTCATCACCCCAAAGATGACACTAAACTCCTCTCACTATTAAAGGGTTGTATATTTCTTTAAAGGTCTTCAAATAAGGGACATGAAAACAAGCAACTTTGCAATTGGAGTATTACAAACTGTCTTTTTATACGGCCCTTATCTTCTTTTTTCTGTTTACACTGATCTCCAGTGTTGGTGGGGTTCCCTCCTCCTTGATTTCACTAGCTGAGAGCTCTATACATTCTGTCGGGCCCCCCGGTCGGCTTATTCACGGAGCGCTTTCCCTTCTTTCACTAAAAGTAAAAAGACCGGCACATTTTCACTCTGCACAGCCAGAAAAACGAATAAACTGCAGGCTTCTATAACGGGAAACAGCAAATTTGTGTCGATCCCCCCTCTCCTGATAAAAGGGGAAATTGTGCCGTTCATAGAAAGTGGATTCAATGTAACAAATCTCCACTGTGAAGGAGAAGAGATCAGTGCTCAGTTAGATTGAATCAGCCTGGGAAGAAAACAGCCTTAAAAAAATAAGACTGCAAGGGAGAACCATGACATGTGGACTGGGAAATGGGGGGGGGGGGGGAGTTTTGGGGGGCCACATAACATAAAGGGGGGGATATGTCACCCACTGGGGGGGGAAGAAAGCCCCTGCATTTCAGATTTGAAAGCTGTGAGCAGTATGAATCAGCCGAACTAAAGAAGCGATACATCCCCTTTAACAAAGTACCAAATACACCAAGGGTACTGGGAAGAGCAGACCCTCTAATGGAATATCTGTTTTGCAGCACTGCAGGATGGTATTTTTAGGTTGGGGAAGGGCCCAATATCCATGCACTTTCCCATCCTTCTGGTTTTACCTTTGTTGGTAATGAAAAATGGGGGGACCCCCACATCATTTTTTTTTGTTTTGTCATTTTTTTTCTCATATGTTTATTTTTTTAAAGCTTATAAACAGACATTCTTCTCTGATCAATAAGCAAATAAAAGAAAACTTTTTTTTATAACCACCCAAATAAAAACCCAGCTGCACTAATCTATCAGGGTGGGGGGGTCCATGGATATTGGGCCCTTCCCATTCTAAATTTACCAGCCTGCAGCTGCCCTAGAAGCAGAACATCTAGATGGTCTGCTTCTGATGGTTATCCAGCTCTGTCCAGTAACCCCGGTGCGTTGGGTACTGCGGTAATAGTGAGAAGGGGCTATTGTCAGCCTTGGAGTGACAAAAAACATAGCTGGCTGATACCAAGCCCCAGCACTAGTCATGGTGAGGCGTCTGTCAGGTACCTCTGTTGCTAATACTGGAATAAAATGGTAAAATAAACACATTAACACGACTCAAAAATACACCCCTCATTAACCACTTTATTAAAGAAATGGATTAAACGCTGGTCCGATGTAGTCCAATGAGTCCATTATAGTCCAAGTGGGAAATCTAAAGAAAAAACAGAAACAATACAAAAAGAATGATAGTACTAAACTTTATCTCTTGCATCCCCTGAAGATCAGATCAGCCTGCAGCTAATCTTCTGGGGTGCAAGGGACAGAATTCAGGCCACAAAATATGATTCTTGGTTCTACAGGCCTTTGCCGTAGCACAGTCTCCAGGAGGTTAGTCATCTGTTCCCCTCCAACCCATCTGGTCATTATGTAGTAGCATTATAATGGTAATGTGTATGGGGAGGTATATGCTTCTTGTTTTATTTAGTAACTGTATGACTATGATTGAGAGGTGTTGGTAAATGTTCGTGGTCAGTGGGAAAGGGAAGTTGGGGGGGGCATTCAAAAGTTTGCTATAGGACACCAGTCTAATATTTAGGTTACCCTCCTGTAACCTTGATACCATTGACATCTGATAAGCACATGGTGGCCCATAGCTGAGTAAACAGTATGACATCATAAGATGGCATAATGACCAGTATCCATATATGATGTTCCCTGTGTGTTAGCATTATGAAATCATTGGATTTCATTATAGTAATGTTGCCATGTGTAAGCTGAAAATAAGGACAGAGAGCACAATGCAGGTAACTTGCTAACTTTCTGAAGTTGTAAAGACAGTATACAGCAGATCCTGTTGAGTTAAAATGTAGCTCTCCTTTGAATTACATACAAATTACGAAAAAAAACTAATTTTTGGAGCATATCATATAGGCAATATCAAGATTAGATAAAAAAAAGTTTTTTTTTTCCATAGGAACAGCGCCACTCTTGCCTGTAGGCTGTGTCTGGTATTGCAGCTCAGTATTGAAAGACACAGCCCATGGGCAAGAGAGGCATTTTTTGAAAAGAAAAGCAGACTTTTTTCTTAATCTTATATTTCCCTTTAATAAATTTGTTCCAGTGTGGTCTTCATAATTAGCTTTAACTCTGTATACTATGCCATGATTTGTTATGATTTCCTTCTATATTTAGACATTATTCTAATGGGTAAATGACAAATATGCTTGAAAAGTGGGTCTCCAGCACAATGAGACATGCATCCTTCTATAACCATATTAAAAGTAGAGCGCAGTAGGATCCCACATAGATATTCGGGAAACAATGCATAGATATAGTAAGCCATATACTATATATCATTTTGGGATGATATTCCACAATTGACCCTATACTGTGGCATCACAGGATCACGCTGCTGTGTCTCAGGTGATGTCCTATATAAATCGGAGCGTAATGGGATTATGGATCTGATCAGGAAAAACAGCAAAGAAAACAGAATACAGGTAAATTCATATTTCCATAAATTATTTCTGCAGAGGGGGCTCCCAAATCAGTAGTTTAAAGGGCCCTATTCCTGAAGCATCGGGCCCCCCTTAAACCCATTCCCAAAGGAACCAAAATTCAGGATCTTCTCTAGATAGACATAAAGCCTTCCTTTCTGGTGCCCCAACCCAGTTATACCCCCCTAAATGAAATTGGTTGGGAAGCAATGCCAAGTTTAAATGTAGGGGTGTATGGGAAACCCCCTTTACAAAAACATTCATGGGGGCCAGCAAAAACCAGGGTTACTTTAAGGGGTTTTGGTCCTTCACTACTTTGATTCTTTCTTACCTCACCTGTTTTTTTGGGTTTTTCATTTTGAATTCAGGGGGTGTTTCCCTGCTTTTTCCTAGGCTGCAGTAAAAACCGGGTTGTAGCTATAGCAACAGGCCCGGGGCCTATTTAAAGAGATCAAACAGGTCTGTAGCTTTTAACGACCTGAGGGGGCGATGCACCCCATACAAGAGGGGGTATCTAGGAAAAGGTAGGACAAATGTTTTTTGGACACATTTGCAAAGTGACTTTTTTTCAAAAAGATCTTTTAAAAAAAAAAGCAATCATTTTAGTGAGACACCCCCTTTAAAGAAAAACTTTTGCTACTCCAACCCCAGAAACCAGTTGGGTTTTTGAAATCGCCAATTTAAAATGGGGGGGCAACCAAGGGCCCCAAGTAAGTTGAGAGGGTTTTCATCACCTTCAGGCAGAGGACAGGGTCCAGTGGTGGATCTCTGCTGGAAACTAAGTGAAGTAAATTACTTCTCTAATGCTTAAAGGGGTTGTATCATTACATTAAAATCTTCAGAATAAGGGTACAGTGAAAACCCAAACAAAATTTGCAATTTGGGTGTCATTTGCCCCAAAACTGTCTTGTTTTCCCCTGTCTCCCTTATCTTCGTTTTGTGTAAACACAGTTCCCCCCCGGCGGTTTGGATCCCCCCTTTTTTCATTTCATTTGGTGCCGGCCGGCCCCTACTAATTTACATTTGTTCCGGGCCCCCCGGGGGTATTCACGGGGAAGGGGGCACAGCCCTTCCTGCCTTCTCACTCCGGGGAATAATTTCCCCCTCTGTACAGCTTTGCAGCTCCTCAGTGGGCACTGAAGCGCTTTACAAACAGAAAACAGCGAATTGTTCCCGGGGCCAATGGGTCCCCCCAAAGAAGGGGAAAACAGATATGTTGGGTCTGGGGGTTCATAGAAAATGGGGTTCAAAGTTAAAAAAACCCCAGCTGTGAGAGGAGAAGAGATCCCGTTCATAGAGGGGTGTCCCAACTGAATGAAGGCCTGTGGTATGTAAACAGCTCTTACAAAATAAGACTGCATAGGGAGATGACAGTGACATGTGGACTCAGAAAGGGGGGAACACATTGACTTGGGAGCGAGTATGAACAGTGAAGGGGGGGGATGATGTCATCCTCCTTCAGTTAAGAAACACCCAGCTGGGAGGGGAAAAAATGCCCCTGGATTTCAGGAACTGAGAGAATCAAGCTTCAAGAAAACAGCCGAACTGATGAAGCGATACATCCTCTTTAACTGCTTTGCACACAGCAGAAGTTACCCCACATCTCATAGTACACCATTGTCCTACACACAACACCTAGCTACACAGTACACACCACAGTGCACCAGTGCCCTACACATGATATTCAGCTACCCTGCACACACCACAGTGCACCATTGTCCTACACCCAACATTCAGCTGTCATGCACGCAACATAGTGCACCACTACCAAACATCCAGCTATCCTGCACACAACATAATGCACCACTGCCCTACACATGACACCCAGCTACCCTGCACACACCACAGTGCACCACTACCCTACACATGACACAAAGCTACCCTGCACACACCACAGTGCACCACTGCCCTACACATGATATCCATGTATAGAAAATCAACGGCACTCCTTAGGTACAGATGAGTGAGGTTTATTAGTTCACACAAAAACACAAGAATATGTCATCAGCTCTCCAATTATATACATAAACGCTTATAGTGAAGTAGGTGTGCCCACAGTAAAGTCCAACGTTTCGGCCTATTTAGGGCCTTCCTCACGGACCTGTGTACAAAATGTAATATAATATGAATAAATGATAGTAAGCAAAACAATGGCCATGGAGAGGGAGAAAATAAGATGACATAAAAAAGGGAAGAATGAAAAGTACAAAAGAAAAAGACGAAAGGATAAAGCTTAAAGAAGAAGAACCGCAGGGCAGAGGCAAGGAAATAAAGTGGAAAAACCTTTTGACAATCGAAACATTACATAAAAAATTAGTGGAATCTGCAGCAAAGATTCGTAATATTGAGGATCAGATCGTCTCAAGTACTAATCCTGACGAATGGTCAACTCTCAAATCCAAAATTGAAAAAACCATACAAGACTTTCGGACCTCCAATGAGAAACGTAAAGGGGAAAAATTTCTAAGGGACACAGAGGATTACATTCACGATAGAATTTACAAGTGGCGTGATTCTCACATCAACAGATCCAACTATCGTCCCATGTATCGTGGCTATTCCTCAAGTTCTGATAGCGACAGATCCTTCAGCTCTCGTCGGGATCGTTTTTTAGACAGACGTCCTCACACGAGACTTCCAGAGAACCAACAAGTAACCACCAGCGGCACAAACCCACTAGGCGTGGGTGCAAGTGGAACAGATCCTCCTACCAAGATCCTTACCAGATCACAGGTGAGTCCTCTTCCTTCGTGGTCAACATCTCATCATATACCCTTCAACTAACAGTAATGGCAGTCCTGAGTAAGGGACTATCATTCTGCCCAACCAATAACTTTGATGCATTTACCTTAGATGAAAATCTGCACCAATTTTTTTCGTACTTTAAGACTCAAAGTTCATTTTTCCTCCATCCCGTCCAGTATCCCTGATAATACTACTTCAGTACCTACTTTCTCCATCAAAAATCTGGGTTTACGGGTTAAAAGTCACTATAATCCTCCACAACGGTATCATCCGATGGAGACATTTGTTTCACTTGTTCAAAATGATGTCGATAAACTACTAAAAGATGTGAATGATAATAAATTCAAATTTCACTCTAATTTAACTACTATTGAGAAAAGGGCCATCACAAGTCTTCAACAGAACCAGACCATAGTTATTAAACCGGCAGACAAGGGGGGAGCCCTAGTTGTTATGTACAAAACTGACTATATTGAGGATATTCTAACACAACTAGGTGACAGCAACACATATCGACCCCTTGATTCTGACCCTACTGCTAAATTAGCCATTTACATTCAGAATACTCTAGACAAGTATTTGACTCAGGGTATAATAGATGAAAAGACAAAACAATTTCTTACCAACTCCCATCCGGTTATTCCAGTCTTTTATACTCTCCCAAAGATCCATAAGCGACTCCAGAAACCACCTGGACGGCCCATAGTTGCATATACAGTCTCAATACTGTCACCATTAGCTATATTTCTAGAAACAATTTTGACACCACTAGTCAAAACTACCCGATCTTTTCTACTAGATACTACCCAATTTCTACAAAAAATGAAATCTGTATCACCTGTACCCACCTCGAGCATCCTGGTAACATGGGACGTCTCTAGTCTCTATACGTCAATACCACACGATAAGGGTCTTTCAGCTACGGACAAATTTCTACAGAGTCACCAGTTTGACACAGATACCCGTACTTTTTGCCTAGACATCCTCTCTATCATACTTACCAACAATTATTTCCTTTTTGGAGACACTTTCTATCTACAACTCCAGGGCACGGCCATGTGGTCATACGTGGCGCCCCCTTATGCCAATATCTATATGGCCATTTTTGAGGAGTCCTACATTTATTCACATGACCTGTTTCTTCAACATGCATTAGTATGGCTCGGCTATATAGATGACATATTCTGTGTTTGGCAGGGAGATCAGGAGTCTCTTACTCTGTTTCATCAACATCTTAACAATATCTATCCTGAACTTCAATTCACCATACATTCACATCTATGCAATATTCCCTTTTTGGATACCTTGGTCATTAAAGACAAATCAGGCAATATACATTTTGATCTATATACAAAACCTACAGACCGGAACAGTTTACTCCATTTTTCTAGCAACCATCCCCCCAACACCAAAAAATCACTTCCTAAATCACAATATAGTCGCATTAATCGGATTGTAGATGACCCTATGATACGCAAAACACAGAAATGACTACAAAATTCCAAAGGAGAGGCTACCCTAAAAACATACTCCAACCTCCCTCCATCCAATCAGCTTCAGATTCACCAGATATTTCCAAACGGATTCCTTGTATCCTCAAATACCATCCTTACAGTAGTCAGGTAACGCACATTATCAAGAAACATTGGTCGATTCTAAAAAAAAAGCCTATCCAGCCATAGAAGAATTTCAGGTTCCTCCCATACAGAGTTTTAGACGAGATCGTAATCTAAAGGATCACCTGGTTAAAGCTGACATTTGCAGCTTTAGTCAAATCCCTAGACAGACCTTTCTACAGACCCAAAAGAAGGGTACCTTTCCGTGTCTCAATTGTGCACAGTGCTCTTCTGTGACAAAGGGTGATTTTGTTACACATCCCCGTACTGGACGTAGATATCACATTAAAGGCTTCTTTACGTGTAATTCCAATTTTGTGATCTATGTCATCAAGTGCCCTTGTGGCCTAGCATATGTGGGGGAGACTAGCCGTGGTATTAAGGATCGCATCTCCCAACATAAGTCCACGATTCGTTGCCAGGAGTTATCACTTCCCATTCCTGCCCACTTTCATGCATGCAATCACAATGTGACACAACTACGGTTCCAGGTTCTTGAACAAGTCCCAAGCCCCCGAAGGGGAGGAGATCGCATTACCCTACTTAAATATAGGGAGTCTTTTTGGATCTATACTCTGCAGACGTCAAAACCATTAGGCTTGAATAGAGAGTTCGATAGGTTCTATTCTTGATTTACTTACCATAGTTGTCCCATAGCTTCCTTTCATTTTATGACTTGGGTCACTTGGATCTTTTTTCTATTGTAATCCACATATGTTCGAGTATGTCTTCTTCGTTTATTCATTCTCTTGTTTACAATTCTGTATTCCTTTTCTATTATTTTATATGATGTGTCTTATTATGTATACTGATATCCTCGGTCCAGTGTTGGTAATATCTCCTTTACCTGCACCTGCATTGTGTTCCATATTTTTTCCGTCTATTTTCTATCATGATCTCTGTGTCTGTGGGACCTTTTACTAACTTATCTGTCCCGAGTGGTCCCGCAGCCCCTCGCCCGGGCTGCGGGCGCACTCGTGCTGCCACCCGTCGGGTCCCGGCTTCCCCCTTACCTCTCCGCGCTCCCGCGTCCTCCCGTCCTCCTGGCCGGCCGGTGTGCGCATGCCCGCGCCTTAGGCGCGCGTGCACCGGCTCTTGGGGATTTAAAGGGCCAGTACGCCCATTATTGGTTAAGGCTAGCAGGTGACCCTATTTAACCTCCTTCCTTCCGGGTCACCTTTGCCGGATCTTTAGTGCCGTACTGCCTTTAGAGAAAGCTTCTTCTGCCTCATTGCCTGACTTCCGTGTACCGAACCTTTTTCGCTCCTGTGTCTTGACCACGAACCGTTGCCGCCTGCCTTGACCTCTTGCCTGTCCCCGACTTCGCCTACGTCTCACGATTCTGTACTACGCACTGCCTTGGCTGCCACCGCAAGCAAGTCACGCCAGTGGGGCGACCTGGTAGTTCTCCGCCGCAGCAAGTCCATCCCGCTTTGCGGCGGGCTCTGGTGAAAACCGGGTTCTACTTAGATTCCGCCCCCTGGTACGGCTTACACCATCGCTTGCGGTGGTCCAGCGGATCCACTACCAGCATTCGTTACAGTAAGATCCGGCCATGGATCCCGCCAAGGTACCTCTGCCCGGTGAACCGGATCTCACGGCGATAGTGGCTCAGCAGTCACAACAACTAGCGCAACAAGCCCAGCAGCTGAACCAGTTGTCCGCCATGCTGCAGCAGCTCCTGGCTAACCAACAGCCGCCGACTCCTCCTCCTGTGGCGACACCTCCGCCAGTACCCGGGACTTCTAGGCTGCGGTTACCACTACCCGACAAGTTTGAAGGGGACTCCAAACTGTGCAGGGGATTTATTACCCAGTGCTCGATGCACGTTGAGTTGATGGCTGGTCAATTCCCCACTGAACGTTCTAAGGTGGCCTTCGTGGTCAGTCTGCTGTCCGGGAAGGCTCTAGCTTGGGCCACCCCTCTCTGGGACCGGGGCGATCCGGTGACGACGGACCTACAGGCTTTCCTCTCAGAGTTCCGCAGTGTCTTTGAAGAGCCGGCACGGGCTTCCTCGGCAGAGACCGCTCTACTGAATCTTCGCCAGGGTGACTCCTCTGTCGGCGACTACGCAGTTCGTTTTCGGACCCTGGCGTCGGAGCTGACCTGGAACGACGCCGCTCTATGTGCCACTTTTAAGAAGGGCCTGTCCGGCAGAGTTAAGGACGCCCTAGCGGCCAGAGAGATCCCGTCCTCTCTAAGCGAACTGGTCCACCTAGCCACTCGGATCGATGTTCGCTTCGCCGAGCGGCAAGAGGAACTACGCCAGGAACGTGATCTCGCCCGACCACGCCGTTTGCCTCGCCTGGCTCCGGTCTTCCAAAGACCACAGCTGCCGCTTCCGCTTCCAACCAGTGAAGAACCCATGCAGGTGGACCGGGCACATCTGTCCGAACAGGAGCTGTCCCGCCGTCGGGCAGAGAAATTGTGCCTTTACTGTGCCAGCCCGGATCACTTTCGCAATGGTTGCCCGCTTCGCCCTCAGCGGCAGGGAAACGCCCGCACCTAGGCTATGTCGGAGAGGCGTCCCTAGGTGTGAACACTTCCTCTCCACGCCTTACTATGGAGGTTGAGGTCTCGTCTGGTGCCGGACTCGCTTTTCGGGTACCCGCCTTTCTAGACTCTGGATCCGCCGGGAACTTTATTCACGCCACCCTGGTGTCCCAGTATCGCCTTCCGGTGACCCGTCTGGAGAAGCCCCTGGTGATATCCTCCGTGAGTGGCGAGCTTCTTAGTGAGGCCATTCGGTACGTGACCAAGCCATTGTCCCTCCGCGTGGGGGCTTTACACAAGGAGAAGATCACCTTCTACGTCCTCCCTCGGTCGTCCTCAGCGATCCTCTTGGGTCTTCCGTGGCTGCAGCTCCATGCCCCGACCCTCGACTGGAAAACCGGGGAGGTTCTACGCTGGGGCTCCGACTGCCAGAATCGCTGTCTCTCAGTTCCGCGGCCAGTCCGGGCCATTCTACCTCATCAGTCTTACAGGTCCCTGCCAGGTCTTCCCGCTGAATACCGGGACTATGCGGACGTCTTTTCGGAGAAACAGGCCGAATCCCTTCCTCCTCATCGCCCCTATGACTGTCCCATTGACCTCCTTCCTGGGACCAGTCCTCCTCGGGGTAGAGTTTACCCGTTGTCCAGACCAGAGACTCAGGCCATGTCGGACTATATCCGTGAGAACCTGCAAAAGGGTTTTATACGCAAGTCCTCATCACCCGCCGGAGCCGGGTTTTTCTTCGTACAGAAGAAGGACGGTTCTCTCCGTCCTTGCATCGACTACCGGGGCCTGAACCAGATTACCGTGAAAAACCGGTACCCGTTGCCACTAATTACGGAACTCTTTGAGCGTCTACAGGGAGCCAAGGTTTTTCTCCAAATTGGACCTGCGCGGGGCATACAATCTCATCAGGATCCGTGAGGGAGATGAGTGGAAGACTGCGTTCAATACCCGCGACGGCCATTTTGAGTATCTAGTAATGCCATTCGGTCTGTGCAATGCCCCCGCGGTCTTTCAGGAGTTCGTAAACGACATCTTCAGGGACCTGCTCTACACGTGTGTCATCGTGTACCTGGACGACATCCTGGTTTTCTCCCCTGACCTCCGGACCCATCTATCACAGGTGCGCCTAGTCCTGCAACGCCTTCGCAGCAACCGCCTGTACGCCAAATTAGAGAAGTGCGTGTTCCACCAACCCAGTCTGCCTTTCCTCGGTTACATCGTCTCCGACCGAGGCCTGCAAATGGATCCCACTAAGCTGTCTGCTATCCTGCAATGGCCACGACCTGTTGGACTTCGAGCCATACAACGTTTTTTGGGCTTTGCGAATTATTATCGGCAGTTTATATCCCACTTCTCTACTCTGGTGGCTCCAATTGTGGCCCTCACCAGGAAAAAGGCTAATCCCAAATGTTGGCCACCAGCGGCCGAAAGAGCCTTCTCGGATTTGAAGTCAGCCTTTGCTTCCGCACCTATTTTGTCACGCCCTGACCCTGAGAAGCCTTTCTCTCTGGAGGTGGATGCCTCTTCCGTGGGGGCCGGAGCTATCCTTACTCAAAAGGGTCCCAAGGGGAGAACCATCACCTGCGGCTTCTTCTCCAAGACCTTCTCGTCGGCGGAGAGGAACTATGCTATTGGGGACCGAGAATTACTCGCTATCAAGATGGCCCTGGAAGAGTGGCGGCATCTTCTGGAGGGAGCTCGTCATCCTTTTGAGGTATATACGGATCACAAAAATCTTCAGTATCTCCAGTCGGCCCAGCGCCTCAATCCCCGGCAAGCACGGTGGTCTCTTTTTTTTTTCTAGATTTGACTTCCGGATCCATTTTCGCCCAGCCGAAAAGAACATCAGGGCAGATGCTCTCTCTCGCGCATCTGACGTCACTGGAGAGGAGCCGCAGCCCCAACACATTATACCTCCGGAACGCCTGATCCCAGCAGCACCTGTCCTCCTTCGGCAGATACCTCCTGGCAAGACCTACGTTCGGCCATCGCTGCGCAAGAGAATCCTGAATTGGGGACACTGCTCTTTGATGGCAGGACATCCGGGGGCCCGTAGATCGTTCCAATTGATCTCTCGGTTTTACTGGTGGCCAGGGCTGGCTAAAGATACTAAGGACTTCGTGGATGCCTGTGCTACTTGTGCCCGGAATAAGGTGCCCCGCCACGGTCCCTCCGGGCTGCTGCGACCCCTGCCTACGCCCAGTATTCCATGGTCCCATGTGGCGATGGATTTCATCACCGACCTTCCATCCTCTTCGGGTAACACCGTGATCTGGGTCATTACGGATAGGTTTTCGAAGATGTCGCACTTCGTCCCACTGCCCGGGTTACCCTCCGCACCACGTCTTGCCTCCCTGTTCTTTAGTCACATCTTCCGCATGCACGGTCTGCCCCAGCACATCGTTTCTGATCGTGGGGTGCAGTTCGTGTCCAAGTTCTGGCGCGCACTCTGCTCCCGATTGCAGGTGAAGTTAGACTTCTCTTCGTCATACCATCCGCAATCTAACGGCCAGGTAGAGAGGGTCAATCAGATTCTGGGCAGCTACTTACGTCATTTTGTTTCTGCTCGCCAGGATGATTGGGCTGACCTCCTACCCTGGGCCGAATTTTCATACAACTCACTGGATTCAGGGGCTTCGGGCGCGTCTCCCTTTTTTATTGTATACGGTCGGCATCCCCGCCCTCCTCTCCCTCTGCCCTCCTCCTCCGAGGTTCCCTCTGTAGATGCCTTGGTCCACGACTTATCTGGCATCTGGGAGCAGACTCGTCAGTCCCTGCAGCGTGCTGCTGCCCGTATGAAGGCCCAGGCGGACAGAAAGAGGAGACCAGCTCCAACCTTTACCCCTGGAGACAAAGTCTGGCTGTCCGCCAAATATGTCAGGTTGAAAATCCCCAGCTACAAGCTTGGTCCGCGCTTCCTGGGGCCCTTTGAAATCTTGAGCCGTATTAATCCAGTAGCGTATAAGCTCCGACTCCCACCCACCATGCGGGTCCCTAATTCTTTTCACGTATCCCTCCTGAAGCCCGTCGTGTTGAACCGCTTCTCCAGAAAAGTTGTCCCTCCCTCTCCTGAGTCTGTAGCCTCCAACATATTTGCGGTCAAAGAGATCTTGGCTATGAAGTCGGTTAGGGGTAAACGGCAATTCTTGGTTGATTGGGAGGGATTCGGTCCGGAGGAGAGATCATGGGAACCTGAGGAAAACATCCTGGACCGCGGTCTCGTATTGAGGTTCCTCCGAACCAGAAAGAGGAGGAGGCCGGGGGGGGGGGGGGGGGAACTGTCACGAGTGGTCCTGCAGCCCTTCGCCCGGGCTGCGGGCGCACTCGTGCTGCCACCCGTCGGGTTCCGGCGGCCCCTGCCGGTCCCGCGGGTCGGGTCCCGGCTTCCCCCTTACCTCTCCGCGCTCCCGCGTCCTCCCGTCCTCCTGGCCGGCCGGTGTGCGCATGCCCGCGCCTTAGGCGCGCGCGCGCCGGCTCTCGGGGATTTAAAGGGCCAGTACGCCCATTATTGGTTAAGGCTAGCAGGTGACCCTATTTAACCTCCTTCCTTCCGGGTCACCTTTGCCGGATCTTTAGTGCCGTACTGCCTTTGAAAGCTTCTTCTGCCTCTTTGCCTGACTTCCGTGTACCGAACCTTTTTCGCTCCTGTGTCTTGACCACGAACCGTTGCTGCCTGCCTTGACCTCTTGCCTATCCCCGACTTCGCCTACGTCTCACGATTCTGTACTACACACTGCCTTGGCTGCCACCGCAAGCAAGTCACGCCAGTGGGCGACCTGGTGTTCTCCCCCGCAGCAAGCCCACCCCGCTTTGCGGCGGGCTCTGGGAAAACCGGGTTTATTAGATTCCCCCCCCGGGTTTCGGCTTAACCATCGCTTGGGTGGTCCAGCGGATCCACTCCAGCATTCGTTACATTATTTCTGTTTGTTTCATCTATCTGAACTTTTTTTTTTTTAATTATATACTCCTTCTTTTTATTAATTTTTCCCCTTGCTTTTTCATGTCTATCTCATCTCATTCTATGCCCGCTATTCCTTTTTTTTTCTCCAGGGAAATCTACATCACGGTGTTGCCCCATTTCCGTGTTTTCGCCCCATATGCGTTCCAATACAGGAAGCGCTCTCGGGGGCCCCGGCCCTCCGCGGTTGACAACTTGGGGGTTTCGGAGGTCATCAAGGAGGCCGGTCATTTGGGGAAGCGCTCTTCCCCTTTACATTCTCCAGCCGTTCCCTTATGAAAGTATGCTCCCCTTTGCTTTAATTTCATATATTTTGGTTATGGCTGTGGAAAGTCTTTTTCTATTTCTCCTATTGAAACATACGTTGTATTGTATTGCAATCATTTCTGACATCTCTTTACTCTATGACGTTCTTAGTTTCCTCTTCTTTCTTTTGCTGGTCATCTCCTATATTATTTTGGGCTTTTCTTGGTGATTATTCTCTTTCTGGGGGTATTGTTACTGTGTTCTATACATCCTACTCATTCTGTCTCCTTTCTTATATCCCTTGTATAACATTCATAGTCCATATATACAATAGTTTAAGAAACCATCATTCTTTTTCTTATTCTACACTTTTTTTTTTTTTTTTTTTTCCTTTTTTTCTTATTTTTTTTTATTCATGCTTTTTGTTTATATGTTTCTTGATCCTTCCTGTGAATACTTTTTTCTCGCATACATCATATTTTGATACTTTTTTTTTTTTTTTTCTTTTTGGATTTTCCACTTTATTTCTTTGCCTCTGCCCTGCGGTTCTTCTTCTTTAAGCTTTATCCTTTGTCTTTTTTTTTGTATTTTTCTTTTCCCTTTTTTATGTATCTTATTTTTCCCTCTCCATGGCATTGTTTTGTTCTATATTTTTTAATATTATATTACTTTTTGTACCGGTCCGTGGGGGAAGGCCAAAAAATAGGCCGAAACGTTGGACTTTACTGTGGGCACACCTCTTCATTAAAGCGTTTATGTATATAATTGGGGCTGATGACATTTTCTTGTGTTTTTGTGGAAACTAATAAACCCTCATCATCTGTACCAAAGGGTCCCGTTGTTTTTTATACAGGAACTTTTCCCCTTTTGGGCCTTCCACAAAAGCACCCCTTTTTCTTTCAAGTTCGGGGGGTGCGGCACCTTATTGTTTATTTGATTTCCCCACACTTTAATCCAGCTACCCTGCACCCCCACAAAAAGGGTACCATTTCCCTAAAATGTATCAGCTACCCGACACACCAAGTGCACCTTGCCTACACATGATATCCCGCTACCCTGCACACACCCAGGGCACCATTGGCCCCAACATGAATTCGCTACCTGCCAAAACCCACAGGACCCTTGTTTCACCCCAAAATCAGCTGTCATGCCGAACATAGTGCACCACTACCAAAAAATCCAGCTATCCCGCACACAAATAATGCACCCCTGCCCTAAAAAGACACCCCGTTTCCCCCGCACCACCACGTGCACACTACCTACACATGGAACTAGCTATCCTGCACACACCCTAGTGCCCCCCCTCCCTACACGCACAAAGCTACCCCGCACAACCACAGTGCACACACCCACACTAACACCAGCTACCCTGCACCACCCCGTGCCCACTACCCTCAAAATGGGCACCAGCTATCCTGCACACACCACAGTGCACCACTACCCTACACATGACACAAAGCTACCCTGCACACACCACAGTGCACCACTACCCTACACATAACACCCAGCTACCCTGCACACACCCAGTGACCATACCCTTTCACACAAAAAACCCAGACATGCACACACCAAATGCACCACTACCCTACCATGACACTCAAACTATCCTGCACACACCCCCAGTGCACACTGCCCCACACAGAACCAAAACCCTGCCACACCAAATCACCACTCCCTACCACAAATCCGCTATCCCCGCAAACCACAGTGCACACTACCCTAAACAACACCCCCTACATGCACCACCCCAGTGCACCCCTACCCTACACATACCCTCAGTTTCCTGACCCCACAAGTGACCATTGCCTACACATAACCCAAACTACCTGACACCCAAAAGTGCACCACTACCCTACACATAACACCCAGCTACCCTGCACACACCCAGTGACTTTGACCCAACACAAACCCAAACTATCCTGCACACACCACAGTGCACCACTACCCTACACATAACACCGTATCCTGACC
Source organism: Phyllomedusa bahiana (assembly GCA_025379985.1). Taxonomy (NCBI): domain Eukaryota; kingdom Metazoa; phylum Chordata; class Amphibia; order Anura; family Hylidae; genus Phyllomedusa; species Phyllomedusa bahiana. The sequence goes on along the minus strand of JAODAL010000085.1, from coordinate 123,344 downwards.
AAAACCCCAGTGCACCCTGCCCTAACAAACACCCGCTACCCTGCAAACCACAGGCACCACTGCCCTCAAAAACCAGTTTTCCTGCACACTAAAAAGTGCACACTGCCCTACACACAAACAAATCAGTTATCTCACAAATACAGTGCACCACTACCCTACACACAACACCCAGTTTTCCCCGCACACAAGGGGCACCTAACCCCACAACAAAAACCAAGCTACCCTGCACACACCACAGTGCACCACTACCCTACACACAACACCCAGCTATCCTGCACACACCACAGTGCACCACTACCCTACAAAAAAACCCCGCCCACACTGACACACCAGTGCACCACTACCCTACACACAACACCCAGCTACACTGCACACACCCAAAAAGTGCACCCAACCCTAAATGACACCCCGCTTTCCCGCACAACACAGGCACCTCTGACCTACATACAACACCCGTTCCTGCACACACCCCAAATGCCCATGCCCTACCCCAAACCCAGTCCATGAACACGCCAACAATGCACAACTCTTACAAAAACACCCAAACTACCTGCCCAAAAATAACCTCAGGGAAAAATGATCTCAGTTTTTAAGTATTTCAACGGCATGGGAAAAGGGGCATCCAACCCTTTTTTGTTTATTTATTGCAATCACTGTGGGTGGGTGAACGATGATACGTAGTTTACACTGAAATCAAGGTAATCACACTTGAACATTGTTAAATACGTATTGGGGTCCATTTTTTCAGTGCGTAAAACGTCCCCAAATATGTATTAAAAAATGCCGTGTGAACATACCCTTACAGATACTAAGGGGGACATGTATGAAAACTGTCTAGGTCTAAGACTTTCTTTGTTGACTATAGCAACCAATCATATTTTCAGAGCACTAGATAAAGTGAGAGCTCTGATGGGCAACAAAGAAAGTGTTAGACCTAGACAGCTTTCATACATGAGGCCCTAAAAGCCTTGTGTAGACAACGATGTCCAGTAATGGCCTCCTTTTTGAAATTTTTAGTGGAGCGGCTGTCAGTTCAAAGCCACCCTGGACACCCTTAGTGCACAGCTACCAAGCACCCCCTCAGCGCAAAGCTACTGCTATGGCTCGTCTTGCGACCGGTGCCTTTGGACACGCTCATGTTCCTATTCACCACTCACCCCCCCCCCCCTCCTATCCTGCCTTCACCATCAACCAGTTCCATGCTGCAGTGTCTCCCCTAGGGCATTGCCAGCCCACCATGATTTAAAGGCCCAGTGTGCACCACTAAGATTTTCTAGAGCCAATCCTCTGGGACCTGAGTCTATGTGCTCTCCTCCTCCTCCATCCTCAGTTGTCAGTTTTTGGTGCTTCCCAGTACAATAAACCAGATTGGGCTATTACTCCATTTGTGATACTCTGGTTTGACCATTGGTTTTGCTTACTTGTTTACGATTGAACTCCACCTGTTCTGATCTCCGGCTTGTGGCCTGCTTTTGCTTGTACGCTGCCTGCCCTGACCTTCCACTTGTGTCTCGGCTATCTCTCTGCCTGATCTATCTATACTATGCCCACATGTCTGCCATCACCGTGAAGGACCAGATCAGGGACAGTTCCATGCCGCAGAGTCTAAGCCCTCTTGCAGAGTTCAGGGTGAAGACCAGGGGCTTCCTAGGAGTTGCCTTATGTCAATGTCATACACTGACATGGAGGATCTACTCCTGTTCATGACAGCTACTTACCACCAACTCAACATCCTACCACCCTTCTCCTACTCAGTGCATAATCCCCTATTACCCATTTAATGCACAGCCACCCATTCATTACACAACCATTGCACACAACACCCCAGCACCCACAGCACTGCTCACCCTGCAACCTTGCACACAGCTACGTTCCATGTTTGTTGCACACCTAAATGCTCCACAACTGACTAGTATACAGTCAGCACACAACTAGCTGAGAACACAGAGCATAGATAGCTACCTAGTGTACACACAGCTGCCCTATAAATACAGCTTACCCAGCACCCACTACTTAGCTACCCACAGTGCACATGTAATTATTATACAAATATGCAGTGTATTTCTTGATCATCAAGCCCCGCTGGACATATCTTTTTTTGTGGACATGCATGGAGCTTACATGTACTAAAAAAATGTATGGTGCAAAAGCTACCGTACACTATGGAGGCTCTACATTTAGCTTAAAGAGGACCTATAACCTTTAGAGAAACCTCATGAAGTAACTGAAGACTAAAATACAAACATTTTCTCAAATATGCTTCATTAGGAAAATAAAAGCATTTCTCTGTAATTCAGTTTTTAAAAAAAAGCGCTGGCCCTTTAAGACAGCTCTGAAGTCAGGCCAAGTTGGCACCTGACAGCTTGATGGATGAGAATATTAACAGTTGTAGCAAATCTCCTGTTTCTGAGCTGGGAGAGTCAACTGTGCAAGGGGAAACCTGTAGGTCTACATCATGTGCACACCAGCAGCAGTGTATATAGATACCTGTGTTCTGTGAAGGAGGAGGCTGAAGCAACAGGTAAACTCTGTCTCTGTGTGCTGTGACTGCTGCACTGTATGTAGTGAGAGACTCAGATTAACCTGTACAAGCAGCTATGCCCTCAGCTACCCCTGCACAGTTGGTAGCTTCCATACAATGATAAGGATCTCCTGAGTTACAAAGTAAAAGTAAAACCTGTTCCCCTGTAATACTGAGCTGAATTCTCTGGATTGCTAATGACATGTATTTGAGAAAACATCTAATACAAATATCAGTGGCACACTAAAAACTAAGTAAAACATCAAGGTATATAGGAATTTTTAAAAATGCATTACTGCTAAGGAAATATGAAAACCTGGGATTCTTAGTTCGCAGTTTTTGATAAAAAATTGTTTAAGCTCACCTCCCAATAGCGTCAAGGGGATCCCAGTACAGGTGAGTCCCTAACACTAACATGTTACCTCACTAGGAGTCCATTCAGACTACAACATCTCAGGGAGTGATAGGAACTTGCTACTGAATTATCCTGCACTGGTTTAAAAGAGGTAAGGGGAGTGCAGCAAGCCAATGAGGTTGCCATCCCTCAAATAAACTACAAAACTTGGTTAGGCTGTGCAAAATCCAAGATATATTTGGGAAAAAACGTAAGCATAGGTGCACACTGGCAAGGCAAAAAGCATACATCTAATACAAATATCATTGTACCTAAAAAACTAAGTAAAAACATCAAGGTATATAGGAATTTTTGAAAATGCATTACTGCTAAGGAAATATGAAACTGGGATACTAGTTCGCAGTTTTTGATCAAAAATTGTTTAGGCTCACCTCCAATAGCGTCAAGAGGTCCCAGCACAGGTGAGTCCCTAACACTAACATGTTACCTCACTAGGACGTCCATTCAGACTACAACATCTTTTTTTGGTATGTATTTGAGAAAAGTCTTATAATTTCATCTACTATCAACTTTTGTGCGCTTGTGTGGAGGTGTTAGGGGTGTTTCCATGTCAGACCTTGATGGCATATCGATCAGATATGTCATCGATATGTAATATATGTGTGTCCCACCTCTGGGACCTGTACCTATCTTGGGAACAACCCTCGAAAGTCTTTGTTAGAATGGAGAGTCGGCTGAACTTGTGCCATACTCTCCACTCTGTTCTATGAGAGTTCAAAGTACAGCTGAGCAGTGTAATCAGCTGTACTCCAAACTCTATATAACAGAGTGGAGAATAGAGCACAAACGACGTACTCTTCAACATGAACAGAAACTTTCAGGGTCCTGTTCCCTGTTCCCAGAGGTGGGACCCACACCTTTACCTTATTGATGACTTATCCTATTGATATGCCATAAATGTGTGAGATGGAAACACCCCTTTAAAATGTGCCGCCAGTTTTAGGAGACTTCTGTAATACAAAGGATCAATTGGTATACAGTGGATGCCCACAGACAGGCATACACTCACAATATAGTAGTTATAACTTAGACGGTATGTATCGCTTCTTCAGTTCGTGTGTTTCAAAGTATTGTCAATTTCTCAGCTCTACAAACCCAGGGGCGTGTCGTCCCCTCCCAGCTGGGTGTTTCCTAACTGAAGGGGGATGACATGATCCACCTCTTCACGGTTCATGCTCGCTCCCGAGTCAGTGTGCTCCCCCCCCCTCTCTGTCTGAGTCGACATCTCACTGTTCCTCTCCCTATGCAGTCTTATTTTGTAAGAGCTGTTTAAATACAACATACCTGCATTCAATCTAGACAGTCTTCTATGAACTCAGTCTTCTATGATCTCTTCTCCTCTCTCAGCTGGAGATTTGTTACAGTTGAATCCAGTCTTTTATGAACGGCACAGATCTCCCTTCTATGCAGAAGAGTTAGGTACCATGGCACGAATTTTGCTGTTTTCTGATTGTAGAATCAGCTGCAGTGTGTTTATTCTGGCTATGCAGAGTGAAATTCCTGCTGGTCCCTTACTCTGAGTGAGAGAGGCAGGAATGCGCACTCCCGTAAATCTGACCAAGGGGAAGGGGGGGGGGCAGACAGAATGTAAATTAGTAGAGCCATCAGCCAATGACAGGACAAGGAAAATCCAAACGCACTGGGAACGTTTTTTAAGAAACAAAGATAAGGGCACGTGAGAAAAAGACGTTTGTAATGAACCCAAATTTGGCAAAGTTGTTTTTTTTCACGTCCCCCTTATTCTGAAGACCATTTAATGAAATGATGAAACCCCTTTAAGTCCTAGACCCTGTTCCCAACAGTGCTCAACTAAACTAGACAGACAAAGCAAGAACCCCGGACATACAATGCCCATATTCTCAACAAAAACACACAATGCACACAGCCCATTTACAATTTTTAAAACCCGGGGTTTTCACAACCAATTGCCTTTTTTCGGGGATCAAGAAAAAAAATTTTTTTTCCCAGGGACTGAAAAGAGACAAAATTGTGGGTTTTTCCTCTGGTTTAAACAACCTAGGAAAGTCAAAAATTTAAAAATTTTTATTTATAATAACAATAAATAAATAAATAAATAGTTGAGCACAAATATTAAAAAAAAAATCTTTTCAATTTCACTGTTCTCGTGTGGCTTTATTTTAAAATATGTGAAATAATGTATTTTCCAATGTCTTTCTTATTTAATATAATGAATTTCTGCGCACAGTTAATTTTAAGGCTATTTTCCCAAATAAACCTTTTTCCCCAAATTTTTGGGAAAATTTAAAATAAATATAGGGGGGAAAAATTATTTCACAAGGGTGTAACCAGTGAGCCCGTGGAATTGTCCCCTTGGGGCCGGGGGCAAGGGGGGTTTTTTGGATTAGTATGTAAAATGGGACCGTGCCTGTAGGCGTCCTGTAGTCCCCCCGGGGGGAAAGCCACAGACCCCTTAAAGGGTTGTCTTTCAATGATACCGGGTTTTATATAATTATATATAAATATTTATATATATATTATAAAAAATTTTATTTAAAAAATTTATATATATATTATATTATAAATTTTAAATTTATATTAATTAATTAATTTTTTAATAAAAAAAAATTATATTTTTTTAATTTTTTCAATTAAAATTTTGCGTAAAAAACCAATTCCCCTTGGGGTTTACACCCCGGCTCCCCCCGGTCACTCCCGTTCTCTCTGCCCAGTCTCCCCAGCAGTAAATATATAGGAGTATATGAGTGTGCAATTAATATGAGGTGGAGTAAGTATGCAGTATTGCAGTACAGCATACTTGATGCATCCAAAGGGAATTGAGGTAATGACCAAAAGTGCTTCTAAGGGTTTTTTAAATTTTGAGTGGGGCGTACCTGGGAGCTATCCCTTCTAAGATAGGCAATAAAATCAGCAGCAAATAAATAATTTTTTGGGTTTTATTTCCCCCAAATTAGTTAGGACAGTTAATAAGTGGTAATATTCCCGGCTAATTAGGCAGAGTAGAAACTAATGCCTGTATCCCTGGTAGTCTAGGACATTGAACGGGTTAATGTTAGTATCTCTTGTAGCCTAGAACAGATAAGGCATTAATATCCCTGGTGATCTATGGAAGAAAAGACGATTAATGTTGCATATCCAATGTGTTTTTTTTTTTTTTTTTTTTTTTTTTTTTTTTTTTTTTTTTTTTTTTTTTTTTTTTTTTTTAAAACCCCGTAGGCTCAAACATTGTCCCTGAAACAGTAACGCTAAGACTATAAAGGACAGGCATCCCCTTTTTCAGATAGACTGCTTCTCATGGTCCCCTGTCATATACACTACTATCCATGTACCCCTCTCTCACACAGTGTTCTTTATGCCCCCATCTCTCTTACATGCTGCTCCCCATGGTTGCTTCTATCTCAAAGACTTCTCCCCATGCCCACCCCCCTTCACACAGGTTGCTCCCCATGCCTCCCTCTCTTACACAAAGTGTTACCCATGCCCCCTTTTTCACCGACAGCACCCAAAAGGGCCCTCTGTTTAATGAAAAATTTCCCACCAGAACCCTATATTTCCCACCCATTTTCCCAATGCCCCATCCTCCAAGATTTTATCCTTTATTCACATATTTGTTAAAAATATTGTTTCTTATGCTACCTTGTGTTACATTCTTCCTTTTTTTCACAGATTTCTCTTTTACTTCTTCAGCCCCTTTTTTTTGTTTCTCCCCATTGCCCCCCATCTCTCACACACATCTATCTCCTTTGTTACACATACTGTTCCCTCCTATCACAACAGTTTTTCAGCTTCCTGTTTTACTCCCCGCCTGGTGATAGGATGAGCACAGGGAATGGCAGACCAGCATCCTCAAAAATCGGGCCCCCCAAATGTTGGGGAAAATACAACTCCCCTCTGCATTTATTTAATCTATAACAGGGAATGATGGGGGTTGTACTTCCAACAGTGGAGAGCCCCGTTTGGAATGCCTGGGAAGACTTCAAAAAAGTTCCTTAAAAAAAAAAAGAAAGAAAAACGGCTTGCATCGTGGGTAATAAATCAGTGTAATATGCTTTCCTTTTTCTTTTGTGTTTGGAGGGCACAACACTTCAGAAGAGTATGATTGCAGTGGCTATGGGTGCTTTCCCCGCACCCCCCCGGACCAAAAAATTCCCAAAAAAAAATAAAATTGGTTTGATGGGGTTGGGAACTAAAATATTTTAACAAAAATTACATACAATTTTAAAAAGGGTTTTATGGGCAACAAAATCAACAGAAACATGATGAAGTGATATTTGTTTTATTTTATATACAACTATTTTATATACAAGTATTATTTTTGATCTTGGCTGATCTGTTCTTTCAAGGATAAACCAATTTTTCAGTTCTTCCTATAAGGCAGAGAGCGACATCACTGCCCTACCCAATTATTAAAGGGGTTTTCTCACTACAAAGATTAACTTTCAACATATAGGGAACGGATAAATGAAGATTTTTCTAACTACATTGCTCTTTTGATATTGCCTTAGTTAAGAGATAAAAGAGATTTTATCTGCACACAAGTTTCTCTGGTTACCATCCTGCTCCCCCTTCCTGATTAGACAGCATGGAGTTACATCACCATGGTCTAAAGGGAGCATTTACCTCTAAAGCTATGTTCACACGGCGTAATTGCGGGGCGTACAGTACGCCCTGCAATTACGCCGGGTGTTTGGGAGTTGCGCTGATCGCCGCACACTCCAGCGATGCGGGGGGAGTGGTGGCGCAGCCCACCGATCTCATAGACTGTCATTACTGACTTGACATGTACAATACGATCGCATTGTACGCCCAGGGTGAGGAGACGTAATCCATAGTTCTCTATGAGAACTATGGATTACTGTAATTTCGGCGCACATCTCACACGTATTAGAGCATAAATACGATGCGAAATGCGCGCCAAAATTACCCTGTGTGAACATACCCTAACAATTGTTTACAGATAAGCAATTGTTTTCACTCCTCGGAGCACTGTGTAGCTTTGTTAACACGGATTAAATCTCCTGCACGTATGTCTGTGTAATGTCTCAGCTAGATAATGAGATGTTAAATATGCTAATCACTGCTATAGACCCACCCACAGCCTGCCCATGACAGAGTGAGTGTAAAGCTGCTTGTGACTCTGTGAAACAGCATAGTGAAAAAACCCTTTTTAGAAGAGCTCAGGGAATCTGCGTAAAGACAGATTTCCATTGACCAGGACAAGTTTTTAAGCTGTGTAGCCATGCTGCCAGGGAAAAAGGGGATTTAGGAAATGTATTCCAGCTGGACGTGGAAAAGACCTGTGTGAAGCTGTTTACTGTGATTGATAGTTCCTGTAGAGTGATTGGAAAGTATGAAAGTATGACAGGAATATACTGTATTTTTTTCTGCCCACATGGAGTTTTAGGAAGTGGGTGAAGAAAAAGGAGGAGATAGGTAACACTTTGGAACTCTAGGTAACAGAGAAATAATAACTGGGCCAGATGGTTAAATCAGAGTGTCATCAGCATAATTATGGGATGAAAAGCAATGAGATTGAGTAAGTTGTCCTGGGCCAAAGATATAGATATAGAAGCCTTAGGCAAAATCAACACAGAGAAGGCAAGATGAGTATGTGTTGTACAAATAGGAGCTATGAAATACTTAGCTTTCTGAAGTATGAGTAGATCCAGGAGAAGGCCAAGGTTAATAATGCCAAAGAACAAGAGTATTTGTACAGTAGTAGGAGGCAGTGGTCAATCTGGCTCCTCAGAAGGAGCACTCGGTTCCTTTTCTATCAGCTACTTGCAGGTTTCATCTATCCACAATCATCGAAAAAGTTAGCATAGTAATACCCTAGTAATAGGGTAAAGAAAGGAACATCAAGTGCCAGGCTTTTCTGTCCCAGGACAGTAGAGTGTGGACCATAAACTTTATACATGCCATTTTTATCCAAGCCCAGGTATGCAAAAGAGACACAAAGTGAAATGTATCAACCAAAGTAATAGGGTATTGTCTTCATGAACACAAAAATAAACAGTAACTACGTCATGATAACCAATCATATAGGCTGTCATTATGAAGAAAATAGAACATAATACTAAGAAGCAGAGGTGTGGGAGAAGGATTGAGGAAGGATTGACAGCCATAAGTGGGTACCAACATTGGTCTTTGCCACGGTAGGAAACATAAAGGGGTTTAGCTGTAAACATGTAGGCACAGTTAAATAAAGACTATGACCGAATACATTGCTTATATGATTTTGCTTTGTTTAACTGCTAGAGGGGATAGAGGAAATCTCCCTAGTCCCTGCTATGTGTAATCTCCAGCACAGGAGCTTGTTTATCTACACTACCATTTGGCGTCACTTTGAAATTTCCTTATTTTTGAAAGAAAAGCACAGTTTTTTTTCTATGAAGCTAACATTAAATGAATCAGAAATCCACTCTATACATTGTTAATGTAGTAAATGACTATTCTAGCTGCAAATGTCTGTTTGTTAATGCAATTCTAATAGGTGTTTGGGGCCATTTCCAAAAAACCCTCACTCCGTGTTCTAAAAGGGACATTGTGTTTGTAATGTGTAAAAAAAGATTGGAATTTTGAAACCATATTTTGCACAGTAAAACAGTTTTTCTGATTAGAGAAGCTATAAAAATGACCTTTCCCTTTTAGCTAGTTGAAAAATTTGGGGAAATTTAATTTGTTGTTCGATTAAACTCGCAAAAATGGCCAGAAAGAGAGAACTTTCATGTGAAACTCGACATCTATTCTGTGCTGAGAGATGAAGGCTATTCCATGCGAGAAATTGCCAAATGAAGATTTCCTACAACGGTGTGTACTACTCCCTTCAGAGGAGAGCACAAACAGGCTCTAACCAGAGTAGAAAGAGAAGTGGGAGGCCCCGCTGCACAACTGAGCAACAAGACAAGTACATTAGAGCCTCTAATTTGAGAAATCGACGCCTCACAGGTCCTCAACTGGCAGCTTCATTAAACAGTACCCACAACACGCCAGTGTCAACGTCTACAGTGAAGAGGCGACTCTGGGATGCTGGCCTTCAGGGCAGAGTGGCAAAGAAAAAGCCATATCTGAGACTGGCTAATAAAAGGAAAAGATGAATATGGGCTAAACAACACAGACATTGGACAGAGGAAGATTGGAAAAAAGTGTTATGGACAGATGAATTGAAGTTTGAGGTGTTTGGATCACACAGAAGAACATTTGTGAGACACAGAACAACTGAAAAGATGCTGGAAGAGTGCCTGATGCCATCTGTGGAGCATGGTGGAGGTCATGTGATGGTCTGGGGTGGCTTTGCTGCTGGTAAAGTGGGAAATTTGTACAAGGTGAAAGGGATTTTGAATAAGGAAGGCTGTTACTCCATTTTGCAACGTCATATCATACCCTGTGGACAGCGCTTGATTGGAGCCAATTTCATCCTGCAACAGGACAATGACCCAAAGTTCACCTCCAAATGATGCAGAACTATTTATGGAAGAAGCCGGCAGCTGGTATTCTATCTGTAATGGAGTGGCCAGCGCAGTCACCAGATCTCAACCCCATTGAGCTGTTGTGGGAGCAGCTTGACCCGTATGGTTCGCAAAAAGTGCCAATCAAGCCAATCCAACTTGTGGGAGGGGCTTCTGGAAGCATGGGGGGAAATTTCTCCAGATTACCTCAGCAAATTAACAGCTAGAAGGCCAAAGGTCTGCAGTGCTGGAATTGCTGCAAAGGGAGCATTCTCTGACAAAAGCAAAGTTTGAAGTAGAAAATTATTATTTGAAATAAAAATCATTATTGCTAACCTTGTTAATGTCTGGACTATATTTCTATTCATTTTGTAACTCATTTGATAAATAAAAGTATGAGTTTTCAGGGAAACCACAAAATTGTCTGGGTGACCCCAAACTTTTGAATGGTAGTGTATGTTATTAACAAACTTTAATCCTTTAGAGCTCTGTAGCCTTCTCCCTTAATGCTTACACCCCTCTATTAGCAATTTCCCTGTAACAGGCTCAGCTAGTAAAAGCAAAGCTGATATGCCAGTCACTGCTATAGTCCCACTCACAGCCTGAACAAGAAGTGAGAGCTTGAAGCTCTCTGTGAAGAGTAGGCTCTTTGAAACGGCTTTGTGAGAACACTTCTTTAACTGTACGGATATGTTCACACAGCGTTTTTTGGGGTTGTCTCATAGGATGCATGAATGAAATAATGCTGCTTGGCTCGGTCACTTCCTGGTCAAGCTGTCTGTAATTAGCATATGAGCTCTGTGTATTCAGTCTTCTCTGTTTTAATCTAGATTAAATAAATTTCTTCTGAGGTCAGGAGAAGCTTCTGAGCTAATGTAAACAGTAGAGTAATTAGTATTTTGTCTGAAAGATGAGATAACACACAAGCTCTCAATGCCTGCTGCCAACCTGTGTGATGATATCACTCCCTGCTATCAGATAGAACAAACAGCAGGGGAGAAGGAGTACACAGGTCGGTCACTTTGGAAACTAGTAAGCCCTCAGAAGGTGATAAAATCATTTGTATAAAAATAGATGAATAAAGCAATATATTTGGAAAACGTCTTCATTTAGTGTTCTCTACATTTTGAAAGCTATTCTTTGTAGTGAGAAAACCCCTTTAAATTTACGCTTCCAAATCAGCTTCAACAAACGCCTGATTAGAGGCGTATTTTGAAGCATATTTTGGAGCTTACTTTAATGCGTATTTTGAAAAATCATATCCCCGTTGTTTCTTATGGACATTTTACAAGCCTCAAGAATTGACTTGTCACTTATTTTTACAGCCGTAATTGCGTCCAAAAAATGGCTCACTATTACGCTTGTCAAATACGATTCATGTGCGAACGACAAGACATATTTTACATTATGTTCAATAGAGGAAGATTTGAAGCTTATCTGAGGATGATTTTGGGACTTTTTCAGCACATAAAACGTGCTACAAAATGGTCCAAAATACACCGTGTTAACATACCCTACCAGTAACAAAAGATGGGTGTGACTGGTCAACCCCTGGCCAGGACCACCTTGATTTAAATAAAGTGATCTGATAAAGTTAGAAAACAGTTTAGAAATGATAAGACTATAATTAGGTATAAAAACTCCCTTCAACCCATCAGCCGATGAGTCAAACAATCCAATGTTTGCTCAGTATTGAACTATAATTTAAACAATCCAAAGCTGCAAAGATATTCTGCTTATATTGGAAAGTGGAAAATTGTTCTAATCATAGAAGGATCATTCCGAATACATTTTGGATTGCCCGACACTGGACATTTTTGGCTCAAGGAAACAGATTTCTATTAGTCCAAAATAACATATTGTCATATAGATATGAACACAAATAGCAGTTAAATTGATAGAAGTGTCTTTTTCCATTTGACAGAATTTGTGGTGATAATCATTGGGTGAAAATTAGGATAATAGTGGGTTTTCATGGATGGAAATGTTTTACAGGTTACAAAATCTATCGGATCAGCAATAGAGACTGTGCTGCATAAGATAGTTAGAATTGTGTAATGCTAAAAAGAGAATAAAGTACTAGAAATAGAAGGTAAATAAACCATGAAATCTAACATGGTTAAAAAATCATCTCCAATCACGCACCACTGAAAGAAAGTACTGACTGTATGCAGAGACTGTATGTCAGGGATAAGCCTAGTGACTCAACCCAATTTAAGGAAACACCCTAGCAATACCTTTAGGGTAAGCATAGACTCTAGATTACAGTAAATGTATTCAGAGGACTATAAAATCTGTCACAGACAGCATCTTGCTACAAGCAAAAGTCTATTGGTGAAATTGCATGTACCATATTGTGCGAGTGCATTGAGCAGGGTTGTCATTTACAGTTGGTGCGCCACATGGCAAATAACCAGCCCAGGCCATCTTGGTGAATGTTATTGGCTGAGAAGGGCCACTTAGCATAAATAGTATACAAAAGGCCATTTCAAAGAGCTTACCCTGTTTAGGATGCCATTTAGTAGGTTCGGGCATTACATACTGTTACAGCGATGACACCCTAGCTATCGGACACCAGTGATGATCAGGCTTGAGAGTAGTTGATTGCGAATCTAAACTTAGGGCTTGTCCACACGGCACGGTTTTTCAGCCGGTTCTTGGTTTTACACGGACCTTAATGGAAAACCTGTGCAGCGGTCGGTCCCCACTGCATGAATTTTTCAGACCGCCCACAGTCCGAAAAACATAGAACATGTTCCTTCTTCCGTCCGGTTTTTGGACAGAATATGAACATGTCTATGTGAAGGGGAGGGCTTTTCTCCGCAAACCACATATATTAAATAGAGTGTATCCAGTATAATCACTTTATTTGCTGTGTGTAAGGACAGCTGTCCTGTCAGTAAGAGTCTATTTCTGCTCACAGTGTTTGACCTTGGTGACCCTCCCTGACTGCTCAGAACCCCATACTAGATCATATCTGATACTATTACATAATGCTCAAGTATTATTATACCACACCAGATATGGAGGGCCAGACCATTGGGAAGTCTGTTATAATGCGGACTAGACAACTCTGCATTCTGCGCGATAAGGGAGACTGCTCTGACTAGTATAAAGAGGCGTGCTTTACCATTAAGAGCTGAGCCTCCGCTGGGGCCGGACCTGGCACCTAGCACCTTTGATGTGTCGTCAGACAGAATGGGTTGTAATTTTGAGGGTGCAACAAGGGGCCCCCATTTCACTGTGTGTGCAAGAACTATGCATGGGTAACATCTGTAACTGCCAGCTAAGTATCATTCTTTATTCTATTTCCTTATTTCATGTAATAAACCTTTCATTTTTTATACATTCTGCCTAATTGTAATTAATTTCTTGCCGCAAAATCAATCACCCGCTTACAGATGGCATCAATGCTGCCTGCGGAAGACCCTGTGTATCAACTAGGAGGATCATCGCACCAATTACAGTGTCCTTACTGAAGCAAAAGTGACCAGTATCAAAACTTTGATCTTGCAAAACCAACTCCACTAGATGGGCTACATCATCAGAATGTTACACATCTACCCAGACAAGTTCTCTACTCCCAACTGAGCCAGAGAATCCAGGATGGCCAGAGGAAACTATTCAAAGAAGGACTGGACAAGGTATTCTGATGCCCTAGGCAAATAAGGCATATAGGGCCCCCTCCCCAATGGAAAATTCAACCCACCTCATACCTCCTTGCGCTCCCTTTTCTGTCTGTCATGAAGTGGTGCCTTAGGTGGTCACCTACCTTCACCTAGCTCTTGTCCCGGCCATGAATCAAAGACACAATCAAGACCTACCTTAAAGAAAGGATAAATCAACATCGTTTGCTGAAATGTCCTGGCCATGGATTGTCTCCTATGGCTCCAAATGACCCATCAAGTGGCTGTGAATTTTGAGAGCCACTACCTCTCTGAGGTAAATAAACAACAATGACAAAAGGAGATGGAGAAGAGCCCAGAGTGAATGAAGCAACTCCCAAATGTGACCTCTTGCTCCCACTGTCCAACGATCTGTGGCTCAAGGTTTAGACACCTCATCCATCTCAGAAAATATAAGTAATCTTGATGGGAGCCATTCTAGCTTCAAGAGACCGCCAATGATTATTTCAAGTGAACGCCTATGAAGTGTGAATATGGATTCTATTTAGGAAATATTTTGGACACGTGATCTTGATTAATGTTCAGACATGCAGAACATAGCTCAAGCCAAAACAAAGCACACTATATGTTATCAAGTTATGCACGTTAATGGTTTATGATGCATGCTCGCTTCCAATCTTATTAGTGCACCTTGACAGAAAAGTGGAAAACTAACAAAATTACTTCTCTATTTCAGAAATCCTTTACAACACGGTTGTCACAGCATTGCATTTTACTACCCTCCAGGAGTGCCAGATTAGTAGCGAAGTAAGAAAAAACATCTAGTGTGCACACTCCTTATCATAGCAAATTGTATCACTGCATACTATTGTGCTGCAAAGATTACACTACAACCGGTGCAGACAAATGGGACATGCAGGCAGAGAAATGTTTTCTTTGAGCTGCATGCAAAAATAACTGGACTTAATATAGACGTATTTGTCCACCAGTAGGCAGCATCCAATCATGCTAATAATTGTATCATTTTTTAAACTGAATCTTGGGTTTGAAGCTGATTTAACTATTATTTTATGGAATTGTATTATGAGCAAATCCCTTCTACAAGGTTATTATGGAAATCTATCCCTTTTACATGAGGGAGCAATTCCCATAATAGAGCAGAAGTATCAGGTTATGTGCCCTGGTTTATCTCAATTTCCTCCTAAGGCAAAAATGAAATAATATAAAACACATATAATTTGCTAAGGGGCGACATATCACAAAAATAGACCTAATATCCTCTGAACCAAGCTGACGGACGGCAAATTATGTTCTGTCAGGGCCATTGTAGAAACAGAGTAAATTAGGAGCTCTAGTTGTGGCGGCTCTACAGTGATGTCTAACTCATCACCATAGCCAGAATACCAAGTTATGGTGGAGCGTCCTCCTATGTTGAGTTTGGAGCTGGAGATGCTAGAGACACATGACTGGTATCTCTCCTGCCTTTAGGGCTCATCCCCATGGCATGGGTTCTCAGTTGGATTTACAGTCGGTTTTTGGACTTGAAAACCATCTGTAAACCGACTGTCAACCTTGTACTTAGACTTGAAAGGGTTTTCTCGCTACAAAGATTATATCTGTAAAGATGGGGACAGTAAAAAATAAGCACTTTAGCAATTGTTTGTATCCCTAAATGATTTTTAGTATAGCAGGTATGTAGCTATCTGTTGTGTGTCAAAGAGCTAAATCAGCAGTCTGAGGTTGGGCCATGCCCCCTTGCTGTGATTGGCTGACTGATATTTAGTTCAGCTTGTTGGGACAAGCCCCCTGGATGGGACATGCCCCCCTTGCTGTGATTGGATGCCTGCACTCTGTGCTTACTTACTTCCGCGGAGCTGTGAAAAATGAAAGTAAAAACCTAGCTGCCTCCTCAGCTTTCTGTGATGGCTTACTCTGTAAATACAGCCTCTAGCACCCAGCTCTATGTGATGGTACTGGCAATTACTGAGACCACTAGCTGCTAGAATTCACTCTCCCCCAATATAACACAGCCTTAATAAAGTCGTCCCCTCTACCTCCTAGCTTGATACAGAGGGGGGAACAGAGTGCATTTTCATTTTTATTTCATCAGTTCAGGCGTATTATAATTTTTTCCCCAATAAGGTGTTTCTGTTACAAGGGCCTGGGAGGGAGGGGACAGCTCTGCAGACAGAAATGACCATTGCAGGATTTGCAAACTGTGAATCCTCTAATTCCACTGCTCCCAGAAAATCACAGCTTCAGTGAGGGAAGACGCGCTACTGGGGGGTAAGCCCAAACTACGGGGAGGAGAGACCCCCCCTGATTTGAACTGAAAGAGACAAAAAAAAAGGAGAAAACCCCTTTTTAAAAAAAAGAATCCCGCAGTAGTTCACCTGCACAGATTTTTTTTCCGGATGGTTTTTTTTCACCCCCGAGAACGAAAAATAGAACATGTTTTATGCTTCACCTGGGGTTTTTACAAAAAGACCAGATAATGTGAAAGGGGGGGCGGAATCCGAAACTCAAAAAAAACCGTCCCCTTACATGAAAAAATATCCGACCAGTATTTTGTCATTGCCATGTGAACACACCCTTAAGGTATGTTCAAACAGCTGATCTGGACGCTGAATTTACAACATTCAAATCAGCATCAAAACCTTGTCTGAAAAGCGCCTCAATGCAGCACTTTTCAGACAAGGTTTTGACGAGAATTTGATCAGGTTTCTTCCTTGTGGTTTCCGACCGGGTTTTGATCAGGTTTTCAATGAGGTTTACCAACACAATTTCTTTTCTGAAGCACCCATACAAATTAATAGCCAAGGAAAAACAGCGTTGAAAACCACGCGAAAAACACGTCAAAAACTATGCCGAGGTTTTGGATGAGGATTTGAAGCTCTCCATTGATTCCTATGGGGATTTTCAGCAATGAAAATGCCTCAAGAATTGACGACACTTCTTTTTCAGCGCCCAAAACAGCGTCCAGAGAAGCACCTAAAACCCGTGCAAAAACCTCGTTGTGTGAACTACAACTCTGTGTTACACAGGAATCAATAAGAATGAACTAGGGCATTTCAGAGTCTTTTCTGACGCTGTTTGGGGTGAGGAAAAGCTGCAGAAACAGCGTCAACATCAGCCGTGTGAACATATCCTAAGGGTGGGTTCACACATCACATACAAATTGGTACCATAATCCACAATGAAATCTACAAGTTTCACATGCAGATTTTGTATATGTTACTGCCAATGTAGCCACGGATTTCACTCAGTGCGTCACAACATGCACTAACTGTTGCACAGGCCTGACTGCCCATAGGGCACACCGGGCATTTGCCCGGTGGGCCACTGGGGTCCGAGCCGCAGCGCCGGCTTGGATCGCCCGCCAAGGGGACTGGTGTTTCCCCCTCCCCCCAGTGGGCCCAGTGTGCAGCTACAGGGGCCGCAATGGTCGCATATGCGACCGGTCCCCCTCGCAACATGGCTGCACGGCCGGGTCACAGACCCAGCCATGCAGCCGCGCGGTGCAAGCAGTGGCCGAGGCAGAACAGCCGAGATCCTCTGATCCCGGCTGTTCAGCCCCCAGGAGGCCGCGGGGCAGGCGTGCGATGTGAGGACGTCATCGCGCGCCTGCTCCCGCGGCCCGCACTCTGCTGCCACCGGCTCTGGACCAGAAGAAGAGAGAAGAGGAAGGGGAAGGAGGAAACCAGGTAAACTAATTACTGGCCCTGCCTGCCCGAGAACTAGCCCTGCCTAAAAACTAGCCCTGTCTGCCTAAAAACTAGCCCTATCTGCCTAAAAACTAGCTCTGCCTGCCTAAAAACTATCCCATATCTGCCTAAAAACTAGCCCTGCCCAAGAACTAGCCCTATCTGCCTAAAAACTAGCCATATCTGCCTAAAAACTAGCCCTATCTGCCTAAAAACTAGCCCTGCCTGCCTAAAAACTAGCCCTATCTGCCTAAAAACTAGCTCTGCCTGCCTAAAAACTAGCCCTATCTGCCTAAGAACTAGCCCTATCTGCCTAAAAACTAGCCCTGCCTAAAAACTAGCCCTGCCTGCCTAAGAACTAGCCCTATCTGCCTAAGAACTAGCCTTATCTGCCTAATAACTAGCCTTATTTGCCTGCCTAAGAACTAGCCCTGCCTGCCTAATTACTGGCCCTGCCTGCCTAATAACTGTCCCTACCTGCCTAATTACTTGCCCTACCTCCCTAATTACTAGCCCTACCTGCCTGAGAACTAGCCCCACCTGCCTGAGAACTAGCCCTGCCTGCCTAATTACTGGCCATACCTGGCTAATTACTGGCACTGCCTGCCCAAGAACTAGCCTTATCTGCCTAAGAACTGGCCCTGCCTACCTAAGAACTGGCCCTGCTTGGCTAATTACTGGCCCTGCTTGGCTAATTACTGGCCCTGCCTGGGTAATTACTGGCCCTACCTGGCTAATTACCTGGGACAGCCCTAGCTACCTGCTTTAGGTGGTCTTTATACTTACCTGCCTAATAGGGGGGCTTGAATACCTTCCTAATGGGGGTCTACCTATTTACATGCCACTTATATGACTTTTTTCATTTCTAATTTTTACTATCTAACATACACTGTTTGGGGTACAATTACTGTGTAGGGCACCAAAAGGGGCACTATTACTATTTGGGGCTCTATGGATGTGGAGTTTGTATAGAGTTGGGAATTGATAGGAAAAGTGCTGGAAAGAGGAGTCTAAGATGTATTTGTGGTAAATTCTACAGGGACGAGTAGTGACCGGGAGAAGAAGACATGAATGCTGTACTGGACGGAGAAAAAATGGAAAGGAACGACTCATCAGGAAGACATCATGGAGGTTTGGGCCAGATGGAGAAGAAAAGAAGAAGAAGAGAACAACTCCCATCAGAGATGACGTCTCCTGTGAGTCCCTGCAGTCAGGGGTCATTTTACTTCTGTGTTGAGTCAGTGCTGTATTTCAAGTGAATGTTGGACCTGACCTACAGTGTGAATTGGGTGGGGTTGTAGTTATGTTTGTTGCTTATGTAGTGTCCCAGTGTGGGGCTTGTCCCCCCCTGATTGTAAGCAAGTTGCAACACGCTGACCTCCTGAGATATGGGTTTACTCTGCACACCACTGTTTCCTTTCCTTGCTTGTGTGAAGGGGCTCTCACACTGAGCGTTTTTGGTTGCATTTTTTTGATGCGTTTTTTTTTTTTTGTGCAGAAATGTAACAGCATTAACTACTTCTGGGCCTTTTCTTCTGCACAAAAACGGCACACCAAAAACACATACAAAATGCACCAAAAATGCTCCTTGTGAGAAGCACCTTTATAAAGTTATTTTATTGTTAAGAAAGTGGCGTGGTGCGAGAACTTAGGGACATTTTTTTAAATAATATAAAGCGGGAATATTGTATGTGGTGCTGGGGTTGGTGCTATGGTGCTAGGGCTGATTTTTATTCCCAGTCGGCCCTGTTGTTAAACATCTGCAGCATTATAGTATTATTATTAATTATAATATTCCCAAACTAAGGAACAATACAAAGCACACTAAGTACACAATGAACGAAGGAAAGAAGGACCCTGGCCTTCAAGAGCTAAAAACACAACTGGGGAATGGTGAGACAAAAGATGAAAGGGTAGTGAGATTCATCGTATTATGGTGTTAGGACAGCAGAGTTATTTTGGGTTATAGGCCTATTCCTGATATTTCTGAAGAGATGGGTTAGTTTCCATCAGGGGAGGGATCTAACCAGGGGAGAAAGCTTTAAGCGAATGTCTTACGGGCCTGTCAGCCCCTTGCATCAGAGTGCCTGGGCCCTTTGTCCCAAACGATCAGAGGCAGGACTGCCCGGTGTTAGCAGAGCTGAGCGCCACCAGTGCTCCCCTCTGCTAATCCACCTGGTAAGCCTAAGGTCTTAGGTCTCAAGCTTACCAGGTGTAGGACTCTAGGGATGATGTGGGCAGCGTGTTGACATCATATCATCGCGCTACCTGCCCCAGGCTCAGAAACTGGCCGGCTGCTCGTCAAGTTGGGGGATCGTGGAGAGTTTGTGAGTGTTAGTTATTTCTTTTGTTCTTTAACACTAATGGGACCCTTACCTTCAGCCCTGCCTTTCCCCTTTTATAATAATGGGCCCCCCTAAATAAACTTAACCCCTACGTACCTTCCATAATATATTGTGGACCACCTGTAACTTACCGCTAAGCCGGCTTACCTATATGGCGTCCCCTATAACTTACCCCTAAGTCTGCCTACCTATGTGGGGCCCCCCTGTAACTTGACTTAAACCTGCCTACCTATATGAAGCCATCTATAGTGTACCTAAAGCCTGCCTACCTACAGTGAAGGAAATAATTATTTGATCCCTTGCTAATTGTGTAAGTTTGCTTACTGAATACAGACAAGAACATCCCCCTATCTATGAAATTTTTTTTTTTTCATCATATTCCCAAAACTTATTTGAATACAAAAAAATGGATACACTCAAAAGTTACATCAGGTGCAACAATATTCTCGTTGAACATTATGGAAAGAACAAGAACATATCAGTAGTGTTAACAAATAAAGAGAACCATTGATGTATAATATCATATCAAAATTTAGCTAGTCGTTTACTGTCCCCATCGTTCCAGAGTATCGTAGAATATAAAAAAGAACTGGTAATCTTTTAGAAAATATGAGCTACCGGATCCTCCAGAGACCTATCCGACCAGGTGTCAATGCTGAGATCAGCGTGAAGACATATCCATTACACATCTGTAAACCTTAACAAAACAATAAGTCCTCAGTCAAAGCAAAAACATTGTGGAAAAAGGGGGCGGAAGAAGAGAAGGAGGGGGTCCGGCCCTCGGTGGTCCCTAAAACATAATGTCATCCACAGCAGCTGGCGGGGAACATCTAACAAGCAGACAGAGCGCCCTGGAACCATCATGAAAGGTTCGGTAAGACGGTTTGGGCAAAAACAAGCCAGGTCCTTCCCAAGGTCCTTCAAGTGTCCCCTAAGGATGCCTGGGGAGAGAACATTCGGAGCTCCTCCCAAGCTCGGCAAGGGAGTGGACCTCCTGTTAGCCAAGAGGAGAAAGTTGGCGCTGGCGGCTGCCACAGACAACCACAGGCCGAGAAGTTATCACCATCTTCGCAGGCCATAATTAGGAATAGATTAATATGAGTCCCGAAGAACGGGGGTCGGGAGAGGGGTCCTGGAATAGAAGCAGCAGGGGGCCGCGATGGTCATTAGGATAACTCGAATTCCTCGTAATCAATCGGATGGGGTAGGTTCCCAACACCCTCATCCCAAAAAGGGTCTTGTAATTTGTGCAGCACCACCAGATATGTTGACAATTTGCCCAAACGCTCGGTCTGACATCGACATCAAAAATTAGAGACCCCAGTGTATAAGGGAGTGGGAGAAAGCTGGACTCTTTACCAACGTTTGAAAATCTTATAAATTTAACAAACTCCTGAGCTTTGACTGAAACAGATGACTTGAGTGCAAGAAATAACAATTTCCCTCCCATTCCTTCAATTACCACCGGTACAAATAGTCCTAAACCCAACTCCCACCCCCACTCCTCTGGAAGGGGGAAGTCCCCCTCCGATGATGCCTTCTAGAACCCATAGATTATTCGACAAAATGTGTTCCCTACTGGGTCCTCGTAAAACACCAACCACTCCTCCAATGGTTAATAGAGGTCTGGGTGAATGTCCAATTGAACCTTACAAATTGCAGAATAAACGAACTGCGAATGTTTTTTAGATAATTAAGTTTACCTTGAAAAGTGTCGTCTCCCCGCAAGCCCCTAACCGTCAATTCCAGGTAAGACCTTAATGGGTGAGTTTTCCTGAGAAACACAGGCCCCAAACACCATGGAAGGTTGGGCCCCACATCGCCGAGGGACCTAAAAAATGGGCTTGGGAAACCTGAGTCAGGTACATGCAGTATTTACCTCGCAGCGGCAATACAGGGACCATCCCAGGTCGGTAGTAAAGTCCCATCTTAGATGCATACTTATTTCTACAGACTGAGACGTAAGTGCGGGTAAGCCATGTACCGGTGTAGAGGAGCTTGTATCGTCAATAGTGCGTTATCCGGCAACAAGCAGCGCATCCACACCCAGGGGGCCTCGAACATGAGGGATACCCCAAAGTTGAAACACACACAATTTTCACGGATGCTTCACGGAATGATTCCCAAGACCCTGGTCCATAACCCGCCGCTAGATAGTAGAGGTGCACTTAAAGTCTGTGAGAGCTAGTCCCCCTCTGGGTCCCATTGGCATGGTAAAGAAATAAGATAAAACGCATAGCTCCTGGGGGTGCTGTTTTTTTAGCCCAAACAAAGTCTGAGTTCATCTTAAACGCAAACCAACCAAAAAAGGGGCGTGGAAGCAGGACAGGAAGGTGCCCTGAAAGAGGTAATAGGAAGACCGTGTGGAAGGACATGTACTTTATATTATAAATTAATGGCGCCCAATCCAACTAAATTCCTTCCTGGTCGCCACTTTCAACCGGTCCCGGCCAAATGGACCTCTAACCATAGTGAGTGGAAATCGAGGCACATAATTTCCCTTATCATCAGATTACCGAGAAAGTGTACCCCCCAGATATTTGAAGGAGAATTATCCAGGAAGGAGGGGAAACAGTAGACCACAATAGCCCTGAGCATCTCCACAGTTTGGACGTTATACGCTAATGGCCAACAACTTTTGGTCATGTTGATTATAATGTTAGACTAAAAGATGCCTATTGCAGTAAAACTCTAAGCACCCTGCCCCCGCCCAGGCGATGTATAACGGGTTCAGTGAGGTAGAGGCAGCAAGTCGGTCGCGATCTATGTCCGGCCAAATGCAAACACCCCTGACCGCTTCCCTCCGCCCTCAGAAGCCCCTCAGCTGTGCTCCATCACTAGGAGATATTAGAGGTGAGGGGAGATAAGGACAATCCCTGCCTGGTAACCATTACCCTAAACGTAAGGGGGAAAGAAACCATGGGCCGTTCATCACAATCTGCGCCCATGGAAGAGCGTATAGAGAAGCCAAGATTACTGCTCCACATAGATCCCGGTCCTCCCAGCCCAAATGCTTACCCAAAACTCCCCTCCATGAAAGTCCAATCCACACGATCAAAAGCCTTTGATTTATTTATTTGGCAAAATCGAGTGACAAAAACACAACTGTGCCAACGTAGCGAATGGACCATGTGAAAGTGGTTGAAAGTCCCTTGAAGGGTAATTGTTTCCCCTCCCCATCGCTCTCTTGAGGGGGACAAAATCCCACCTGGATCCGTTGGTATGATTGAGTCCAGGAGCGTGCTAAGCCTCAGAGCAAATCACTTAAGCAAACAGCTCTAGCGACATGTGTTTAAGGAGGAAAATATCCGGGGGTAGCTCGAGCATAGTGTGTTTGATCTTTTACCCCTTTGGGATCACTGTGAATATGCCTTTAGAAGGGCGTGTTCGAAATGGGACCCAGGGGACCCAGTAGACCGTATTGAAAGTTTTCAAAGAAAGGGGGCCCCTTCAAATTCTACATCGATCAGGGTTTTATGTAGAAAAATGGCCCGTGTAAGCCCCGTCCCCGGGCCCCCGGGCCTTGTTTTCCCCGAAGGATGTGAGTAGATTGCTCTTTCCCAAGTTTCCTCAAAGGAAACGCTCCTCCAACGAGGCGAGGTACTGGGGGATCAAAGGGGCAAGGTCGGTGTTAGAGAGGTACCTATTCAATTCAATCCCCCGGAGAAGACCCTATGTGGAATATATGCACCCTAGCGGTGGGGAAGGTTTGTACATCCTCCGTAATAATACGAGTGGAAATTCCATTCAGGATGTCCACCCTCCGCTAGTGAGATGAATCCCAAACCGTCCATTAGTGGATTTTAACGGAAGGAACAAACATGATGCCCCCTTTTAATCCCATAAGAGCCAGGAGCCAGACACTTCCCCCGTTTTATTGCTCCAGGAAAGAGAAGTAGCTAGCGCAAAACTGTCGATAGCCTTCTGTTTGTGCTCCATCACAGCAAAAAAAATTTGTCATATGGCGGAGAAGGGATCCCATATTTCCCAAAAATACGACTATCCCGTCCCGCGGACTTGGAAAGCGATTCCAGGGTATTCAGGCGCGTTATCAAAATAAGGGAAATAAGTTTTATGGTACCTTTATTCTCTCTTTAAGCCTGACCCCGTGCTTGATAAGAACACCTCCAGCACACATTAAGCGCCTCCCATTTAAGTTTTTCGGGGAAGGTAGCGTCCTGAAGCATTCGCGTCAGATGAAACGAGTTGGACGCCTCTCTTCAATTCCGTAATACAGATTTGAGACGACATGAGGAGGGCCTCTCATTGAGCCTCCAGGAAAAAAGGGTGGGCGGTTTGGCGCCATTGGGCGGAATGGAGAAATCTACAATGCACGGGGGCGTGGTCCCGAGTGTAATGATTTATCCGATGAATGCTTGCGATCTCTGAGGTAATCAGGGAGTTGTTCGGGAAAATATGAAATCTTATCCGGCCATAAATGACTTAAATGGTGGTACAAGAGGAAGAAAGTGTAAGTCCCATCAGCTCACCCGGGTGGAGTAAAGCCCCGCCAAATACGTCCACTAGTTTGCATGTCGTTGATCCACTTACGGATCCTGATTAAAAAGCACTCGGGCAACTGTGGGATCGCCCCACCGGAAGTATCTAAGCATTGGTATTTAAGAGAGGGAGGTTTAAAGCCGCCACAAAGGAAAAGCTGACCTTGACGAAACAGGGTTATAGTCATCTAGAGTTTTTATAATAAACAGAAGGACGATAGAACCAGTGATTGGGGGGCATAGATAAATAGCAATCGTGGTAGAACCGAACCCTGGATGTTGCAATTTAAGAAAAAGAAGAAGCTCGCGCCTCAGGGGCTGTAAGGGACATCCAAATCTGAAACCGGCAATGACTTGTGAAGGAATATCGCAACCCCCCTTTAGTTTTTGCACACCGAAGTTGGCTGCTCTGAACCTAAGCAAGGGGAAAAAATCGTTTATTACGAAAACCCGGGAGGTGGCCATGCAAAGAGATTTCGTCTCCTTGTATAACAGAGGATATGTGTCCCCATTTGCATGAGAAGTGGTAAGAGGATCTGTGAAGCATTTATTCAACGGGAACCTTTAGAATACCCTTAACATATAATGGAGTGTTGATGTGTCCTGTAGTAAATTAAACCATCAGGGTAAGAGAACAACACTACAGTGTCCCATCAAAAGGGTTGAACCCGAGAAAGGCCCATGAATTAGTGACCAGCTGAGACCGACCCTAGGGGACAAGGGTGAACATTCAGGGAAAACATTAACAACAGGTAACTCCAAGAGAAAAAGCCCGACCAAATTTCAGGCTAAAGCCCAACCAGAAGGCAGAAAATGCCAACAGCAGTAGTCCTAGGGACTGACTACAGAAAAAAGTCACATGATCTCAGGGTCATATTGAAGGGACACCAACAACAATTTAATCAATAGCATTTACAAAAACGAACAGAAAGAAAATCAAAATTGGAGAGACCGTCCAGAAGACCTAGAACGTGCAAACATTACCGGTAGCGGGTATGGGGCCCACGGGCACACCCAGTCACCGGTTTTTGTGCCGCTAAGCCCATAACCCCCGACCACCCAACATTACAGGCCATGCCAAAAAATGAAACAGAAATAAGATTAGGAAGCACAAAAGAAAACCCACCTATGAAAAGAAAAAAAGGAGCAGAAAACACCTCAAGGATCCGTTACAAGGAACATCAAAAATGAAAAATAACCTAATACCAAGCCCCCCAAGAAACAGAAGCCTATAAATGGGCAAAGACCAATGAAAATTAGGACAAATATCAGTATAATTGTTGATGGTAAAAACTATGAAACCAACTAACCTGTCCCAGTCTCTCAGCTGCCGGGTCCAGCGATGCGCGGCCGTCCCTCTATCCTTTCGGCGAAGAAGGTTCTGAACTGCATGTGTCTTCTCCCCTACGCCTGGACCCTTTGGTTGTTTCGTGGAAAGAGGTCCCACTGTGGGCAGGTTACTGAGCCGAAGGTCCCCATCCCCTGGGTGATGCAAAATTCCAATTTGCAGCTCTGTCCTCCCAGTCCGGGCAAGGTCAATTTTATCGGGAAATGAACATGGTGAGCAAGGAAAGCCGGAGAAATCAGATGTGTGCGTATAACGCCATATCGACAGGACCCCCAAATCCTTTATACGAAGACCTGGAATACAAAAAAAAGGGTAAACCCCAACCGATAGGGATACCTCTGCCATGACAGGACGGGCCAGAAAGCGCTATGAACCCCGCCAGCAACGTAGTCTCCGGAGGTCCCCATCTTGAGAAGAATCAGTGAATAATAACCAAGCTGCATGTAAATTGTTAGGAAACATTTTTGCAAATAAAGGCTTCCTTTCACGCAATTATTTCATCTTTGAGATTGTAAACGATGATTACTTCCTGCATATTATATCAACGCGGTCCCAATTGTGGGGTTCTTGAACTTTGGGAGGAACCGTATTGGCCCCTAATGCTCCTCGGTAAAATCAAAACTCGATGCTTGTTTCCCCTCCTGTATCCGAAAAAATACCCAGCACATAGTTGAATGTCCGTGGTTTTTAGATTGGGAAACAGGGGTTCCCTACCCCGTTTGTTATAAAAACTCTTTCCGTGCATCCCTCTTATTCCTGAGTTAATATATCTTCTGCTACGGTTATTTATCAAGTCGTCGAAAAAACAACAATAATTCACAACGCTGCAGTGTGAACCCGGCACCCTTAAGGTCCACCACTTAAAGCTTGGAGTGGCGGCGACAGCAGATAGCCTTAGATGTTTGGGCCAGTTTCCACCTGCTGCAATTCCCTCTTCTGAAGGGCAGTGACGTTAGCTTTGCACAGGTCGTAAGTCCTGCTGTCCATGAGATGTCGTAAATCTTGAGCCATCAGCTGGATACATCAGCTTTGGAGGGGAATAAAGAGAGAAAGCAACGTAGCATCCGGATGAGGCTGGCCAAGGTGTTGAAATGCTTCTTGCCGGCGGAGGCAGGCCCCCTAAGGTTGAAGCAGCGGAGTTCCGTAAAACCACCAGGCCTAAAGAGAGTGTCCCTTGCACCCCCGAAGGGCACAGGGTTTATGTCCAGGGTGGTGTTCAATACCCACTGGTACCAAGCATGGGGTAGAATTTGCCACATCGGTGTTCTGGAAGGTAGGAGGAGGAAGTTGCCAGGAAAAACAGTCCCTCCCTCCCACATAGGTGGTTGAACAGGGGGTCGCGTGGAAGGCCTAGCCCGCACCACTCTGAAGAAATGGTGGGCAACTTCACTCATTCATATTGTGGGGTGCGGATGATCAGGGCCTGGGGCGGAGTTACCCATGCCCCCCATAAAACAGAGCGAAGCTGGCCCCGAGATTACCGCCCATTGTGCCCTCCTGTTAGCGCCTCAATTCGCAGGCCCAAAGAGGGAATTACAGTCCCCCCCAGTGCCCGTTGGGGTGTTTGTCCCCCCCCCTCCCATGGGTATAGTTTAGAGGGTTTCTGCCGACCCCTTGCCCTGGGGATTCAGATGTCCCGGTATCATCTGCTCCTTGTATGGAGTGAGGTAGTGAGGCCCCGAAGAATCTGCTGCTGCTGGGGCTTTGTAGGTAAGCAATAGGGCCTCAGTATGCCGCCAGATTCCTGCTGTTGTCCCCTCCTTACTTCCTTATTAACTGATGGGGATGAAGAGTTCGAGTCTCGTGACTGGGGTTGGGAGCACGTACTGGGGTACCTTTGGAGGTTGGAAGATTCCCCCCGGAACTCCTCCGACTGTCCGCCCAGCACGGCGCCAGCCGCAGGCGCGAAGGACCCTTCCGCTCCCCAGTGACCTCCGGCACTCAGCTCGGCCGGGTCCGGACCGCCATCAGCTTCCCCCAGGTCTCCTAGCGTAGTGTCAGGAGAGTGCCGTCGCAGAAGCAAGTAAGGGGCTTCCTGCCGGGTGTTCACTCGTGCTGTGGCACCTCTTAGGGCTCCCGGCTCAGGCCGAGAATAAGCCGATCTCCGCGCCGCCTGCACGCAAGATGGCGCCTCAGTCGTGGGAAGCCGCGGGAAACGCGGAACTATCTCTCTGCTAACTCCGGAGAGCTTGGCAAAGTATTAGATAGAGTGGATGTCCCTTCGCCACTGGTAATCCTGGGTGGTCTTGGTCACCTTTCCTGCTTCTCCTTGCTCCTCATGACAGGTTGTTTAAATGGCTGTTTTTTTGGCCTCCTAGACTATCTCCTCTTCTGTGCAAACTTCCTCCTTACAACGCTACCACGCCCCCTACCGAAACAGTCCCCCTATAATTTTAAGGGTAGGTTAATTTAAACATTGAGAGATATAATGTTACTCATAAATAAAAAATCCAGAAAATCCCATTGTAATAAAGTAATACAATTTATGATACATTGTTGACAGTAAAATAAGTGAATTTAGGAATCGCTCTAGGCACACAAGAACTTAAATACTCCGGTGGCAAAACCCCTTGTATGTCAAGCACAGCAGTCCAGATCTTTTTGGAAGTTGTTGATTAGTTTTGGCGCGTCCCAGGAGGAATTATTTCAGGTCCCACTCCTCTGTGTCCAGATCATCCTCTAAAATCATTTAAGATTTTAGGCTGTTTAGCTTGGCAACTCAGTGCTATTTCACCATCCCTCCCCATAAATTTATTAATTATGGGATTAAGGTCCCCCAGATACTGGCTAAAGGCACTAACATAACTTTAATGTGGCTTCTTTTATGAGGAGCCACTCCTTGTTGCCTTGGCTGAATGTTAGGGTCATTTTCTTGCTGGAAGAACCCCAGCCACGCACACATTTTTAATGTCCTGGCGGAGGGAAGGAATTGTCACTCAAGGAATTTTCGGTACAATGGCCACCATCCATATCTCCCATTGTATGCGGAGTGAAGTATTTCATAGTGCCCTTAAGCAGAGATAAAACACCCCCCCAAAAAATAAGATGTACCCACCTCCATGCTTTGACATTGGGAGTGTATCCAATGTTCTTTGGTTCATATCAGCATAATCCCCCTTCCTCCAAACTCAGCGAGTTGAGTTTAATGCCAAAAATTTCAAATTCTGTCTCAATCTGACCAACAGCAACCGTCTCCCAATCACTCACCAGAATCATCCATGTTCAGTGTGGGTCAAAATGTCAGACGGGCCTGCACATGATGCCTATCTTGAGCAGGGAGGGACCTGCGGCCCTCTTCGGATTTAGTAAACCATTTAGTGGCATAATTGAATACCAATAGGTTTTCTTTGGTGACTTGGACCCCTAGCTACCTTGAAATCATAACAAGTTTGTGTTTAGTTTTTAGAGCATGTCTCTCACCTTTCCCTCATTGATTCAAGGATCCATTGAATTTGTATGGCGCACCCAAACGATGTCCCCATTGAAAAACGATTTCGTATTTCTCCAATTTTTCTTAACTATAGCACGCAACAGCCAGTTTGTCTCCTTCTCACCCACGTCTTTACTTAATATTGTTTTTGTAGCCCAATATAATCCCAGCTTTGTGCAGGTCAATGAACATTGTCCTGCAATCCCGTTAGAAAGCCTCATTTGGATCTTGCCCATGGTTAGTTATATTAGAGTCTGAATTTATTTGAGTCCTGCTGGACAGGAGTCCCTTTTTTTAAAGGATGACTGCTATCTTTAAATGCATGTAAAGAGTTTATAAGGAGCGTCTAACCTGGTCTGTAAGGAGCCCAGTAACTACTTAAAAAACGGTATGGTAGTAAGGATCAAATACTTATTTCCTCAGCAACAAAGCAAACAAAATAATATAATATATACAATGTGTATTTTCTGGATTCTTATTTTGGTATTCTAACATCTCTCAATGTAAAAATTAACCTACCCTTAAAAATATAGCTGTTTTATGGTCCCATTGTCAGTGGGCAAACTTACACAATCAGCAAGGGATCAAATAATTATTTCCTTCACTGTATATGGGGGCCCACTATAACCTACCTTAAGTGAGCCTACCTATATTGGGCCCCCTATAACCTACTTTAAGCCTGCCTACCTATATGGCCCCCCCTATAACCTACCTAAAGCCTGCCTACCTATATGGGGCCCCCCTAAACTACCTACAGGCTACCTACCTATATGGGGCCCCCATAACCTACCTAAAGGCTGCCTACCTATATGGAGCCCCCTATAGCCTACCTTAATCCTGCCTACCTATATGGAGCCCCCTGTAGCCTACCTAAAGCCTGCCTTCATATGTAGTGCCAATGCATCTTTGACACCAAACCTAGCCGCATAACTGTTAGAACAGCCAGAACCCAGGGAAAAGGGTGGAGCCTGAGCCAGACTTGTGTATTGGCACTACACTGCCCTTTATGTATGACCTTGCAGAAGAACAGCCAGACCCAGGTACAAGGGGTGCCATAGCCGAGAACTTTTTGGTATTGGGTCTCTACAATGTGCCTGTATGTAATGAACCGCTTAAGAAACAGCCAGACCAGGGTAGGTGTGCCTGAGCCCAGACTTGAGGTATTGGTGCTCCCTACACCTGCACTGTATGACATGACCTGCAAGAAGAACAGCCGAACCAGGGAAAGGTGGTGCCTGACCAGACTTGTGGTATTGGCTCTACACTTCACATGTATGTATGATCCTGGGGGGGGGCGGGGGGGGGGGGGGGGGGGGGGGGTGGGTGGGGGGGAGGCAGAAGAACAGGTATTCATACCAATCTGCCTACATTCTACACTGCTTTTAAATCCGATATAACTGGCCGAATCTGATGCCAATGGTTCATTACCTGTTCCCCCTAACTCTGTTCTAAAACCAATAAATTGATATTTTCTCACTTAAGCCAACTAAAACTTAAGCTATACAGGCGGTCCCTCAAGTTTACAATGTTCCTTGAATACAATATTTTCAACATACAAAATGAATCTTTCCTGGGACCTGTAGGTTGTGTGCCAGGCTTCGGACTGGCCGCCGGGACCGGGTGAATCCCCCGGTGGGCCCCCCCGACCGCTGTGGGCCCCATAGGCAGTGTCGTCGCTCCCCTGACCATGATCCTGCGCATCCCGTCAGCTGTAACTCCCGGACGTCGCGTCCCGAGCGCACCAGATACTCAGGCCCCAAGCCGGTGACTAATGTTCCCCACCTCCCTCTGGCCCGGTGCTGCTGCGTGTCACGGAGCCACAGCGCCACTAGCGCTGCGTTCCGCATGAATCTCACCTTTCAGTGGCTAGAATGGGGCGTTAGGCCCTTTTCAGTCCTGCCGGGCCCGGCCTCCCTACTGCTGACGTAGGGCGGCCGGTGAAACGTTTCAACTATCACCGCGCCTATGCCGGGCGGCAGTATGGAAGCCTGCGGCCCGGAAGCAGTAGGAGACCCACCAGGTAAGTGGCGTGTTTAATTGGGTTTTTCTTTTTTTTTTAACTACCTACAAGGGGGGTCCTGGGCTACAAAGGGGGTGTCCTGACTACAAGAGTGGGGGGTCGCTACTACAAGGGGGGTTCCCAGACTACACAGGGGGGCCCTGACTACAAGGGGGGCCGTTGCTACAAGGGGCCCTGACAACAAGGGGGGCCGACTAGCAAATGGGTCCCAGACTACAAATGGGGGCCCTGGCTACAAGGGGGGGCCCTGACTACAAGGAGGTCCCTGGCTAAATGGGGGTCCGTGGCTATAAAGAGGGTCCCTGGCTACAACGGGGGACCCTGACAACAACGGGGGGCCCTGGCTACAAAGGGGTCCCTGGCTACAAAGGGGTGCCTGGCTACAAGGGTCCCTGCTACAAGGGGGGCCCCCTGACTAACAGGTGGGTCCCTGTTTTACAAAGATGAGGTCCCGGCTATAAGGGGTCCCTGACTACCAGGGGGGCCCTGGCCTACAAGGGGGTCCACTGGCTAAACAAGGGGGGGCCCGACTTCATGGTCCCTTGCTACAAGGATCCCGGCTATTAAGGGGGACCCTGGCTACAATGGGGGTCCCTAACTACAAGGGTGCCCTGTTTACAAAGAGGGGGCCTCTGGCTACAAGGGGGTCCCTTACTACAAGGGGTTCCCTTGACAAATGGGTCCCTGCCACAGGGTGGGCCCCTGACTACAATTGAGGGCCCTGACTACAAATGGGGGTCCCTGGCACAATGGGTCCCTGACACAAGCGTGGCCCTGGCTACAAGGGGGGCCCTGTCTTACCAAGGGTGCCAGCTACAAGGGGGCTCTGACTACAAAGGGGACCCCTGGCTACCTAAATGGGGCCCTGACTACAAGGGGGGCCCTGACTACCTAAAGGGGGGCCCTGACTACCTACAGGGGGGCCCTGACTAAATGGGTGCCCTGCTAACCTACAAGGGAAGCTTTTGACTACCCTACAGGGGCCCCTTGACTACAATAGGGGCCCTTGGCCTAACTAAATTACTAAAGGGCCCTGACTTACCTACACAGTAGCTAATAGGGGGGGGCCTGACTTCCTACACATTAGCTCAAGGAGCCCCTCACGTACCGTATACTACCTAACGGGATACCCCAAAACTGCCTGCAAACTACCTAAAAGAGGCCCCTTTAACTTGCCTGTATAAACACTTCAGTGGAAGCCCACGCCTGTAACCTACCTAAGGGTGTCCCCCAACTGCTTATGCAGTCCTATATAAAGGGAACATTAACTACCTACACTTTACCTAACTGGGAGAAACCACCTACGACAGACTGAGGGGCCTTGCCTATTTCCTACCTACCTAGGGTCTTGTCTACCTACCTGTAATATATTTGAGAGGGCAGCAGCCCATTAGTAAGCATTATCTCCGGGAATTAGTCTCTATCCCCACCTACCAAACCCCTTAGGAAACTAGACCTCTAAGTTTGCTTTACCCGCTCCTCCCACCCCTTGGGTAGTTTGTACAGATTTGGAATAGTAAAAGATTGCTGGAAAATTGAGGATTCTAAGATATTGTGAGTAAATCTGCCAGGTAATGAGCTGTGGCCAGGGACAATTCCTCATGGCGGTGGTGGAACGTAATGCAGATCTAAGGAATAAGAACTACTCATGAAAGAAGAGAACGACTCCATCAATATGATATCTCCAGTGATTCCCTGATTTACAGGTGGTGTATTTTACTTCGGGTATATTGGATTAGTGCTGTATTCACTGAATGTTGATGTGACCCTGAGCTGGTGTCGGACCTACTATGTGGGTCTCTATTATGGTGGTGTTGTAGGTTATACCGTGAGCTAGTCTGACCTCTATGTGGTCTCTATATGGTGGTGGTTGAGTTATACCTGGAGCTGTATCTGACCTCTATGTGTCTCTATATGCAGTGAATTGTAGGTATACCTGAGCTGGTGTCTGACCCATTATGTGTCCTCTATATGGTGGAGTTGTAGGTATATACCTGAGGCTGGTTCGACCACTCTGTGGTCTCTATATGTGGTGTAGTATTTTTATACCTAGCTGGTGCTCTGACCTCTAATGTGGTGTCCTCTATATGGCATGTTGTAGGATAAACATGAGCTGGTGGTCTGACCACTATGTTGGTCTCATATAATGGTGGTGTATGTTAGGTTATACCTGAGCTGGTGTCCGACCAACTCTAGGACTTCTAAATATGGTGGTTGTAGTTTATACCTGAGCTGGTGTGTGGACCCTCTATTTGGTCTCTATATGGTTGGTGTTGTTAAGGTTTATACCTGAGCTGGTGGTGACCTCTAATGTGGTCTCTATATGTGGTGTTGTAGGTGTATACCTGAGTTGGTGTCTGATCACAGTTTGGTCCTCTATATGGTGGTGTTTGTAGGTTATACCTGAGCTGGGTGACCTGACCTCTATTGGTCTCTATATGGCGGTGTTTTAGGTTATTTGTATACCTGAGCTGGTGTCTGACCTACTATTGTGTCTCTATATGGTGGTTGTTTGTGGTTTATCCCTAGCTGGTGTCTGAACCACTCCTGTGGTCTCTATATGGTGTGTGTAGGTTATACCTGAGCTGTGTGTGAACTCTAATGTTTCTCTATATGGTTGTTGTAGTAGGTTTTAAACCTGACCTGTGTTGACCTCTAGGGTCTCATAATGTGTGGTTTTGTAGATATACCTGAAGTTGTGTCTGATCACTAAGTGGTCTCTTAATTGGTGTATTAGTTATACCTGAGCAGTGTCCTTACCTCTAATGGGTCTCTAAATGGCGGTGTTGAAGGTTATACCTGAGCTGTGTCTGACCTCTATGTGGTCTCTATATGGGCAGTATTGTTAGGTTTACCTGACTGGTGTTCTGACTCTATGTGGTCTCTATATGAGCGGTGTTGTAGTTTATATCGGCACCGGTATAATGCCAGCGTACATGTTCCCTAGGATTGACCCAGTGATAGGAGTTATACTTTTACTTTCTTAGCAGGTGTTTTATTTAAGTAAGGTGGTGAGTGTGAGTGACCTAGAGAAACGTGGAGGGGGATTGTAGTGTGGTGGAGGGGGATATTGTATTGGGTGGAGGGTGATATGGATAGGAGCCCTTTAACTAGCCCTTTGTCTATGATATGATATACTGTGACCATATGTGGAGACAACTTTCTATTTGTTACTACACAATACATTTCTGTTTTGCACACTGTATTATTTGGTAAGAATGTGCGCGTTTATGTCTGAGAGGCTTGTAAATTTTTGCATTAACAGTGGGTGGCCCCCGAGATTAATTCCCCTGTGGGCCCCAGACCCCCCAGTCCGACACTGGGTGTGGCTTCAAGATACAGCGTCCCAGATACCGATCTGGCCAATTATCATGAACATTTTATTAGTAAACCCTCTGTATTATGATGAGCATGCAGTTATTGCGTTATAGTATCTGCCAACTCTACAGTACGAGTGCAGGTAACTACATGTCCCAGTACTAGCTCTTAAACAGTGATTAGAAGGTGCATAGCAGAGATTGGCGGTTCTACTCGCACCTCCTCTGCAATACAGTGCGGTTACTCACATTGTCGCTGTACTGCTCTTACATGTAATAAAAGGATGCATGCAGTGAATGGCGATCTAGTAGCCCTCTCTACAGTACATTCGGTACAAACAATGTTATCCCTGTTACAAAAAAAACCTGCCTCCTTCTTACATGTAATTAAGGATGTGCAATGCATTGATTGGCGGTCTAGTAGCTCCTATACATTACAGTGCAGTAATCTACCATGTCCTGTTACGCCTACATGTATAGTAAGGTGCAGCAGTGATTGCGGTCTAGTAGTGGCGCCTCTAACAGTACCAGTGATGTTAACAATATGCTCTGTTACTGCTCTTACATGAATATTTGAGGTGCGATGCAATGATTGTGATGAAAGTAGCGTCTTCTAAGTACATGTGCATTAAACTAACATCTGTCCTGTACTACTCTTACATGTATTAGGGTGCATGCCAGTGATTAGGTGGTCTAGTATGCCACTCCTACCAGTACAGTGCTGTACTACATATCGTGCACTGCTCTTATCAATTGTATTAAGAGATGCATTTAGTAGATTGGTGACTAGTAACACCTCTCACAGTAACAGTGTGTACACATGTCCTGTATCTCTCTTACATGTAATTAGAATAGAGCTATGTATTGATTGGAGGTCTAGTAGTGCCTCTCTGCAGAACAGAGCTGTACTACATGTACCCTGTACATGCTCATACATTTATATAGTTGAGTACAAGGCAGTGATTGGTGGTCAAAGCCCCTCTCTACAGTACCAGTGCGGTACTACATGATCCCTGTACTGCTCTTGACAGTATTAGTTAGGTGCATGCAGTAAATATGTTCCATTCTAGTAGCGCCTCTCTACATTACAGTGCAGTACTACATGTTCCTGTACACGGCTCTTACCTGTATGTATTGATGCTCGAGTCATGTTTGTTGTGGGTGGAGGCTGCCTTGGAGAACATTGTGAGAATCCTTACACAGGTCTTTTGGACCAGGACATTGGGGACATACTCTATTGTCTATGAAATTATGTGATGCTATTAAATGCACCCGGATTACTATTTAATGTCGTATGCTATGACTAACACGTTGAATAATATAGTAAAATTCTTTTCATAGTTTCATAGTTTGTAAGGCTAAAAAAAGACAAGACTCTCCATACATTTCAAGCCTGTTGTGCTATATGTTTTGATCCAGAGAAGGCAAAAACCCCCAAATGAGGTAGAATCGCCAATTGTCCCTCATTTTATGGAAAAATTCCTTCCCGGACTACCAATCTGGCAATCAAGAAAAATCCCTGGTATCAATGACCCCTCACCTGAATCATAGTCACAGTAACTTGTTTATATATTACGATCCAGAAATGCATCCAAACCCTTTTTGAACTCGGTTATTGGAATTCACCATACCAGTCCTCTGGCAAGAATTCCTAGACCTCACTGCTCCTATACAGTAAAGAATCCCTTTCTTATGTTTTTATGTAGAAACTTTTGTTCCCTCAAGACGTAGAGGATTGCCCCTCTTGTTCTAGATACAGCCCTGTGTATAAATAAATCTTAAAACCTGTGTGTGCCGTTGGAAATCTATTTTTTGTACTATCATTGGCAACTGGCACCACAGTATATGGCGGGAGTGCCATACTATGAAATTCATAGACAAATAGAGTTTTAGAGATAACATACAATGGTCATCCGGGAGTCAATTAAAATTGTATGTTGAGGGACCTGGGAACGTACGTAATAGCAGAGATGGACACCAACAGTTAAGGGTTCATGTTTAAGATTTGCGCCTCTCGTTCTATTGAATAGCTCATCATAGAGCACCCCCCCTATGTAACTGTCAGGCCCGGACTGACCATAGGGCAAACCGGCATTTGCCCGCGGGCCGCTAGGGTCCCGGGCCTGCAGGCCGCCCCGGATCGTCCGCCGAGGAGGACGGTGTACCCCCCCCAGCGGGCCCCGAGTGCCGTTCCCTTGGCCGCGCTACAGGGGCCGTCAATGGGTCCGCATCAGCGACCGGACCCCTTGTGGCAAGGGGCCCCAACGGCCCCCCCTCGCCACACTGGCTGGCATGGCCGGGTCAACTACCCAGCCATGCAGCCATCAACGGACCGCGAGCCACCGTCTCCTGACCGCGCGTGCAAGCATCGCGAGGCTGAACATCTGGGATCTACTGATCCCGTCTGTTCAGCGCCCAGGAGTGGCCGCGGGGCATGCGCGCGATGTAATGACCGTCCTCAGCGCGCGCGTTCTGCTCCGCGTCCCCGCACTCTGCAAGTAGCGGCCACCCTGCTCCAGATTGAAGAGGAGACGGGACAGCAGGTGTCCGGGTGATATTACTTTTTTATTTTTTTTTAAACTACAATTAACTGTCCCTTGGATATCCTATACTGCCCCTGGCCCCTGCCCTGGCTGCCAATACAGCCCGCTGCCCCTGGCCAATATACTATCCCCACTTCCCTGGCTGCCGTATAACTGCCCCTGCCCCTGGGCTGCCTATACTTCTCCGCTGCCCCTAATACCTCTTTGCCCCTGCCCTTGCTGCCTATACTGCCCCTGCCCTTGCTATATACGCCCCTGCCCTGGCTGCCTATACTCTGCCCCTGCCCTGCTCCCTATACTCTCCTTCCCGTGGCTGCCTATACTGCTCCTGGCCCTTGCTGCCTATAATATCCCTGCCCTGGCTATATACTGCCCCTCCCTGGCCTATCTACTGCCCTGGCTGCCTAGAATAGCCCCTACCCTGGCTATATACTGCCCCTGCCCTGGCTGCCTATACTGCCCCTGCCCTGGCTGCCTATACTGGCCCCTGCCCTGGCTATATACTGCCCCTGCCCTGGCTGCCTATACTGCCCCTGCCCTGGCTATATACTGCCCTCGCCCTGGTGCCTATACTGGCCCCCTGCCCTGGCTGCTCTATACTGCTCCTTTTCCCCCGCCTCTGGCTGCCCATACTGCTTCCTTGCCCGGCTGCCTATAATAGCCTGCCCTGCAATATACTCCCCTGCCCTGCTATATACTGCACCTGGCTTCCTAATAATAGCGCCTACCCCTGGCTATATACTGCCCCTGCCCCTGGCTGCCTATACCTGGAACTGCCCCCTGCCCTGGCTGCCTATACTTCCCCCTGCCATGGCTATATACTTCCCCAGCCCTGGCTGCCTATCACGCCCCTGCCCTGGCTATATACTGCCTCCTGCTACTGGCCCTGGCGCTATATACTGCCTCTGCTCTGCCCGGGCTATATACTGCCCCTGCCCTGCCCTGGCTATATTAACGCCCCTGCCTCCCCTGGCTAATATACTGGCCCTCCGGTCCCTGGCTGCCTATACTGCCCCTGCCCTGCTGCCGTATACTGCCCCCTGCCCTGGCTATTACTGCTCCTGCCCTGGCTGCCTATAAAGCACCTGCCCTGGGCTAACTACTGCCCTCGCCCTGGCTTATACTGCCCTGCCCTGGCAAATACTGCCTCCTGTGCCTTGGCTGACTATACTGCCCTCTGCCCTGGCTATATACTTGACCCTGCCCTGCTGCCCATACTGCCCCTGGCCCTGGCTATATACTCGCCCCTTCCCTGGCCTATAAATATCTGGACTGCCTCCTGCCCTGTCTTCCTATACTGCCCCTCGCCCTGGCCTTCCTATAATGCCCCTGCCCTGGCTATATACTCGCCCCCCTGCCCCTGGCTGCCTATACTGCCCCTGCCCTATGGCTGCCTAAGACTGCCCTAGCCACTGGCTGTCCTATACTGCCCCTGGCTCTGCCTGGCTATATACTGCCCCGCTGCCCCTGGTTTATATACTGCCCTTTGCCCTGGCTATATACTCTCCCCGCCCTGCCCCTGCTGCCTATAGCTGCCCCTGCCCTGCTGCTTATACTGCCCCTGCCCTGGCTTCCTATAATAGCCCTGCACTTGCTATATACTGCCCTCCTGCCCTGGCCTATATAACTTGCCCCTGCCCTGGCTGCTATAAAAGCCCTAGCCCTGGCATATACTGCCCCCCTGCCGTGGCACTGCCTATATATATCCCTGCCCTGCTATATACTGCCCTTCCTGCTTCCTATAATAGCCCTGGCCCTGGCTATATACAGCCCCTTCCCTGGCTGCCCCTATAATAGCCCCTGCCCTGGCTATATACCTGCCCCCTTCCCTGCGCTATATAGCCCTTGCCCTGGCTATATACTGCCCCTCGCCCTGGCTATATGATGCCCTGCCCTGGTATTCTGAACCCGCCCTGCTATATGATGCCCTGCCCTGTCAACATATACCCTCGCCCTGGCTATATGATGCCGCCCTGGCTACCGATTACCCTGCCTTGCTACCTATGACCCCTGCCTGGCCTTTATAAGAAAAATGGCCACTGCCCTGGCTACCTATACCCTGCCTTGCTACTATACCCTGCCCTGGCTAATATGAATGCCCTGCCCTGGCTAACCGATACCCAGCCTGGCCTACCGATACCCTGCCTGGCTACCGATACCCTTCCCTTTCTACCGTTACCCTGCCCTGGCTACCGATGCCCTGCCCTGGCTACTGATTCCCCTGGCCCTGTCCTACTGATGCCCTCTGCCCCTGTGGCTACTGATGCCCGCCTGGCTACCTTATACCCTGGGCCCTGGCTCCTATACCCCGCCCCTGGCTTCCTATAACCTGCCATGGCCTATCTAAGCCTGCCCTGGCTACCTAATGCCCGGCCGCTGGCTAATATGAATACCCCTTCCCTGTATTACCTATACCCTGCGCTGGCTAATATGATGCCCTGCCCTGGATACTATACTCCAGCCCTGGCTATATGGATGCCCTGGCCCTGGCTATATGATCCCTTCCCTGGATACCTATGCCTTGCCCCTGCTATATGAAAATCCCTGGCCCTGGATACCATACCCCTGCGCTTGGCTATATGATGCCCTGCCACCTTGCTTCCTATGACCCTGGGCTGCCTAATATCCTAGCCCTGGCTGCCTATAATAGCATAGCACTGCCTACCTTACACTGCCTGGCTGCCTATAATATCCCTGCTACCTATAACACTGTCCTGTCTGCCCTGTGTATACTGGCCCTCGTCCTGCCTGTATACTGGCCCTCCTGCCTGTATACTGGCCCTGCCGTGCCTGGCAAATACCTGGCCCAGCCTGCCCTGCATACTGGCCCTGCCTGCCCTACATACGGGCCCTTGCCTGCCCTACTGGGGGTCTACCAATTTACATGCCACTTTCTGACATTTTTTAATTTCCTAATTTTAAGGGTCGTAACAGACGCTGTTTGGGGAAGTTGAAGTGTGGGGTAAAGTGCATGGAATAGAAGGGTCTAAGATTATTTGT
Organism: Phyllomedusa bahiana; assembly: GCA_025379985.1. Classification (NCBI taxonomy): domain Eukaryota; kingdom Metazoa; phylum Chordata; class Amphibia; order Anura; family Hylidae; genus Phyllomedusa; species Phyllomedusa bahiana. The sequence continues at coordinate 83,149 of JAODAL010000085.1, read as the reverse complement.
TGTAAATTCTACAGGGACGAAAGTGCCACTATAAGAAGACAGTTGCATGCGTACCGAACAGAGAGAGTAAATGGAAGGGAGACTACTCAATCAGAGAAGACGTCGAATAGTGATTGGCCGAAGAAGAAAAGGAGAAGAGAAAACAACTCCCTTCAAATGACGTCTCCTGTGAGTCCTCTGCTGTCCAGGGGTAAGTTTTTACTTCTGTGTTTGAATCAGTCCTAGTATCATGTGATGGTGAACTGACTACTGGGGAGTGATTGGTGTGGGTAGTAGGTGTGTTGGTGCTTATGGTAGTGCAGTTGGCTTGTCGCCTGATTGTAAAGCAAGTGCACACCTGACTCTGTGAGTGAGGTGTTTCCTCTGCACCACTGTTTCTCCTTGCTTGTGTGTAGGTGGCTCTCACCACAGAGCGGATTTGGTGCATTTTTTGATGTGTTTTTTTGTGGTGAAATTGTTCAGCATTAACTGGCGTTCTTGCCTTTCCTGCACAAACCGCACCGAAAACCCATCAAAATTCAGCCAAAAACGGTGCTCCGTGTGAAAAGCCGCTTTATATTGTAGTTTTTTAATTTTAGACAGTGGCGAGTGCGAGAACAAGAGGACAATTTTTAAGCGTATATTTGTAGTTGAGGGCTGCTTGGGCTTAGTGCCAGGTGCTGATTTTATTTCCCAGTCCGCCCGTGAAACTGTTATCTATTATGTAGAGGAATGTCCACTGCTCAGGTGACAGTGATGATACCTGAGGAACAGATATTGCAATCAGAATTATACATAAACACAACACTCAGATACGCGTAAAGGAGATTAAAGGGGTGTTATCGTTTCATTAAATGGTCTTCAGAATAAGGGGACAGTGAAAACAAGCAACGTTGCAAATTGGAATGTCATTAGTCAAAGCTGCCTTGTTCTCACAGTGTCCCTTATCGTGTTTTATATTTACACGTGATATCCAGTGTGGGTCTAATCCCGTCCTGACCCTCCCCTTGCAATTTCACCACTACTGGAGAGCTCATTTACATTCTGTAACATCCCGGTCCCCGATCAACGGAGCGGAGCTGTGGTCTCTCTGTACTCAGAGTTTAGGGGCCGTACATTTTCCCTGTTTCCAACACCTAGCAGAAACAGTCTGCAGCAGATTTTGTATCAATTAAGAAAACATGACATTTTTTGACCCGGTGCCTAACTCTCCTGCATACATTCTTAGAAAGCTGTAATACATCTCCCAGCTGTGAGAGATCATGCTCAGATTTAGATTGAATGCATCCTTTGGTATGTAATACAGCTCTTATAAAATAAGACTGATAGGAGAACGACAGTTTATATGATTGACTCAGATTGTAAGGGGGGGGAGTCCTCAGGCCAGCAGATGAAGGGGGATGATGTCATCCAGCTGGGAGGGGAAGAAACCCCCTTGCATACCACAGAGCTGTGAAGTCCTAAGAGCAGTGTGAATCAGCCGAAGTAAGGAAGCCGGCTACATCCCCTTTTTAAGCCACATTGAGTGCAGTGTGCCTGCATTTTCCACTATACGATCACAAAGCCCACAGCACTGTGCGTGCCTTCCCAACCAACACCAGATAAAACCCCTTCTACTGTTATGGTCTATAATACACTCTAGCCTCCAGCTCTTCTCACTCTCTTTATTGTTCTAAGGGTGACCTGTAAACGGACTAGGATTTTTTTTTATGTAAAACCGAAACATCACAACTCCTTTGTCAGACTTTACTTCACGTTCAGATATTGTACCTCAACACTATGCTTTCATTTTTGCATTTACTATGAAATGTGGACTATTTGAAAAATAAAATCTCCTTTAAAGGGGTTGTCCCACTTTGACCAATGATGGCAATATGGGGCAAATGATAGTGTCCATCATTGCTGTAAGGTCTTGGGTTGCTAATCCTCTGGGCCCACACCTATCTACAATATGAGCCCTGGAACCTCGTCCAATTTCTGAAACAAAGATGGAGGTCCCCGGACTTCCCAAAGATTTGAATGGGAGTTTCGCGTATAGCCCAGTGGTGATGCTTGGCTGTAATTGGAACTTCCATTCGTTTTAATGGAAGAGTCTTGGCCACCTCTCTGTCCAGAACGGAGAGGTTTCAGGGCTCGTTTTGGAGATAGGTGTGTAACGTGCCAGGGTCGCAGAAGAAAGTTTGGGAAATGGTAGTTTAGTGTTACGGTTACTAGACACCCAATCCTCTCTTGTTACAGTGAATAGGGGGGTCTGCTTGTACAGGAGTAGGTTAGTGTTCCTCAGTAGTTCCACCTTGACTCCTACCTGTCCCAATGAGTGGTTTAGGTGTCCTTGATGTTTTTAGCAGAATAATAGACAGGAAGCAAGGTGGTATAACGCAAACAGTTCTTTACTCTAGGCTAGATGTTACATCCCAAGGCATGTCTTCCGGAAAAAGCTTTGTAGTCCCTCTGTAAAGCCTGTAAAGCAGGTCTGCTAGCTTTCAATGTGTAAGTATGCCTTACACACAGCGCTAGTTTTTGGTGCAGATTTAACGCGGATTCCAATTAAAATGACTTTATTACAGCAATGCTAGATCTAAATTGTATCAGGAAAGTAGATAAATCTATTGTGTTGCGTTCAAATCCACAAGACTTAAACTCAGTAACTGATTACTTAATTGAAACACCTTCCGAACAATTTAGACAAGTGAAAGAAGCTTGCTGGTAATAAAGGCAGTTTAATTGGAGCGCAGTTAAAACTGCACCAAAACTGCGCTGTGTGAAAGCACCCTAAGGGCGCATCCCCACGGCATAGGACAAATACCGGCTGGTTTTGCTGGCCGGTATTTTGTCCTGCTTTGTGTGTTGGCGCCCGACCCCTACGGCCGCTGAAGTGGGGGGGGGGGCGGCTTTTTCATTCACGATGAAGTAGAAAAGCCCTCCCCCTTCACATTGAGAACAACAGATTCAGTCCGCAAATCGACTGAAGAATGTACTTGCTCCAATGTTTTTGCGCCGACACCGGAGCCGGCTGCAAAAAGACCTGCTCCCGATGTAAAACCCCGTCAGTTTGGAACCTGCTGCACGGGTTTTCCATAGAGCAACAATTGTGCTTCATTTTTCGTAGACCGGTTTTTTCAGGCAGTCTTAAAAAAAACCAGCAATCCGGGCTGAAAAACCGTGCCTAAAAACCGTGCAGTGGGGGACAATGGCCACTAACTCACTGACTGCCTAACAGCTTAACTGAACTCCTCCCACCCTGGGTAACCTTTATTTATAACCTCTGGCCACACCCTAGTTGCCATTGTAAACCCCCACTCTGCGTGTGTCATCCTTAGCACAGCAATATTAACCCTTAAAGGTCATGGATTCGCATCAATCATACATTATACCTACATCAACAGTTAATATGGCAGCATAATAAACAATGGCTTCCATAGTAAATATTATCATGAAGCACAAATAAAATTAGGAGAGTACAGTCCTGCACACTACATGTACAGGTCCCGGAGGTGAGACCTGGACTTATCAGAAAATGATGGCATATCCTAGCGATATGCCACCATTGTCTAAAGTGGGAATACCGCTTTAAATGCATTTGACGGCCGTGGACTTCTTTTTATATTACTTTTATGTATGACATTTATTAGCTCAGTGGTTTACATGCAATTTCATATGTAGTAAATACTGTAGGTCCTAGCAGCTTTTTAGGAGCCCCGATCCTCCTGGCATACTTGTGTCAGCCTAAAAAAACATGTTGCAGCTTTTGGTGATACAAGCCCTGCTTTACAGGCAGCACATGTGCTCTAGACATGGTGCCTGTATTCATGGTTGGCTACAGGGTCATAAAGGAACAATCTTAGAATAAAGATTTGCATCCTTATATTTAAGATATGTGATAAAAGTGGGCTATGCATATAACTTCTGAAAATGTCTAGCTGGAATTTACTTAATTGTAATAACCGTTATTCCAGTTTGAAGGTTAAGGACTTGCGTAATTATGGAGAATAAAAAATAAATGGCAAAAGCTAAAGTTAAAAGGTGTAGCAAATCCTACTGACCATCCGTGAAAATTTGTACTGACCTTTGGCAAATAATGCTTCCCTGTGTCAATCAGATAAAGAGAGCTTTGACCCTTGTGCATCCTGCCAATAACTTAACCCTATCCCATTAATCAGTTCTGGATGACTGTGTTGACTCTCCAGAAATGTCATTTTTAAACATCTCCAAAATCTAGCTGAACCTGCTTCAATTTTAAAGGGTCCAGTCCTTGTGCGAGCAGTAGAAACACTTGATGCGATCATTTTTCTTACAACTTTTTAGCAACTTTATATTTCATTCATTTAGTACTGAAGGAGACACATGCAAATCTGTGGAGAACATATAAACTTCGAGCAGATAATGCATTTGGTTGGATGCAAAGCCAGGACACTGGCACCACAAAGCACCATTGCTAATTGCTGATCAACCCTGCCTTCCATTAGCCTTATTATCTTTGCAAATCTTTAACCTCTTTCAGCTATATTATTTTTTGCATTAGTTTTTTTCCTCCTCGTCCTTCAAGAGCCATAACTTTTTTATTTTTCCAGCTATATAGTCAGTTGAGGGCTTGTTTTTTTGTGGAACAAGATGCACTTTTTAATGGTACTGTTGACCGTACCGTATATAATATACTAGTAAACCGAAAAAAAAAATCCAAGGTGGTGGAAAGGGAAAACCATAATTTCTCAATTTTTTGGGGAGTGGGGTGTTTTTATGGCGTTTACTCATTGACCCTAAGGGCCACATGTATGAACCTGTTTAGGTCTAAAACTCACTCTTTTGCTGATAGGTTACTATGGGCAAAAAAGTGAGTTTTAGACCTAAACAGGATACATACAGGTTGCCCTAAGGGGAAGTTCACACGGGGTAATTTCGGCGCGCATTTCGCGGCGCATTTGCGCTCCAGATGCGCTCCGAAATTACGGTAATCCATAGTTCTCATAGAGAACTATGGATTATGCCTCCTCTCCCTGCTCACACAATCCGAACGTATTGTATGCGCGAGGAGATAAGTGATATGTCAATTACTTGCGGCAAATACGCGCTTCCATCAATGCATGTCTATGGGGCGGGTGGGCTGCCGGACCCCCGCGCAGCGGGACTGCGTGCGTATCAGCGCGAGGTCCCGAAAGACACGATGTACTGCGGCGTGTACTTTACGTGCCGCAATACATCGCGTGAACATAGCCTAATGAAGTGTTATCTGTATTCTGCAGGTCGGCTCTAGTACTTTAAAAAAAAGAATAAAACATTCTCTATGGTCCTGCATTCAGTTCGACCTCTGGTGCTGTCAAATTGGTAATTTAAGGAAAAAAACATCAAAAGTCTGTTTCATCATTACATTCTTATTAAGCTCATCAGATAGTTTGTTAAACTGCTTTTACTGCTATACATCCTTATCGAAGTATCAGATATCTCTCACACAGCTTTCCTTGAGACAGATGCAGTGTTTGCTAGAAGCAAGAAAGTCAAGGCCTACCTCCTCCCCCCAGATGATAGAGGAGAGTTTGGGAATGTGTCATATCAGCTAATGCTTCATAAGTACATGCAAATTATAACTTGTCTCTTAGCGACCGCCAATTAACCAATCATGTAGTGATGAAACAGTCATGTGAATAAAAAAGTTCTATTGGAATGTAATTTACTGTGATTAAAGCAGATTTCATGTCCCAGCCAAAGTGTGTGGGTCATGTTTCTCGAGCTCTGGCTGCTGGCAGCAATAATAACAATATAATTCGGAGGAGGCATTTAATTGGATAAGGAATGGAACAAAGATAATTTCCACACCTGATTTTAATCATCTTGACAGCGCCGAGGGACTGAGACAGCTGACCCGACTCCTAGCCGAAGGACACAGACCTCCGACAACATGTATGCCTGTGCCAAATTTGTATCTACCCCTTCTCTGATCCATGCTGGTTCCAGAGCTGTGTACAGACCAATCTCTGCATCGATCTTGTCTCGACTAGAGTTTCCAAACTGGAGGGGTAAGTGCACTCCTCAGTGGGAAACAAAACCCCTGCACCCAGCTGGTATTGAGGGAATTCCAGACCGGCCAAGACTTTGACACCGCTGCTAAATTCACTGGTGCTGGTTCTGCCACAGTAGGAGTGACTGGATCTGGTGCTGGTATTGGAACAGTTTTCGGTAGCCTCATTCCTTGAAACAGCAGCTGTTCTCATACGTCGTCTTGGGATTTGCCCTATCTGAAACTATGGGTTTGTTTTGTTTGATGGTTGCTTTCCTGATCTTATTCGCCATGTAAATGATGCTGGGAATGTCAACATTCAACTGATCAGCTGTAAAAATATTTTACTGTGGCTCCCGAGAAATGTTGTGTTGTCAATGAAATGAACCATATTTCCAAAGTCCTTTCATTAAAAATGTTAAAACGGCGATACAAAAGTTTGCATTGTTTTGTTATTTGCACTTAATGCCTTTGATGCACATAATCACAGTTATAAACTGAGAGGACTCCAATGGGTTATTGAAAACACTAATTACAATGTACCTGTAAGGGTATGTTCACAAGGCTTAAATTGCTGCGTATTTCAGCGCGCATTTTGCCGCGTATTGCGCTTTAGGCTATGTTCACACGATGTATTGCGGCACGTACAATACATTGTGTCTTTCGGTAGCTTGGCGTGGCGCGGGGGGGCGGCAGCCTCATTGACATTCATAACTCGCGCCGCGTATTCGCCACAAGTAATTGACATGTCACTTATCTCCCCCCGCGTACAATACGATCGTGTTGCACAAGCGGGAAGAGGAGGCGTAGTCCATAGTTCTCTATGAGAACTATGGATTACAGTAATTTCGCCGCACATCTCGCCAATATTAGAGCACAAATACGCTCACAAATACGCTGCGAAATGTGCGTCAAAATTATCCCGTGTGAAAATACCCTTATACGCACAATTACAGTAATTCATAGATCTCATAGAGAGCTATGGATTACGCGTCGTCCCCCTGTGCATACAGTACAATCGTATAATCGCAGGGGGAGAATTGACATGTCAATTGTCAGTGGCGATTACGCGTCGCTGACATTGCATGTCTATGGGGCTGGCACCCGGCTGCCCTCCCCATGCTTCGGGATAACGCGCTGATCAGCACGTGGTTCCAAAAACACACGGCGTATCGCGGCACGTACTATACGCACCCCAATAAACCGTGTGAACATACCCTAACTGTACATTTGACTTTTTGATCACTTTTTATTATATTTTTCTAGATGTGAACTAACCAAAAAAAACCCACAGTTTTGGTGTTGAGAATTTTTTTCTTCTATAGTGTTCACTGTAAGGGATAAATTATATTATTTAGATTAATTATATTATATATATTTTTTTTATTTGTAAGATGAAAAAGAGTGTTTTAAATTTTTAATATTTTTTATCCTAAAGACTTTTTATCTTTTCACTAGTACTGGTAGGCCCCCTAGGGTACTTGACCACTTAGGGGCGCTATGGCTTGTACACCATTTTGCATTGTATATATAATGCAGGAGGGAGTACCAAGATTGTGCTTTTATTATTTCCTTTCTAAGGCAGGAAGTAATAGGAGAAATAGCATGGCAGCTACAGAAACCTTCATTAGGCTTCCATATGCAACGGCAACCACTTCTCCTCCCATAATTTCGTTGCAGGAGTGCCGATCGAAGTCAGGAATGGTGCACGGTACCATCCTTCTTTTATTTAGACACCATGGTTGCGATCACCACAGTGTCTAAAGGGTTAAATGGCAGAGATCGGAGCTGGCTCCAACCCCTGTTGTTAGCAACTATGTATGGAACGGGCTCAGTGAGTGAACCCTCTTCATACCTTCTTACTAACACTATGCTTTACTTGTATGTCTAATGTCACTAACGAGTTAAAGAGGTCCTTTAGGTTGGAAAACTTATTGTCATATAACCTGATTGGTTGTTCATAGTTGATAAAGTGGGGTCCATTATTCGGGATCCTCATCTCTTGGTTCGCATAGAGAGCGGTTACATAGAGCGTCTTTGGAGGACCTGCCCTCTCCTGCAATGCACAGACAACTCATTGATGTAAATGGACATTTGTATAATATGTAATTTCCCCTACATTGGCGCTGCATGGAAATTGGACACTTACTGCTAGGTTTACCCACAGATTACAGCTAATTGCTGGTGGTCTCAGCAGGGGAACATTGTGTGATCAACTTATTGTCAAGGGATCTTTCTAATAAATTGGAAGTGTCCAAAGTGGAGAACTCTCTAATTTTCATAATGATAATTTGGTTATTGATAGGTAGTGTTGCTTAAATAGCTCTGTGTTTGGTTGAAGAGCAGATCAGCAGATTTTGTCACAATACTTGGGTGCAGAATATACCAAGCCAAAATACCATTTAAGTCTATGGGTGAAAAATTCTGCCTGTGTTTTCTGGATTGTAGAGAGCATCTGCTACAGTTAAATGCCTCTAAATTGCATAGGAATACCACCACACATCTTGGACAAAATCTGGGCAACGCCAGGGTTGTAGTCCAGCCCTAACTCTAACTCCACCCCTAACTTTAATCCCAGGGTTAGAGTTGGACTATACCCTAGCTGTAACCTGAACTCTGGGGTTGCTCAGATGTTTCCCAGGGTTAGGCCTCATTCACACGACGGATTTCCGCAGCCGACCCTCGTCCTGACCTCGTCGCAAACTCGCGGCGACGGTTTACCCCCATGCAAATTAGTATGCAAGGGGAAAACCGCAGGGCAAGCCGCGGCCCAGCCGTGCAGCAACCGCGGCCCAGCCATGCACCAACGTCCGCTCACCAACTGCGGCGACGTCCGCGGCAACACTGCGCGCCCGCCGCGCTGAGGACTCCCAAGAATTGACAGGAGAGTTCTCAAACACGCGCAGCAAGGCCGCGGCCCCAAAGCCGCGCCCAAACCTGTGGCGTGTGAATATTAACGCGGTTTCCCATAGGAAACCATGTTAATAAACTGGCCGCGATTTGGTCGTGGTTTTGGCCGCGGAAACCGCATCGGCCATAACCGCGTTCAAATCCGTCGTGTGAACATGCCCTTAGGGTTGAAGTAAGGACTAAATTTTTTTTGTAAATTTTCAGCAAAATTTCAATTATGACAAATTTGACTTTAACCTAAATCCAAAGGACAACTCTGTTGATGGACATTGAAGTTTGTTGTTGAATGAGCAGAGGAAGGGCAACTTCGTTAGTAGACATACAGAGGTCAGAATTATACTGAACTGGACCAAAAAACTGTGATATGTTCCAACGGATGCTGTATTGAGATTTTCTTTCAGGGGAAATGCTTCTAGGGGATTATATCCCTAATGATGTTATAAGAAGGACCCATACAGTGGCAAATTCCTAAGAATCCACAGTACAGAGCTACAGGATGTTTTGCGACTAAATCCACAAAATTGAAACCATTTTCTTACAATTTTCTTTGTAAAAGCAGCAGATGTTACAGTCAAGGTCAATGTATGGACTAACTGGGTCACAGAGACCAAGGATCAATTTTACAATTGGCTCAGAAGCTTGACTTACTATTCATTCCTATGTTCCTAACATTTAAACTTCATGGCAGCCTCAATAGGAAATGCTCAGAAACAATGATTTTATTGATGAATTGACTCAAAGACCAGTCCTCCATGTGAAGCTCAAATGACCGGACGAAAGCGATCTTATTCTGGACATGCTATGAGAACAGCAGTTTTATTGAAAAATTGGATTTATTAGATTTTCCATTTGAAAACAATCACAAATACTGTATGAATTAAAAAAAAAATTGGAATCAGAAATTGATGGGGTTCATAGTTTGTTGCCAGGATTATAAATAAAGGGGCCCAGCACAAGAACGTAGGGTGAGATGTCCGTTAGTTTTTAGGCGAATTATATATGGGTAATGTGCCCAGAAAGTTCCGACCACTATAAATAAAATCTGGAGTATGGGTCAATTCCCATAACATAGTAATCTTCAATGGGGCAGTCATGTATGATCGGGCTTTACGGCATGTTTTTTTGGCGTGGCAAATATAATGCGCCTTCCCCGGGCCCCGAATCCCCCTGTCGGGGAGCAGGGATTTGCGGTGTTAGGGCCGCAGTCGTTCCCAACTTTCAGCTTGACCCCGCATGCAGGGGCGGGGCAATGGGCGCGGTGTTGGGAGGAGGTGTACGACGGGTCACGGGGCGGGAAGTGGGCGCTCGTACTACATAGAGGCATTGTAATAGGGCGAAGTCAGGCAAATTGTGATGTCAGTGCACACGCCGGGGCTGCTTCCGACTAGGCAGACATGGTTTATTTTGGTCTAATTGCTCCTGGGGGCGGCGATGTGTGATGAAAGGATCGGAGTCATGCGAGGAAGTAGATAGTTAGTATCGCAACAGAAATCTCGGCGCTTAAGCTCCATTGCTGCCTGGTGTATGAATCGAAAAAATGCCTTTAAAAAGGGGAAACACCATTGTCAGAAAAAGAGTTACTTCAAACCTCAGACTTAAAGATATTCATAATAACAAAAAAAAGCACTTTCCAATAAAATCTAGAACGGCGCAATAATTCAAGAATTCGGATTATTGGAAATTGAAGGGAAATACAGTAATTAAATTTGTAAGCTATTCATATATGGGGTCGGCAATTAAAACGGCAATCAGTAATAGGGAGCGACAGTGAACATTACAAACTCATGGAGAACTATTGACCAATCTGGGAACTTGGAAGCGAACCAACTGACCCATTTTATCTATGGAGAAAGTTTGGTCCAATTAAGAATAGGAGCGATCAGTGGCCCATTTCTAAACCTATTGAAGGGGAGTATTCACAATCAGGGATTGGTGCGACTAAAGTCCCCCAGTACTATCTGATGGAGAAAGTTTGGGACCAATCATTTTCCAAGGGGGACAGTTCAAATATCTTCTACAGTTAAAAGGCAGAAAAACGATGGCTGATATGGTTGATGCTTAGAGTGGGGGGAAGTCGTCCAAGCTTAAGCCCAATTAATTAAGGAGCGTGCTCTGTGATTGGCTTAGTTAAAAAAGAGGGCCGTTTTTTGGGGTCCCCAATGGGAGAGCGAGCGAGCTACTATCGGGTTTTCCTTTGCAATTCTGATAATAAAACTGTTCCATGGAAGAAATCAATTTATAAAGACTAAGAAGCTTGTCAGATTGTGTATATAATAATGAATAAATTTTATTTGGGGTAAACGATAAAAAAAATATTATATTCAAATAAAATCATGTTTATTTCTTCATTTTTCGTTATCCAAGGATCATTATTATGGGTAGCAAACGAAAATAAAGGAATATAAACTGATTTGATTGATATAATGTATCCTGGATTCCTTCCTGTGTTTGGAACAAGACGTGACATAGTGGGGATCCATGGAAATACATCTGGTACACCAAAGCTCTAACATAATAAGCATTCCTTATGGGGGGGGGGGGGCCTTATGTTGAAAATCGCCCTCATATTTTTTTTTTCATTAATGGGTTGTTGGATATCAATAATCTTAGAACCCTTTGTGATTTTAAGGGTGCCCATGATGAACCGAGTATTCACCATTTCAGGGGGGTAAAAGCAGTTGGGACACTTTGTTATATGGGGTCAATGTTTGTATTTTTGTGGTATTTGGTGTGTCGGGTATCTTTGTATGGGTTCTTCTTTGTCTTGTACCTGGTATTTTGTCTTTTTATGGCAATTTATTACATAGGGATATTGTATGTTAATTGGGGATTGCCATTTATAGCGGACGCAACGGGTTTAGTTAGTTAGGGTTGGCTTGTTTTGTTCTTATCGTATTAGGAGTTAGGAATTATTCTGGGAGCCCGCTCTATTGGTGCTAATACTTGTTATACCACTTTTTTTAAACTGTATATATTAAAGGTTATATTTTATTGTATAATTTATGTATTTTTTTGCTGATGGCTTATCTTTTGTAGTTTATTAATACTGAGTAAAACAATCGATAACCCAACATCGTTCCACAAACTTTCGTCGACACAATGGTAAAGAACCAACTTGGGGCTAAGGTCCTTGTAGCTAAAAAAATTCCACCACAGGGTATGGAGAATTACTCTACCACTCTTCTAAACGGTTGTGTTTTTTTACCACCTGCCGTCTCCCACCGGCTTCAGGGAACCATCAGCCACCTCAGGCGGCTGACCACTCAGTAACCTGCTCCAATGGACACTGGCCATGTGGAGCCCCAAAGTTCGCCAGCCAGGTCCCAGACAAGATAATACTTGGGTGCAAGCTTCAGCATGGTAACCCCACTCCTGTTCCCATCTCCTAGGAAACCAACCCGCCAGCTTACTGTGACAAAGAAACTTCATGCCGTATGAAAATCTTCATTCACCAATTCGAAACCCTATACAAGCACAAAAACCCCTCCCGATTAAACTATTACCAATACACTACTTAAAATCGGTGCCGACGACACGCGTCTGGTACTGCCACCGCGGCGGGACGTCGGCTTTTATATTGCGGGCACACCCAACGTGACGCAAGAAACAGCGCTCGACTTCAGCACCCCATTACCCCTCCCGGCCACAAGATACACGGACGCGCTCGGGTACATGGAGGGGCCTCCACCTAGGATGCAGGGCACCACCCATGTTCCGGCCCAGTACTTGGTCTCATGAGGCAAAGCGTCTTTCCTTTGGATGTCATTAGCCAAAACACTTCAAATACAATCCCCCAAGTCTCTCCGAATAATGGACACTGAGCGTGGATTGGATAAATTGGCAACTGCAGCTTTTTTATATTAACATACAAATACTAATTAATGATATAAATAACAAATTCAACGGAAGCAAATGGAGCTTTAATTCCTATACCCAACCATTGTGAACTAACTACTGATAACCCATCTTTGTTCCAACACTTTCGTCCACACACTGTAACGGAACCATACTTGGGGATAGGGTCTTGGAAGCCTTTAAAAAATCCACTCACAAGGGTCTGGCGGACAACTCCTCTTTCTCACCGTTGTTTTTTACCCCCAAGCCGTCACCCCGGCTTCTGGGAGTCACATACAAGCCACCCAGGCGGACCTGCAACCACTCCGTAACATGCTCCCAAGGAAGGCTGCCCTGTGTGAGCCCAAAACTTCGCCCAGCTGGTCCATCCAAGAAAAAATGGGGAGCATGCTGAGCATGGACTCCCCACTCCTTTACCAACTCCAAAAGGGGACCCCAACCTGCTTCAGCTATGCGGGTCCATGCACTCACTAGAGTGCGAGCCCCCCCACGACCCAAGGCCTTTCTAGCCTTTATGGTATTTCCATAGATACCCAAAAAATCCAAGGGCCGTCCGCATTTCAGATGAACGCCGTAACTAGCCCAAAAATTCACCATCTCCGACTCAGTTCCTATGGCCTCACCAAATTCACCCATTCCTTGCCTCAAAACGATGAAAGGGAGCCATATTAAACCACTTGATGTCGAGCCCTATTTAATACCTGGACACCGTATGTCCGCATTCCGCCACCGACTTCTATTAGGTACTTTGTCAGAACAAAACCGTGGACCAAGGAAGGATAAAGCGACAAAGACTGTGCAAATCCGAAAAGCATTATCCCTTATTAACTCTCTAAATAGGCCGTGAGACCCAGTTCATTAACCCATCGTGAAAAAAAAAACAACACAATCTGGAGCTGCAGGTCACAGTGCCACAATAAATTGGGAAAATCTGTTCGAAACCTCGGATCTCCACACCAGTCCTCGCTCCAATCCAAAGGCACTACCGCCACCTCTTCTGGAATTCCCAGGCTGGCCAAGGGCTGCACGGGAGGTTGCCTTCCGGCTGCGTGCACCCCAGTAAAACGAACGAGGGGACCAAAAATCCAGATCAATTTTGGGCCCTTAAAAAAGAAAGATGGGAGGGGGGGGGGGGGTTCGGGCAAAAAGGAAAAAAAAAACAAGAAAAACCTACTAAAACCAAAAACTCCGCCCAAACCTCCCCCGGGAAACCAAATGGGGACGGATTTTACAATTTAAAAAGGGGGGGAAAAAATTACCAAATTTCCCATCCCCCTATTCTTCGCACCTTTTCCCAAAACCCTTGTCCCCCCCCCCCCGCCCTTCCGGGGGCCGGGCACCAAGGGAAAAAAGGAATGCGGGCATATTGCCCCGGTTTAAAAAACCTTTAAACCCCTTGGGGAAAAAACCCCCAAAAACCCGGGTTGAAAAAGGGAAACCCTTACAAAAAAAATGCCATCGGCGCCTTTGGAACCGAAAGGGAAACCGGGGGGACCTGCCCCGGGGCCGCCCAAATAACCCCCAAAAAAACAAAGGACCAGGCAAAAAGGGTCCCTCGCCTTCCCCCCAAATGCAATCCCCTTTCCCCCCTTCCCCGGGTGATTTGTCGGGGGCCTTCAAATTTAAAAAACCCCCAACCCCCTTCTTGCGGCCCGTGAACACCCTCACTTAAAAAACCCCCAAACAAACCTCCCTGCGGGGGACACACCATTTTCCCCGAGCGCAATGCCAAAGAAGGCCAAAAAAAAGGAAAAAAAGGAAAAGAAAATCTCAAAATTTCCTAAAAGGGAGAAAGAATTTTCCGTTTTTTTCCCAATTGCCCCAAAAACAGAAAACCACGGGGCGGTTCTTATCCCACCCCCCTTTGTACCCCGTTAGACCCTTCGAGCCTGACCACAACAAATGCCTTTTTCACATCAGACAACCGCCCAAAACCCAAGCACCCCTGTTGCGTGCTCTTAAACCGAAGGCATGGAACCGACACAAAACGCGATGACCTAGAGCGCCGACCATCACCTCATTAGCCGCATGATCATATAAAACTAAAACGCTTGCTGTTCGGTTCCTCCTCCGAACGACAGCGGCCAATGCCCTCCAACCAATTGCTCCCAGAGTGCCCAAGAAGCCCCGTATGCATCCCAGTGTGCCCGCTGCTAACGATGACCATGAACAGCCGTATTCGCGGAATCAAAACCGTGGTCCATAATTCCTCCGGGCACTCAAATCCTATACTGCCGCTGCCTCCGGCGCCAATTCCACGGAAACGCTCCAATGTAAACGAGACAAAAGCGTACAGCAGGTTATTCTTTACCCCCGGAACGTGTGTCGCCGTTACACCATGCGGTTCTAACTTAGACATCGCAATACCAAATGACGCTACAAGCCCAGAAACAGGAGGCGAGAGGCCGATAGTTTAAGGAGTTAAGTTAATAGCCTGGAATCACTCCCAGTGTTATCCGCAGTGAATTACGAACACCTTCTTATTTTGAAAACAGATCGGCCCCAAAATTCAACAGCCAAAACAATGGAAAACAATTGCCAACTGGGCCAAATCTTGACCAAACCTGCATCATGCCCACTCCTCCGGCCACAGCGACACGCGCACCAATCCCTGGCAGTATGCCCCAAACCGACGACTCCCCGCCGCATCACGTGAAGACTTTGATGTCCGCAATTACTCCTGTACCCTATCCAAAATAATGGACCGCCTGTTTAATTGGAGCCTGAAAAGACTGCCAGACATCAAATCCTCACTTCATTCCTGCAGACAAACGAATAAAATGGTGCGGGCTAGTGGCCGCGAAAAAGACCCTACCAATCGGCATGATACGGCAAGCAAATTCAACTTGCCCATAAGAGTAATTGCTGGGTGGTCCCTCAGCGTCACCTTCTTTCATACCAGAAACCTATCACTTTCCCGCCTCATATGTCCAATTTCTCGCCTCGGCAGCCGACATTCCTTGAGCACGGAGTCGCATGCGTATTCCCAAGACAATTAATAGGGGTAGTGGGCCCTCCGTCTTGTTATTGGAGCCAAGGAACCCCAAAATGTTCCGCCACCCATTGCATTGATGCAACAGCGACCCGCAAACTTCTTGAGTCACGCGGGCCCAAATGCAAAGAAAGTCGTCTGATAATCGAATCACTGATGGCAACCCTGAAACGATCACGCACCACCCATTCCATAGAAGGAGCTAAATGTTTCAAAGCTTAAAAACATGAGATGGAACCACCCCATCGGTAAACACTTGATCAATAAAAAACGAACCCTCCCAAAAACCACCCGAACAGCGGGACTGTCGGGTGTAACGGTAACAGCCGGAAAAAGCGGATTCTATATCCGTCTTAGCCATAAGCGCCCACGACGTGAACCGCCTGAACCCAAGCGGAGCGCCGCATCGAAAGACGTGATAGGACCATGAGCATAGTTCAGGGTCAATACCGTCATTAACCGATAAACCCTTAGGAAACGATAAATGATGTATTAAACTTAAATTAGTTGGGCCTCTTCTTCGGCACTACCCCTAACGGGGGAAACCTCCAGGTCGGGAAACACGGTAGCGAGGGCACACGGCCCGACTTATCCTGCCCAATGACACCTCCCTTCGCCAACTTCTCTTGTCACACCTCACGGGTGTAACGAAAGTTTTTGTTGTAAACGGAACCTCATGGGTGGGAGGAGGGATTCGAAAACCCTCCCTAAAATCCCCTTGCAACAAGAACACCGCCTTCTGATCCGGATACCTATCTAGGTACGGTTCCATTGCGAGGAGTTTCACTAGTGTCACTCCCTTGTGAAGGACCAGACCCCCTGCCTTTTCCTGGCATGCACCGGGATGCGCACATGAGAAGCACAGCACTGCACATGAGCAGAACATGCTTAAAGCGGTCAGGTCGTCCCGAAGCCACATTGGGTGTCCTGAAATTGCCAGCAAACCCCTGCTTTGAATCCCCTTGGGACCCCGCTCCCCAACGACCCGGGCGCCCCCCTGCTGCCCAGCAGCCCCGGGTCCACCCTGAAAGGGACTGTACGTAACGAGTCGGAAGGCCATAAAACCTCAGCACACTCGATGTCCTTATGGTCCCATCTGGGATTGATGGCCTCACCGCTTTCCTCTGAAGAAAGCTGTTCGTCATAGCGGAGCCACGCCTGACCCCCTCTGCGATCTCACCTATCGAGTCCAAGTAGCAAAATAGGTCTGAAACATATGTACAGGGGATTTTTATACATATGACGCTCGCCAGTATGGCAAAACGCTTGCATCCAATTCTGAAAGGTCTGCAGTATTAACCGCCACCTACGCTTCTCCAACTCCTCCTTCTTACTCTCGTCCATTTTACCTTTTGCTAGGTTAAGGAAGAAGTGAAAAAGTTTCGACATATTCGTCGTTCCAAATTTTTTCTTTTACCTCCTTCTTCAAATGGGCGCATAAAGGGCCATCAAAGCAGGACGTAGACCTCACCCCTAAACGCCTGTCATCAGGGAACACTATCCCAGAAATCCTGTTCAGTTTGAACAGATACTGTCACCCCAGCCCCCCTAATTGCCGACCCATCCCCCGAACCCAAATCACTCACCCCCAGAAGTGACGGAATAGGAACCGCCGACGCCACTGCTGAACTCCAGGCTGACAGTGGGGACATCTGACCCGTCGCCCCAGATGTACCGGCAATCGCACCCAACTATTTGGTAAGCTACCTGTCAACTCCTGCAGCGCCGCCACCCCACCGACCACAGGAGCTAACCCTGCCGCCGACCCCTGCGACGTCTGCCCCGATGGTGACAAGACAAACATGGACGAGGGACCTCCAGTCTACAGGCTGCGCGGGGGAGCTGTGATACGCCAGCCGTGCTTCCGATCCCTGTAGTCTGTCTCCACGCTCCTGGTGCACGTCGAATCCTCCTTGCCTCCCGGACTCCGCTCCGCGACGATCCTGGACCAGATGGACCTCTGACCTCACGCTCCCTATGACGTCCCTCGCCAGGAGACCCCCCAATTGAGTCTCCTTGCCGGGTCCCAGGCCCCAGCCCACTAGGCCCGACCGTCCACAAACCAGCTGCTTCACGCCTGGAAACCGTGCTGCCTCCTGACGAGCACTCCGCTGGCTCCACACTCCTCAGACGCTCCCTGGTGGTCCCCCCCCGACCGGCTCCTCGCCAGGGGCCACCCGCCGCAGCCTAGCCACGGATATCCCGCCCAATGCAGGACCTCAACATGCGCGCCCCCGCACTGAGATGGCGCCTGTCGCGCTCCGTTGGGCCCGCCCGCCTGGGTGGATTCCTCCCGGACCGCAGGCGACCGACCAGAGGACCGCGCCGTCCTGTCCGGAGGGTCCTGTGACGGGCTCCGACGGCGAACACGGGCCCTGGGGGTAGTTTCAGGGCTCAAGCGCTCTGGGGGGCGAGTACGAGCCAGAGGACCGGATACCTCACCAGGGGAAATGGAGGCCGCAGCCGCAGCCCCCACCCCCAATGCGCCCCGTACCTGCTGCTAAAGCCAGGCGGGACCACGCTCCCCCGCCGCCAGACAGAGCTACGCCAGAAACATTAGCCATAGCTGCGGTGAAACAGAGAAAAGGGGGGAAATACTTTAAGCTAATACTAGCCCACACGGTGGCCCGGCGCAGCGCGTGTCAGACATTTTTAAACTCCGGAGTGCCGACACGCAGTTATGTTACGCGCTGAGCGGGACTCGGCTTTATATGCCGGGCCCCGTCCCAACGTGATGCGCGGCTCGACTTCCGCCCCAAAATGACCTCACAGCAAACGTACGCGCGCCGGGTCATGAGGGGCCTCCCCCTAAGGCTGCGCCCCCCATGTCCGGCCCCGTACTTTTCCTAACTTCAATCCAAATTTTTTAAAAAAAAAGGCCCTGGATCTCAGCAGATGGTCAATCTATGCTGCTCTTAATTTATTCCCTTTTTATTTTTATCTTAGGGTAGAAATAGACGGTGCACCCCGCACTAGGGATTTTCAATTCTCGTGAACGTTTGGATTTGCAAGTAAACACCTGCAAAACCGTGCGGCTCTTAATGAGCAATGTTCATCCAGCGTTCACATTGCACTCCTTAAATTGGGGTTTCTGCCAACATCGTAATGTTGACGTGGGATACTCCAAAAATAGGTATTTAATCACTTTTTCTAAATATTGTGATTACAAAAAGTTGAAGCGTCTGTGAGATCTACAGCTTTCTTTACAAGCCCTTAGTTACTTTAAAGTTTGCATTAGACAGGACCAGGAGAGCTGACAGAGAAGCTGACAGGCAGGCTTGCGTTGTGCTGCATTTCTAGTCTGATGCAAGGGAATATGAATGAGCTACCAAGGGACTGTTGAGGAAAGTGCAGTGTATGAGGCTTAGCGCCAGTGTTTCTCAACTCCAGTCCTCATGACCCACCTAAACAGTCAGGTTTCAAGGAATCTCCCCACGAATGCACTGGCACATAAGGATCCATCACCTGTGCAGAATGCTCTGACAATAAATTACATCAGCTGTGCTATACTTTTGGAGGAAAATTCCGGGAAAAGCTTGACCTGTTGGTGGGTCTTGCGGACTGGAGTTGAGAAACACTGCTTTAAGGCTTGTATAGACAATCCACTGGTTGTAATTTTTATTATTTGTGAGTGAACATTGCGACGCTCCTTAATTCTCCACTCTGGTGCTCCTCGCTGCTCAGCCACCTCCCTCCTCTCCCCTCTCAGTGTTCAGATTTGCTTATATTTTCTCTGTGAAGATAAGAGGAAAGCAACTCACTTCGTGGCAAAACCCCTTTAATAGCCTTGGGATTTTAAAGGTGTCCACTTGCGAAGGTTCTCGGCCACCTCACTGCTGCACTGTTCCCACACCAAGACTGCACCATGTGTTACTACCCGTAGGATAGTTGTAGGTTCATATTTGTATGCGTGGTAATGGAAAGGGACCCTCTGAAGATGAATATGCAGACTAACCTACCAGTTACCAGTATGTACTGTCAGTGTTAAAGGGGATTTATCGTTTGAAGTGTTTGTGATCTTCAGCTAATTATATGAGATTGAATTTGAAATCCAGGGGCGAGTCTATCCTCTCAGCAGGCATGTCTCTTCCTCACTCAGCAGGCGTTCGGTCTCTCCTCGTCCAGCAGGTGAGTCTCTCCTCTCAGCAGGTGTGTCTCTCCTCTCAGCAGTAGTGTCTCTCCTGTCAGGAGATGTGTCTCTCCTGTCAGCAGGCGTGTTTCTCCAGCTCAGAGGGGAGTAACCACAGAGTGTGCAGGCAGCCAATCACAGTGCAGGGGGCATGTCCGTGGAGTTTCCTGAATGGGGCGTATCCCAAAGGTCTGATGAAATATCAGTCAGCCAATCCAGTGCAAGGGGGTGGCTGGTCGTGTCCAGGGCGGAATCCTACCTGGAGGGCCGTTTTTGGTGTCCCGACTAGCCAATCACAGACGAAAAGGTGTGCGTTCGTTTTTTGGTTTGTCACGACTAGCATCAGCCAGAAATAGAAAACAGATGCACAGAAGGCTCATATCTGCCTATACCAATGACTTAGGTAATGCAACTCAATTACAAAAGTGCTTATTTTACTGTCCCCATAATCTGAGACATGATCATTGTGTAGCAAGAAAAACTCTTTTACCCTTAAGCCCCGGGCACTGAAAAGTAGTTAATGACAGGACATTTTTGTAGTTTTTGCCTCCTTGCGTTTCAACAGTTTTGTATAACTTTTTTATTTTTTCAATGACGCAGTTGGATGAGGCCTCGTTTTATTCGAGACGATTTGTACTTTATGGTGGAATAGTTTAAGTTCAAGTTCAATTGCAGAATTTTTTTTTTTAAATGTTTTTAATTTTTTTTTTTACTCCATTCACATTTCACACTTAATATCTTGTTAGATTAATTCTACAGGTTATTACGGTCATGTGGATACCTAATATATGTAGGGTATTTTAGTGTGTGTAATATATGCAAAATTATTTTTATTAAATTTTGTTTATTCTTTTTTTACACTTTTTATGTTTTTTTCCTTTTTTTTTTTAAATCCCATGATGGGAGAGGGAGAAACTGTTTTACATTTTTTTTTTTAACTTAGTAATGTTTTAGCATATTAATATATGCTAATACATTATATCGTGTCAGTGTGCACTGGTCAAGGGCTTGTTACACAAGACAGCCCCAGGGTCTGGACTGGGCTGCCGTTCCCCGGGCTCTGTCGGGTCTCCGGGTGTTCAATCACCTGAACAGAGGCAGGGATAACCCTTGATTGCGCTGCGGTAACAATCCACCACAATCAAGGGTTAAAGACCGGGGGACGGGAGGTTTTCCCTGTCATTACCCGTGGTGCTCGCGCAGGAGATGTCCCGGGTCAGGGCTGTGTAGTACAGCCCTGTTCCCAGCACTGCCTCCGATGTCTACAGCGACGTCAAAAGACGTTGCTGTAGACGAATAACCTGCACCAGCTGACGACAAAAGACGGTGTTAAGGGGAAATAGAGTGGGCTAATTCATAGAGCCAATCAGGGGCGTCGCTAGTCTGTTTTATTAGGGGCTCGGGACCGAAATAATAACACCCTGTGCCCGAGGTGATCCCAGGCTCCAGGCCGCTGCCGTGGGCCTGGAGCACCGACGGGCCCTTCGATGCCATGTGCGTCCGCTGGACGCACACTCAGCTGAGGGCTTCTGCGGAGCAGAGAGCGTGCCGCTCCCTTGCCCCGCAGGACGTGTCGGGACCCGAGGTACGACACCGACGAGGCCGCCGGGTCCTCAAACGATGAGGGACCCGCCGTGGCCCCGTGCGGCTCAGCCTACGGGCAGCGTCGCGATGACGTTGATGTCATCGCGACGCTGCCTCTCCTCGGGCGCACAGCGCGTCATAGGCGTGCGCCCGAGGATGCTGCCGAAGGTAGCGCGGGTGAAGAGGACGGAGCGCGCTCGCCGGGTGGGAGTTAAGGTGAGTATTATTGTTGTTATTTTTAAAGCGTTTACATGTCTCAGTGCCCTATATACTGCCTGCTGTGGCCCCCTAATGCCTGCCTGTGTGCCACCTATATACTGCCTGTGTCGCCCCCATATCCCTGCCTGTGGCCCCCAATATCCCTGCCATGTGGCCGCCCATATCCATGCCTGTGGACCCCGATTATCCCTGCCTGTGGCCCCATATCCCTGCCTGTGCACCCTATAATGCCTGCCTGTATATGGCCCCCTCAATATCCCTGCCTGTGGCCCCCATATCCTGGCCTGTGGCCCCCATATCCCTGCCTGTGCCTCTATAATGCCTGCCTGTGGCCCCCATATCTCTGCCTGTGGCCCCCATATCCCTGCCTGATGTGGCCCCAATATCACTGCCTGTGCCCTATAATGCCTGCCTGTGGCCCTTTTATAATCCCCTGCCTGTGTTTTTGCTCCCCATATCCACCTGTGGCCCCCATATCCCTGCCTGTGGCCCCTATAATGCCTGCCTGTGGCCCCCATAGCCTGCACATGTGGCCCTATATACCTGCCTGTGGCCCCTATTACCTGCCTGTGGCCCTATTATTCTTGACTGTTGGCACCCAAATACTGCTTCAGTGCCCCCATATACTGCCTCAGTGTCGCCCCTATATACCTTCTTGTGGCCCTATATAACTGCCTGTGGCCCCTCATATACTGCCTATAGTGCCACCTAAATACTGCCTTTTGGCCCCATATATCCCTGCCTGTGGGCCCTTTATACTGCTCAGTGCCACTTTATACGCCTGTGCCCCCCCGTTTATACTGCCTGTGCCCCCTATTACTGCCTGTGCCCCCTATATACTGCCTGTGCCCCCAGGATATACTGCATATGGCCCCACTATACCTGCACTGTGGCCCCATATACTGCTTCTGTGGCCCCTATATTACATAACTGGAGGGGGACTGCTATACCTGATAATTAAGGAGTTGCTGGAAATGTGAGGATTCTAAGATTATTTGTGTCCAATTCCTCTGGGACAAGTATTGGACGGTGAGCAATCAGCTGAAGCGTTGTGAACAGGTATGGGAGAAGAAAAGGAAGTGAACGTCGCTGATCAGAAATAGACGTATCCGGATGAGTTACTATTTGTTACTGCAGTGTATTCAACGTATTTATGTCCTGCATGGTAGCATCTACAATACAACTAGTATCTACAACTATCTGGGTCACTGTGTATGGCGGGGGGGTGGTATAAGAAATCAGAGCCCTGTGTACAGCTGGTAGTCACATGTGGGGGTTGGTGATCGGTCAGGGGTCTGCAAGAATTATTTGTGCCTTTAAGTGAGTAATGTTTGGGGTCTTGGTTTTTGTAGGAGTGTTTTTTTGTCACAATCACTTGTCTGGTAGATTTGCTCCATGTGTAGGTGTATGTTTTGGTGAACTGTTTAGGGGTGGTTGTCATATGAAGGTGAGAAGTTCTGAAAACAGTAAATTTGTTCATTGGTGATTTTTACTTGTACAGGACTGCTGAGGAGATGGACGGGTTCTGTGTGGGAGTGTGCAGAAAATTAGTGACGGGAACACAGGTTTTTCTTGAAAAAAAACATCCGCAGTTCACAATGAGGCGTGAAAAATGTCGTGTGAACCCAGCCCTACCCAAAAAAAACACAAAGGGCCGGACCCCCGGATGTTTTAGGACCCTAGCAACGCCCCTGGAGCCAATCCTATTCGTGGCAGATGCTGCCTGTAAGTTACTGCCGGCACCCGCGGCTAGCAGCCGTGATCGAAGACAGCTCCGATCTCAGCCATTTAACCATTTAGATGCCACCATAAACATGATTAGAAAGTGGGGCCGCAATCCACTGCAGCACTTGATCACCTCCCACTGCAACACAATCATGGGGGGCCATTTGACTACCATGCAAGCCAGAGTGATACCAGTTTGATCTAATACAATATCATACTATCATATCTAATACAATATCATATTATTTCTTCTGCATGGTGAACAGCTAAGAAAATACCCCAAAAAACCCAATGACAGATTTTTTTTTTGGGTCATCCCGCCTCCCAGAAAAAAATAAAATAAAAAGTGAACAAAAAGTCCCCCACCCTCCCACCATGAAAGGCCTCAGAAAATGGCAACGTAAAGAATTTTCTTTCAAAAATGTTTTAAATTTTTTTTTTAAAGTAATAAAACATAACAACCCGCAGAGTAATGATAACATGTCATTTGTTTTACTCTTAAAAAGCTCCCCCCACCCCCTCGCTGCCCAAAGAAGGGATGGGTTTTTTTTGTTTTTTTGTTCCACCCCCAAAGAATTTTTTTTTGGGGTCCCAGTAATTAAAAAGGGCATCAACTGTTCATTACAAAAATTTAAATTGTCCAATGCCCTTTAAAGTGGCTAAGGAGTTAAAAAAAAAACGTTTGGTCTTGGAAGGGAGGGGTAAAAAAAAAAAACCCCCAAAAAAAAGAAATGAAAAAAAAAAATGGGTCATGTTACGCTTGGGTTTGTGTGCAGAAGATATAGAGTTTTTAGTGGAAAAAGATTTCCAGAATTTTAACCTTTTATGTTTATATTTAAAGCCAGTCTCATTTTGGGCACAGGAGTTCAGTAGGGAGTCTTGCCCATTGATTAACAGCTTTCTCTGTATGTACACATATACTGTATATATATGGATGGCTGTCAATCATTTTAGGACCGCCCACTGGACTCCTTAGCCAAAGATGAGCAGGGATTTAAATGAACAAACGGCAGAATGTTATAATTGTTTTTAGAAATGTACAAGCTGCCCCCCCCCCAGTGATGCCCTAGACACCTTACTCCATCTACCCTACATTTGACCCTGTTGTCCCCTTTATTTTTTGTTATTTCTAGTTACACCATGGTATTATATATCTTAATAATATTTTGTAAGACCCCATATTACATACGGGAGACAAAAAGAATTAATATAAAGCCTAATTCTAGCACAAAAGCTTCACATCATTTGGCTAAGCTTTTCCTATCTACGTTCCATCCATAAGTCGTGTTTTGTTCTTGTACTTTAAAGAAATGTTTCATTTTTTTAAATTAATGGAACTTGGGGCAAAATAGAAAAAGGCATACTTACCTCCCGCTCCCCCGCTGCTGGCGTTCTATAGCGCCCCAGATTCCGCTCTCCTTCACCTCCTGTGCTGCATTCATCCATTAATAGAGGCTCACGTTCCATAGTGAGTTAATGAAGCTCAAGTGTCTGCTGTTTTATTGCACGCCGCACAGGAAGAGAAGACCCCAGAACCCAGAGTGCTACTAAACAGAGTGGCAAGGGATCGGGTGGGCAATACACTTTTTTCCACTCAACCTGGCCCCAGTTAGCGTTAATTTTTTTTTTTTAAAACTGAAACACTCCTTGAAGACTTTTTTTTCTTTTTGTCTAAATAGTGCAGCACAGACCACTGCTGTGACTTTTAGATTACTTTATTCTCTCTGATGTGGTTCCCTAATGCAACCTGTATTTCCCATGATGCCCCTGGATTTGTAGAGATAGATAAAGCAGAGTCTCATCACACTGTACTTGCTCAGCTCTGAGTCCTAACTATGGACATTAGGGGCGACATGTATGAACGGGGCTGTGCCAGTTTTCTAGTGTACTTTGAGCCAAAAAGAATGTATGAACAGGTACACTCCAAATTTTGGCACCATAAGTCCCTTAGGAAGGCGGCAAAGACACTTTTTAATGCGCCAAAGATTAGGGGCGTTCTGGGGACGTCGCATCACATTCATAGAATTAGATCCATTTATGATTCTTTGAGCAGGAGCAGTTAGAACAGCCAGACCAGGGTAAAGGTGATGCCTGAGCCAGACTTGTGGTATTGGCTCTACACTGCCCTGTATGTATGACCTGCAGAAGAACAGCCAGACCAGGGTAAAGGTGGTCCCTGAGCCAGACTTGTGGTATGGTCTTACACTGTACCTGTATTATGACCTGCAGAAGAACAGACCAGGGTAAAGGTGGTGCCTGAGTCAGACTTGTGGTATTGGCTCTACACTGCCCTGTATGTATGACCTGCAGAAGAACAGCCAGACCAGGGTAAAGGTGGTGCCTGAGCCAGACTTGTGGTATTGGCTCTACACTGCCCTGTATGTATGACCTGCAGAAGAACAGCCAGACCAGGGTAAAGGTGGTGCCTGAGCCAGACTTGTGTATTGGCCCTACACTGCCCTGTATGTATGCCCTGCAGAAGAACAGCCAGACCAGGGTAAAGGTGGTGCCTGAGCCAGACTTGTGGTATTGGCTCTACACTGCCCTGTATGTATGACCTGCAGAAGAACAGCCAGACCAGGGTAAAGGTGGTGCCTGAGCCAGACTTGTGGTATTGGCTCTACACTGCCCTGTATGTATGACCTGCAGAAGAACAGCCTGAGACCAGGGTAAAGGTGGTGCCTGAGCCAGACTTGTGGTATTGGCTCTACACTGCCCTGTATCTATGACCTGCAGAAGAACAGCCAGACCAGGGTAAAGGTGGTGCCTGAGCCAGACTTGTGGTATTGTCACTACAATGCGCCTGTATGTATGACCTGTAGAAGAACTGCCAGACCAGGGTAAAGGTGGTGCCTGAGCCAGACTTATGGTATTGGCTCTCCACGGCCCTGTATGTATGACCTGCAGAAGAACAGCCAGACCAGGGGTAAAGGTGGTGCCTGAGCCAGACTTGTGGTATTGGCTCTACACTGCCCTGTATGTATGACTGCAGAAGAAACAGCCAGTCCAGGGTAAAGGTGGTGCCTTTGATCCAGACTTGTGGTATTGGCTCTACACTGCCCTGTATGTATGACCTGCAGAAGAACAGCCAGACCAGGGTAAAGGTGGTGCCTGAGCCAGACTTGTGGTATTGGCTCTACACTGCCCTGTATGTATGACCTGCAGAAGAACAGCCAGACCAGGGTAAAGGTGGTGCCTGAGCCAGACGTGTGGTATTGGCTCTACACTGCCCTGTATCTATGACCTGCAGAAGATCAGACCAGGGTAAAGGTGGTGTCTGAGCCAGACTTGTGGTATTGTCCCTACAATGTGCCTGTATGTATCACCTGCAGAAGAACAGGTTCATACATTCTGCCGCATTCTACACTACCTGGTCTGTCAGTGCCAATGTACATACATGTTGCCCTAGATGATATAGATTAGTGACATAGAACTTCTGTCACCTAACTCACACTACAGAGTCTTCTGTATACCCCTATGAGATGTGGCCTCATCATCTCTCCAACATGATAGGTATCTACCTGGATGAAGGCTCTAAGACTATGTCTACACAGCACACAAAAATGAAATTTTTTTTGTTTTCTAAAACTACTGAAAAAAAAAGACTGAATAGAGGTCCCATAGACTTTCATAGTAAAAACATATTGCGAAAAACAACAAAGCAGGGCAGAAAACTTACTATTGAAGCCTATTTGAAAAGCTGAACGGTTTTCTGGTGGTTTTTGAACATTTCTGTTGAAAAACTGCCCAGGTCTTTAACCAGGTATGTGGATGTTGCATACATTTAAAACTCCCCAAAAACAGTCCCAAAAAATTGCCCAAAAACTGAAAACCACCAAAAATACTCGTCAGAAGCTCAGCTGTTTTGGACAACAAACTGACATTCAAAGCAGCTTTTAGTTTTTGTTTTTTTGAGAGTTTTTTGTCCTATACTTTGTAGACCTAACCTTACAAGCAGACAGCAGAGAAGAGCAATGTGAAGCTGCATCTCATAGGATACACTGAAGATTCTGCCCACAGCAGAGACAGGCAGTAGAATTTTTATAACTCTGCCACTAATCGTTGTATGGACTCACCCACTATATCACTGCTCTCCAGATCTTTTAGATAAGGCAGAAGTGATCTCTTTCTAATCAACATTGTTTTGTATTGAGGAACATACAGAGGAACAAGGAGGATGAAGCTTGGTGGAGAAATTAACTACCCGAGAGCCACCAAGATGGATCTGAAAGTTAGTTATGTAATCCTGTTGCTAGTCCACAGAAAGTCAACAACAAGGGAAGACTGACCTCCGGTCTACAAAGGACTGCTTTCACTGGTCTGCTCCTATGATTGGGGAACACATGACACAACTGCCCATAGAAATAAGGAAAATTCAAAATGTAAATTACGTGGCTACGATATTTTTGGTGAGCGCTTTCTTAGGAGCCTCGGACACAGCTACAACAATGTTAAAACCTGGATTGATTTTACCAATTCCTATACCTGCCACGTCACTCTTATGCATCTAATATTTTGGCTGGTGTCTCTCTGGTGCAACTGGCAGGATCAATGTGCCAGCAATGTCCGTATTGGCAAAACCCTTTTAATAGAGCTGAGTTGCAATACCAGAAACAAGCCCATAGACAGGGATGGTGCTGTGTCTAGGAGAAAGCAGTCATATTTTTCTAATTTTTAACAAACCGTTTAATTGTGCACTGCTCATTTTTAAGTAATTATGTTACTCAAACACGCAACACTAAGGCTATGTTCACACGGTTTATTTGCGGGGCAAATTCGCCGTGTGGACGGGGGCGGGGGCGGGAGCGGGAGCGGGGGCCGGTACCTCGCCGGCCCATAGACTATCCTTACTGGCGGCGTGTATACGCTGCTAGAAAATGACATGTCACTTATCTCCCCCCGCGGCGGATTCGCCGGGCGGGGAGAGGAGACGTAATCCATAGTTCTCTATGAGAACTGGGGATTACCATAATGACTGGGACGTTTTCCAGCCGTAATTCGCGCACTACGGACTGAATTACGGGCTGAAATACGTCCCATTTTAAACCGTGTGAATATAGCCCAAGTCTATAGCGAGTATGAATGTATCCAGTTGGGCGTTATCACTGATCATCTGCTAGTCAGCAGATTACTATCTATTACTTTCTGTCAATGTTTTTCTGTTGCCTGCATTTGCAATAGTCTAGATTGTCTGTGGTCATAGGAAAGTAAACAGAATAATTATTTAATTCAATTACTCCCTTTTTCCGTGAGTCTGACAGGGAAAAGGTGCAGAGAAGAAAGCTCACACACAGATCACTGATCTCTATGGAAAACTACCTGTGCAGTACACACGAGCTTCAGCAAGAATGACAGATCAGGGACAGGAAGAATGTAGCACGTTTCTTTCCTGTTCAATCATCTGGCTTATAAAGATGCACCGCGCTGCACAGCTATTCTCCTTGGAGATTAATGATCTTTCAACTGTATAAAGGGAATGGATGGGACGCAAATTCACTACAACGTGGTATCTTTTATGCCGCAGCCAAACTGAACTCTAAACCTCTTCTGAACTTTTGATGTTTTATGATGGTGTTTTTATGTTATTTAGGCACACGGGATCATAATTTCAACATTCAAATATTTAGTGCATTCTATGAGCTAAACAGTCCTTTTATAGGAGCCTAGTCATAACTGAAGCGTATTCCTTTCTGATCTGATCTGAAGGTATGTTCATACGGTGTAATATTTTTGCTGCTACTGAGAATGCGTTTGTTGCGTCTGTAAAGGAGGGCAACATCTATATTTGTAATATAAGGTAGGTATCACGGCACACCAAGAGTTCTTTATGCAAAGTGACAAAATGTATTTACCTATTCGGTCAGGCTCCAAAATTGAAATTTTTCTTTCAGTGACACATTGCATAAAGAACTCTTGGTGTGCCGTGATACCTACCTTTATGAGACTTTGGGTTTATCCGACCCTCTAACGTACACCCACTAATGGGAATTATAATGTGTAATATAGCATGGAATACATGTTTATGTTATACATGTCCAGTGATAGTGATATATAAAATGTATAGAGGTGCTGAGTCATTAGGTGAAGGGGTTAACAGCCTAGCAGTGAGGCAGAGAGAGCTCAGGCTGTTAGGGAGACCAATCAGGAGAACTAACAGGGGTGGAGCTGGAGACTATGTACACAGTTATAAGGGAGAGCCTGTCAGCTCTGGAGTGGTTAGGGCATGTCCTCACGGCACGGGTTTTCGGACGGTTATTCAGACGGTTTGTGGTTTTGCAGACCGTCTCAAAAACCTGCTGCAAATGAGCACAATGGGGCTCTATGGAAAACCTGTGCAGCAGTCCCCACTGCACGGGTTTCCCATCTGGCGGTTTTTCCGCCTGCAGGCCGCTCGAAAAGGATTTAACATCCACATTCTTCCATCCGATTTTCGGACGGAATATGTGCATGTCAATGGGAAGGGGGAGGGCACACAAACCGGACAAATACCGGTTGGATAAACCGACCAGTATTTGTCCTCTGCCGTGGGGAAATGCCCTTATGGTTATGTTCTGAGTTTGGTTCAAGAGGTTCCTGCTGTGAGCAACAGTTAAAGGAGAACCCCTGGCTATTAAGTCGGCAATAGACAGGGCAGGCTGGGGCGAAAGAGAGCTGTCCAACTCACTGCAACACCTGAAATAGAGGAAGCACACAGCGAGAATAGATACCCAAGCAGAGTGGACATACTCAGGAATGTAGGAGTGCAATTTTGGGGACTGAGTGTACCTGTGGTGCCAGTGCCAGCACCTTGCACAGCTGCCATAGGTCTGAACAAGAAGGGAGTTGTGCGGAGTGTCAAGAGTCCAGAGTGAGCGGGCCGGAGTTATACAACAAAGACATGTGCCTTACCTAAACCCTAAGTAGCGTCCACAAGAAGAGTACTGTGAGTAAAGCCTGAAGTAACTGTGTTGTCTGCTGTAATTAATCACCGGTGCCCCACACTACCAACACTATCACCACATGTCTACTACTTCATCCATCTTTTGCACTAGTACCATCCTACAGTGTTTTTTACACGTCATTGAAATAATGCGCTTGCAAGCGCGTAATTTCAACGAGAAAAGGACACGTAGCACCCAAGGCAGATTTCTGCCTCCTATACTTTATTATTTCACGGCCTGAAATTGACACGACAATTATTTTGAGGCGTGTACAGTACGTACCAAAAATATGAGAGTAAAATACACGTTGTGTGAATGACAGCGCATATTTTACATTGCAGCCTAAGAGAGGTGTTTATAACATTGCTTTGTGTGTATTTTCACACGTATATATGCACATCACGTGGACATACCCTAAGATTCAGCAATAGTAGTCCCATATTAAAGGGGTGTTGCTATCTTGCACTTTGATATCATATTGATAGGATATGCCATCAAAGTGTGAGAGGAGTAGTTTCCAACTATGGACCCACACCTATCTCAGGAACAGGCTCCCCGAAATCATTAGTTCAGAATGCAGGGTAGGTCGCAGTAGCACACAACTCTCTTTTCTACAGGAGTTGTGTACATCTGTACTTGGAACTACCGTAGAACACAATGAAGAGAAGTGACCTATCACACCAATTATACTTGATCCTATTGATATGGCAAAAAGTGCGAGATGGGAAAACTCCTTATAGGGGAAAATTCACATAAGATGGATATGCTGTGGCTTTTAGAGTACAAGACTAGTGTATGAGATTTCAACAAATTTTTAACAAACATTCTGTAGTAATATTCCCTGCAGAAAATGATTTGCAACATAAATTTCTGTGGCAGATTTGTTGCTGATCTTCCACATTCACTTCAGTGTGGCTGTAAAAATAGGCAATGGAATCCACAATCAGTCATGGAAATCGAAATGTAAAAAATCTGCAACAAAGTTTAAAATTGTAGATTACAAACCCATTTTTTTTCTTTTTTTAAATTTTACAGGAAAATCACGAGCAAATCCACAAGTCCTCACAATTGGGTTTAGATTTAGCATCTGAATGTCTCAGCTTATTTTGACTAGACAGTAACATTATCCCGCTGCTCTTTTTCGTGCTCTATATTTATATCATCGTGACACTTAAAGGGGTTTTGCCACGAAGTAAAATTTACATGGGAAGTTTGTAAATTAAATAATAAACATTTTCACCATTCATCATTATTGAAAATTCTGCACCGTTTTTGTCTTAGGTGCTCCGTTGGTGATCCATTGTTTACAGCTCGTCTCCAGGGGACACGACCAGGGCTGAAAGCTCCTCAGTCCTGGTCGCACATGCTCAGACATTACCTCTCCTCCCAGAAAGCTACTGAGTGTTTAAACCTCAGGTGCTGTCACTCTACTGCCATCCTCTGTGCTCCTTAGTAGTTAGTCAAACAGTACAAATAAATTAAAAAAAGAAACCTCAATGAGGTCTGTGCATTAATAAAGAGAAAAAAATCCACAGGTTTGGTTCCTGCAGGGATTTGAACCGTGGACCTTTGTGCCTGGAGGCAAAAGTTTTACCTCTGAGCTACAATGTAGCTACTTACAGTTCTACACATAAACAGACCTTTCTTTGACTAAAGAGAGGAAAGGCCTGGTGATGTCATCCTGCTGGGTCACATGATATGCAATTCAAACAAATCACACACGCCCCCTTCTGAGCACACAGAGCTGAAGAGCTGGAGGTATGAAATGAGATTGTGGCAAAACCCCTTTAAGAAATAAGCAATTTCTCCCAGATGTCAGCCAGTTTGCATTCAGGGGATACACTTTAACTCCTGGATGCAGCCTGGCTGATGCCTGCAGACTTGGCATTCATGATGAACCATTTAAATCTCTTTTTTTTACTATGTCTCTGGTAACTAAGCTCGGATGGCCCACAGTGGGACAGGGGAAACCTCCGGTGGGCCCCTGAGCATGGCAGACCTGAAGATTCTTTTAAACTGCACATATCTCGGAGAGGCAGAAAGGCAGAAATAAAGAGGAAAAAAACAAGAGGCATAAGAGGCATGTACAGTATTGGGGTTGTCCCCAAAATCGACTCCACTAGTTGGGCCCCAGGATAAACTGCTCATGGGCCGCTAGAATGAAATTCCACTGGTGGGTCCTAAACACTCCAGTCCAACATTCCTGGTAATCATTGGGATGCCGTTAAAAAAAACAGTCCCCCAACACATATGAAGACTGATAGCGTAAACATAGAACAAATCTAGTCCACATAGGACTATTTTTTCTCTATTATTCTCCACTGCTACACAATGACATATGTTGTGGAATGTTTTTTTTAAGGGCATCCCAATGGCTACCACACACATAGTAAAAAAAAGGGTACGTCAATGTGGTATAACGCACTGAAGCAGATATAGTAGTGGCAGTGTTGTGATAGCACAACTGTGTTGTTTTTTTCCATTCTACCTAGCTGGGGAGGGCGCAGGCAGCGTGCATCAGGTTAGAGTAATGGAATTGAATTTTTGAAGGTTCGAGGGGCACCATTAGACCTACTTGCCTACAGCACCAAAATGCACTGGTCCACAGCCATAGACTATACAGCCAATATGCTCACATGTTATCAATAAACTGCCGACATAAAATCTAAGTCCTCAATTTATCCAAACTCCTGCTTTGCTTATCCCTACTCACAACAAAGTCACGTGTGACCAGACCTCCAGTGTTTTGCAGAGGTCAGCTGAGGAAGAGAATACAGGCAGTCCCAGACTTACACCATTCCGACTTACATCTGTCCCCAGTTACGAACGGAGACTTATGTGGCATGCTTGAAAAAACTCTGAGATTCTCAGTTCGCATATTTTGATCAAAAGATGTTTAAGCTGCCCACGACTTTCAACGTGATCTCAGATAGGGCAGTCCTATGCTATCTTTACCTCTCAATAGAGCCAATCAGGCCTCTCACTGGGTCAACCGACCTCCTCCGGTCTGTGTGTGTACATGTATAATTACATGTGTGCCGCAGCCCTGCCAGTGGCACCCAGGTTTGCATACGTATTTTCAGCAATGTTTTTGTGTGCAGATAGATAAGTTATACTTGGTGTACATTGATTTTAACCTATATGGGAAGGAAGGGGTGCCTCCATTTTGGGTTTCTGTCCCCGCCCACTCTCACAGGCCGTCCTAAGAAGGGCAGCTTGCAGGTTGGGTGTGTTTTTTATTTTATCTCTCTGAATAATGGAGGTCGGTTGACCCCAGTGAGAGGCCTGATTGGCTCGATTGAGAGGTAAAGATAGCATAGGACTGCCCTATCTGAGATCACGTTGAAAGTCGTGGGCAGCTTAAACATCTTTTGATCACAATATGCGAACCGAGAATCTCAGAGTTTTTTCATGTATGATAGATAGCATAAATGCTTCTTTAGGGATTTCCACGTTATGTGGCATGCTGGCACTTGTAGTTCCATGTTCCACAGCAGATAGTAGTTGTGGAATGACAAGTTTCATCATGACACAGCAGTACAAGAGGTGAGAATTAGGTGAAATCTTCTCAACAGGGGCACAGACAGCAAAACAAATGTAAAAACCCTTCCCTGCACTATCCAAAACTAAAAAACAAACACTTTTGTGCTGCAGTTACATTTAAAAAATATACTTGTTCCAACTTACATACAAAGTCAATGTAAGAACAAACCTACAGTCCCTATTCCATTTGTAACCCGGGGACTGCCTGTATCTTTCTCTGGCAGGAACGGATTATGCTGCCCACCACGCTCAGTGCCAAGGGCAGAGACATTGCCTATCTGAAGGCCACAACTGACTGGAGGCCACTGCTAGCACTGTTGTAATCAGTATTAAAATATAAAATCTCATCCTGTATTGTCAGCAACTAAACATCCCTTCTAATGGACTGAAAAACCTGTGCTGGGCAAGCAGACAGGAAATAATGCCAACCCTGACTATGAAAAGTAACATACATTAAATGAGAAAAAGAGTGCAGCCCTGAAGTGCCTTTCCATAGAAGCTGATGTCTAGTCCTGATCATGGAAAATCTGTGACTTAAAATAAATGTCCACCATGATTTTTGACATGTTTCTGTTAATTATTCTAGAAATATACCTTTTGTCAGCTCCTTTTTTCTGCAGGTCACTGCATAGACTCTTAAAAGGGTTTTTTCACCATGCAGTTCCACAGAGCCACAGCCAGCTTTAGACTTACACATCCTGATCAGACTGTGGGTGGTTCTATGGCAGCGATTGACACATCTGTTTTTAGCTATTCCTGTTACAGTGACATGACTGCAGGAGATTTATAAAGTGTAGTACACAAGGCTGCAGAGCTGCAGAGTGAAAGCTTTTCATTTAGTAAGGTAAACAAATTCCATTGCTTGAGATAAGACTCAGCAGGGAGTGACTCACCATGGACAAACTGACTGACCAATGGTAGTTTTGGTCAATGAGAGATAAATGAGAGCATGGAGAGATGGCGAGAGGTGGTTGGCAACCAGAGAAACTTGTGTACTCTAAGAGGAGATAAAATCTTCTTTACATGTATGATCATCTCAACATACCCAGGGATTAACAGCTCTTTTAGCTTAACAGTCAATTCAGCTGTGGTGCACGGAAACGGAAGTAGTAGTTTCATCCGACCTCAAGTAATCAGCATTAAAAAAAAAAAATCCAACATCCGCTACGTTTAAGGCTTTTTGCTGAAACGAGTCAGCTCTGTTTTTTTGTCATGTTACTGATGCTTTGAAAGAACACCTGTATCCTGTTTTAAAATGACTGAGTAAAAGTCAAGTTTTACTTATACTTACCTGACACCCTCCATGCTTGCTGCGGATGCTGGATAACATCCTCTTTATCCGCCAAACAAAGCAAAATCAAAAAAGCAATGTATTTGGTAATAGTCTTCATTTACCTTTCCCTACGTGTTAAAAGCCAATCTTTGTGGTGTGAAAACCCCCTTTAATTATTGAATTCATTTCTATAGCACTAACATATTCCGTACAGAGATTATCATATACCACTGGTGCTCACAATAATAATTCAAAAGTTATCATCCTACTAGTATTTCTGGAGTGTGGAAGAAAACCAACATACAAAACTCCATACAGATATTGCCCTTGGTCAAATATGAAACCAGAAACCCAGCACTGCAAGGCAACATGATTAACCACTAAGCCACCACGCTGCCCACTTATATGATGAAATTGTGGCTGCTTTCAACTATTACTAAAGGAAGTTTAGGAGCTTACATTGAACTCAGTAAATTAACACAATGCAGTAAGATGTTTAGCTCCCAGTAGTGGTGACTGCAGGAATCCAGAATGTTACCATTTTCCTATCTCTTTACAAAGAACTTGGAGCTCCAAGCTTTATGCTGGGCCTAACAATGTCCTAATTATTTAAAAAATTCCATTTATTTTGTTTTAGCTTGTTTAAATTCACATATTATAATTATATAAAATATGAGTGTCAGTATACGTTCGTCTGGGCAGTCTTCCACCTGTTTAGCACAACGACCTGCGAGGGTTAATAAGTCTAGCCTGGGACCACACCCAGGGAGAGGTGCTGCTCCTGAGCCAGGAGTGACAGCTCTGCAGCCTCTCCCAACTGAGAGTGTGTCTCTCAGGACCAATCGGAGGGCCCGAACGCCGCACCAATCAGCTGTGGGGGCGGTGTCCGGGCAGACATCTTAAACCTCCTCATTCCCTCCAGGCTTTACCTGAGCCTTGCTGTTTCCTGTCTTTCCTGTTTGTTGTTGTTCTCCTGGATTTCTGACCTCGGCCTGTTTCTTGACCTCGCTTGTTGCCTCTGATTTTGTACTGCGCTCCTGACCGTGTTTGGACCCCTGCTTGTTTCTGACTATTCTTTTTGCTTACGTTTCTTGGCATATACGTTCCCGTACGTTTACCGACCCGGACTGTTTGACCTTGTGTTTCCCTGATGGCCCTGCACGTAGTAGTGTAGGGACTGTCGCCCAGTTGGCGTCTGCCGCCTAGGGCAGCACGGCAAGTAGGTAGGGAC
The DNA here is from genome assembly GCA_025379985.1 of Phyllomedusa bahiana. Classification (NCBI taxonomy): domain Eukaryota; kingdom Metazoa; phylum Chordata; class Amphibia; order Anura; family Hylidae; genus Phyllomedusa; species Phyllomedusa bahiana. The sequence continues at coordinate 46,797 of JAODAL010000085.1, read as the reverse complement.
AGTGGGCTGGGTGGCAGTCAGGCAGTCAGTGACAATGAGCAATTTAAATCACTGAGAAAAATAATCACCCCACGTAAATTCAAAAAACAAAAAAGAAAAAAAGACAAATTACCGTATTTTTCGGACTTTAAGATGCACTGGATCATAAGACGCACCCACCGTATTTTTCGGACTTTAGGACGCACTGGACCATAAGACACACCTACCGTATTTTTCGGACCTTAAGATGTACCACAATTTTCCTCTCAAATTTGGGGGGAAAAAAGTGCGTCTTATAGTCTGAAAAATATGGTAGGCCTGTTTTACACAGCAGTATTTTGGTCAGTATTCGGCACCAGTATTTATAAGCCAAAACCAGGAGTGGAACCTACAAAGAAAAATAAGAATGGAAAGATCTGCATCTCTTCCACATTTCGCACCCACTCCTAGGTTTGGCTTGCAAATACTGAATAAAATACTGCAATATAAAAAGTGGCCTTAAGCTTGTAATATATATTTCGAGTCATGGGTCGGTGGTTTGATAATAAAACTGTGCAATGTCATTGAAGCTTTGTGTCATGTTTATAGATACTCCGCTTCTTCTGTACCTAGCGAGGCAGCAGGTTAACATTTTGCTTCAGATGCTGCTGAACATGTTATACCTGGGTACGTCATCCCCACAGCCTTAGAGACATATTTGGATTGTATGTACTCTAGTCTTTGTTTAGGGAGAAGTGTCTTAAATCTATGCAATGTTGTAATCTCTGCCTGTCTATCTGAACTATGCATAATGGCTTCATCTCCGCCTAGTTGTAGTAAAGAGATGAAGAATTATTAGAGGCCTCCTTATTATAAATTTGAAGCTGAATCCGACATTTCAACATAAAAACAGTTATATTATCAGAATTTATTAGAATTAAAGGCCAGGTTTACACGTGGCGGCTTGTCATGTAGCCAAGGTTCGGTGGTAATGTGACCAAAAACTGTATTGAATTGCAAGTGTCTTCACTGTTAAAGGGATGTCGCTATCTTGTAAAATCCTTTCAGAGGCTAGCTCATAACTCGCTATGAGCAGGCCTCAGAAAATGGGGTGATGGCCATGCTTGTGCAGGTTCGTGTTTATAAGAGTTCCAAATATACCTGAGCACACATATTCAGAACTCTCATAGAAATGAAAAGGGAGAACTACACAAGTGTGGCCATCTCCCCGTTCTCTGGGGCCGGCTTGTAGTGGTTTACAAGCTGACCTCATAGAGGATTTTACGATATAGCAAAACCTCTTTGAAGGGAGTGTGTCATCAGAACATGACCAATTGTTTAACTTGTGTTCTAATGTTAAACACATTTTTGGTTGTGTTTTTTTCATATTGCTATCAATGTTTAAAAAGAAAAACCCTGAAATCTTGCAGTTTTCACTTTGGCCACGATTGGTTATATGGTAATCCGGTAGCCTAACAAAGGCTTCTGGGTTGCCTGTGACATCAGATTGACTTCTACAATACGTAGTAGTACAGAAATGTACTACTATGTATTGTAGCAGTGATAATAGATAACTGAGTGTAGTCCCTTACAGAGACAAGTAAAATAATAGTAAACGTAAAAAAAATGAATAAAAAGTGATCAGAAAGTCATATAAAATCCAAAGTAGTACCGATGAAAGCTTCAGTTTGTCCCAAACAAAAAGCCCTTTAACAACTCCATATATATATGTATACATATATATATATACAGTATGTATATATATATATATATATATATATATATATATATATATATATCTGGTTATTAGACGATAGCGATGAATAAATATTGTTTTACACAATAAAACACTTTAAAACAAAAAAAAGTGCTACAGCATAAAGAAATATAAAGGTAAATTGGGTATCCCATAATTGTTTTGACCCACAAAGTAAAACTAACATGTCACGTGTACTACAGGGAGAGTGCTATTAAAGATAAAAATAAAAAACGCTACCATGGTTCCAGTATTTTCTTCATCCTGCCTCCCAAAAAAGTGGATTTAAAGGCAATCAAAGAGTCTTGTCCCCTAAAAAATGGTTCCAAAGAAAACATCAATTCATCCCACAAAAAAGAAGCCCCTACAAAGCTCCGTACACAAAAAAAAAACAAAAAAAACATAGCTTTCAGACTATGCCTCAATGCTAAAACAACTGTGAAACACAGTGGGTTCACAATGTACTATACTCTGTGGGGTGTTTCCAAAATGGAGTGACTTCTGGAAGGTTTCACCTGTTCTGGTACTTTGGGGGCTTTGCAAAAGTGACATGGCGAGCACCAAAATCTGCATTCCTCAAGCCAAAAAGCGCTCCCTCCCTTGTATGCTGTGCCATGCAGGCAACAACAGTTTACACCCACATATAGGGTATTGCCATACTCTGAAGTAATTGCGTAAAAAAAAACACAGAACCTAGGAGATAACCCCTTGGTTAATTTAGTTTTTTTCTGTGATTGAAGTAATTGCGTAACAAATTTTGGGCTGCTTTTTTCCTAAGATTCCTTGTGAAAATAAAACATTTTTAGCTAAAACTGCATATCATTGGAAAAAGTAAATTTTTCCATTTTCACAGCCTAATTAGTGAAACACCTGTGCGGTCAATATACTTACTAGACCTCTGGATATTTTCCTTGAGGAGTGTAGTTGTCCAAATGAGGTCTTTTTAGGGGTATTTATTAAGTTTTCGCACATTATGGTGTCTGCAAATCTGTAATTGTAAAAAACACCACAATTTTTTTGGGCGATGTTCACAGCTTGATTGCTGGACTAAATTTAACCCAGAAGCTGGCAACTCTGGCCTTTATGCTAACTGGGAAAAATTGACAGGTGCAGCTAATTGTAGAGCAAAAGCTCACATACCCCACTGCTAGGTGAACTATTAGATGATAAAAAACTGCATACCAACTTGACACTTGTTCACACCAACATGTAGAAAAGCCACAGTATAATGCATGGGGAGATTGCACTAATGCAAAAATACCAATAAAACAACCACTCCCACACATACCCTTAGTGCATGAGGGGGGTGGTTGCTGGTACTACAATTGCATACAAATAAGGCGATACAGAAGGGTGGCATAAATACAGAAAGTGCTGGGCAGCCCTAATCTAATAGTATGGGCATCACTAATAGGCTGTAAGCCAGCAAGGTGCACTACACCTATCTGTAGATGCTGGTTATAAACTATTGTGTGTGGTATAGCTGTCTTACATGCACAATTTTTTGAAGTGTTAAAATGGCAAATGTTTCAACATGTTCACGATATTTTGATTTTTTTTTACAAATAAGCAAGCATTGTATGGACCAAAATTTATTACTAACTTAAAGCAGATTGTGTCACGAGGAAACAGTCTCTGAATTACGTGGATAAGTTAAAGTATCAAAAAGTTATTCCCACAAAAAGTGACAGGACAGATTTGAAAAATGGGGCTCTGTCATAAAGGTCAAAACTGTCTGCCATAAGCAATTATACTGCTTGAAGCTTGTTGCATATCCGTGAACTTGGTCTTATAAATATATAATATCTTAGTAGCAAACAAAATCTAACTGTATAGGCAGACTCAGAATTTAATCCCAATATGTACTCCTCATCAGCTATAGAGTTACTCATTATACAATATTTTTTTTATCAGCCTTCTCTTGTCTAGCTCAGTATTCTGTAGTGTGTTTGCATTATGAGCCCGGACGATCTGGATGGATAGCCTGGCTGAATGTAAATTTCTAACTTATCTTAGAAGTCATCTTTCCTGCACTCCTCCTTACATTGTTCATGTATTATATCAAAAAGTGATTAATTGTAGAGCCAGTGCTGTGCCCATGGTTTCTAGAGGGCAGTTAGTCCATTGTGGTCACTGTGATTCGCTTAAAAGGTGCTGTGAATAGGCAGCACATATATAGATCATGGCCCCCAGATTAAACTAAACTGGTAGACCAGGGAAAACATGGCCACCAGATGGTCTGTAGCTTATAAGGAAATGAGGTCCATACCAGTGGAGATCATGTAGAGGGTAACTATGTGCAGGGAGAGGCCAGGACACTGGAAATTATAGCTCCAAATAAGGAATGCAAAAGCAACACCCAGGGTCACAAAGCTGAGATAAGCATTTGGAAAAGCGATGAAGACAAAGTATATGGAAAAACTTAAATGCTCTTCCTGTAGTTGAAATCAGGAATCCTTCACACAAAACTCCAGTTTAGTCCAACCTTATAATACTTTGTTAGGACTTTGTACAAGCAGTAACATCCTTCACTGGTCAAATACCCTAGTGGAACTGAAAGTATAAGGCTATGTCTACACAGCACAGATTTTCCATCAGATTTTCGGCGGTTTTGATATTTTGAAACCGCTGAAAATCTGACAGAAAACCGTCCATATAGGCTTTAATCCAAAAAACAAACTGTAGTCTACACAGGTCATTTTTTTCCGATCTTCTTACAAAGCCACCGGGCACCGGCGGTTTTAGGAATATGTTGTAAAATCCACTGTAGTCCAGGAGAAAATTTACTATTGAAGTCTATGTAAACCTCCGGACAGTTTTTGGGCAGTTTTTAGACATTTTTTTGTGCAGTTCTTCTGAAAAAATGTTCAGGTGTTTAAACATGGCATATGAATTTTGCATACATTTAAAAACCAGTGAAAACTGCCTGAACAACCGCCCTAAAAACCACACCAAAAATATCAACAAAAAACTAAAAAGCACCCAAAAAACTGTTTGGAAATCCAGCCGCTTTGGACAAAAAGCTGACAAAATACTGAGGTTCAAAGCAATTTTTAGAATTTAGTTTCCAACGTGTTTTTTGTTCTATACTTTGTGGCTCTAGCCTAATTGTAAAAATAAAGGTTTTAAAATATAAAGTAAATCAAAAAGTAGTACTAGTGTAAAACACCCCTCTTTTGCAATTTTACAAATAAAAAAGTAAATACTTTTTTCCACAATAAACTAAGGTGCGTCTTATGTTCTCGTGCGGCTGGAAAAAACATTGGGCGACATGTCCCAATACAAATGAGCCATAGTTTTGGTATATTTTGCCCCCAAAAAACTTTTGACGCCACTGTGCGCCTCCATAACGCAATGCGCATATCGTGGCTCATTACATACACTAGTAATGATACGTTATGTGCCTCCGTAACGTAATTTGCCTCGATAGGCCATTTTAGACGCATTAAATTTACTATGCAAAGTATACCATACACCAGATTTTTGAAAGGATCGTACTTTCAAGCGTACTTTACGCAGATTAAACCCGCCTTAAAACTGCAGTGGCGACGCCAATTTTTGGACGTGTTGCCCACTATGAGTATATATGTGAATAGCCATAGGAAAAATATGGTATTTGCTAGTGAGTTGCAGACATTACCAGTTTTAGTAGAAAGCCTGACTGCAGTACTCAAATCCACTGTAGACGAGGCTTCATTAGTTCTTGTGCCTACCAAGCAGAACTGCTTATTATAAGGTCAATACTTATAAAGACAATCTGTTAAAATCTCATGTGGGGTGGAGAAGGATGATCAACAGTCCGAATCACTGATCTGTGAAGTCCGACACCTGAGCCCTGAAGGAATAGATGCTCTTTATGACCGTTTGATTATACTACCAATGTAGCAGAGCTTAGTTGGTCAATTGATACTACTCATCAAAATTTCTCGTGTATAATTTTCACCAGATTGGAGGTAATGCTACTGAATTGTAACAAAACTGCATAGCTTTAATTTTATAAAAAATAAGAATTATTTTCCAAAACATTGGGATACATTCACACAGGTTGTAAAACTCACACCAAACCTGCTTAAAAATTTCCACCACTTTTCTGTTTCTGCACAATCTTGGGTTACATTCACACAGGTTATAAAACTCACAGCAAATCTGCCTAAAAATTTCCACCACTTTTCTGTTTTAGTACAATCTTGGGTGGTTGAGTAGGTTGCATCATATGTTCCATGACTGGGCAACCTCTACCCTGCAAATTTCAATTGATTTAGTTTGGGGCAGATCAAGCTTGATAAATCTTTTCCAAACTACTTTGCTCAGAGACAGTGCAAATTTCTTATTAGGACGTTTTCCTAAGAGATGTGTTGGCTCACTTGGGACATTCAGCTACTAGCTACGGCTGAGAGCTATGACCAATGTATGGTGCTGACTGAAATCAAAGATGAGTTAGTTGCTCATTGATTTTAAAAGGCTTATCTTGTAGCTATGCTGCAGGGAAAATGGGCAATTACACTGCAGTCTCCATATTGCAAGGAGCTGATTCTAAATACTCCCAGCTGAAAACCAAAGACTTGTAAATCTGAATCAGCAATGAAATGAGAAAAGGCTTTGTCCAAACTGGACAGACAACTCCTCAAAGGTGGCTAAACATGTAACTAATATTTATCCTGTATAATTGATAATAAGCCCTTGCCCTATTTCCCAGCATTTGCATGACCACATCTCTGTCTATCGTCTTGGTACGGCGTCTGTCTTTATGTCAGCTGACCACAACCTACAATTTTGAGCTTCTCCATTGGAGTTTGAGGAATATGCAAAATTCATCAAAATTACTGTAAGACAGAGTATTCTTTCTTGGAAAACCATACAATCTGAATCATTTCCTAATTTTTAGTGGAGAATGTTGGTCCATATATTAAATGAAAACATTTGTCTTATGTGTGTCCCCAGCTAAGGAGTGTACAATGCATTAAAAAGAGGCATGATTTAGTCATATAAATTACTGAATGGGCTCTGGATTACTTCCAGAATTCATTGTCTGTGAACACAGTTTACCGTGCAATCTACAAACACTATTTAAAGCTCTATCATGCAAAGAAGAAGCCATATATCAGCACAATCCAGAAATTCTGCCATCTTCTCTCGGCCAAAGGCTATTTTAAATAAAAAACTTTTCTGTGGTCAGATTAATTAAAATGTAAAATTCTTCATGGGAACCATGCATGCCATGTCCTGCAGATTCAAGAGGAGAGGGACTATCCAGTTTGTTATCAAAGACTGCATCTCTTATGGTACAGGGTTGCATTATTGCCTATAGGATGGGCAGCTTATACATCTGAAAGGGGTTGTCTCGCTACAAAGATTAGCTTTCAACATGTAGGGAACAGTAACTGAAGACGTTTTTCAAATATATTGCTTTGTTCATTTTTTTTTTTGTTATGGAGATAAAAGTGATTTTATCCCCTTCTGAGTTCTCTCTGGTTCCCCTAGTGACCAACCTGTGTACTTCTCCCCCCCCCCCAGCTGTTTGTTCTATCGGAAAGCAGGGAGTGACGTCAACACACAGGTTGCAGCCGGCAGTGAGAGCTGGTGTGTTATCTTATCTTTCAGACAAAAGACAGTAATTACTACTGTTTACTTTAGCTCACCAGCTTCTTCTGTCCTGGTAGAAGGTAATTTAGCTAATCTAGACTAATAAACAGAGAAGTCTGAATACACTGAGCTCATATGCTAATTACAGACAGTTTGACCAGGAAGTGACAGAGCAAAGCAGCATTATTTCATTCATACATTCTATGAAATTATGAGACACTATTAATGTTGATCAGTATAAAGACGTTTTAGACTAACATATGCTCCCATCCAGGCAACGTCTCTTTCAGAGAAGGCCCTGCATATTTTATTAAGGCAATGCTAAACCATGCACTGCATCCATTACAACAGTATGGCTTTCGTGAAGAGGAATCTGGCTGCTAAACTGGCCACAAACAGCACAGACCTTTCACCAATAGAAAACAGTTGCCGCACTATGACAGGACAAATCTGGTAAAGAAGACCCATAATTGTTGAGCAGCTGGAACCCGACAACAGACAAGAATGGGAGAATGTTCCTCTCCAAAACTCTAAGCAAATGTTCTCCTTACTCAAATTTTTACAGAAGGTTGTGAAAAAAAGAGGGGATGCTACGTAATGAAAGACATAGTCCTAACTTTTTGGAGATGTGTTGCTGCCACCAGTTTCTTAATGAGTATTTTTTTTCAAATGAAATGGAAAAATGTGTAATTTTCAGGTTCTGATCTGTGTACAATGTCCTGTTGTGAATAAAATATGGCTTTTAGAGATTTCTAAATTCTTGCTTTCTTTGCATTTTACACAGAGCCCAAACTTTTATAGAAATGGGCTTGTATTTACAAATATTTGCTGCTACAGATAAGTTGGGAATAATGATGTACCGTATATACTCGAGTATAAGCTGACCCCAACATAAGCCGAGGCACCTACTTTTGCACAAAAAACTAGGAAAACTTATTGTCTCGAGTATAAGCCTAGGGTGAGAAATGCAGCAGCTACTGGTAAATTTCAAAAGCAAAAAATAGATACCAATAAAATTACATAGGCAGGTATAGGCAGTTTAATGCCCCATAGGCAGGTATAGGCAGTTTAATGCCTCATTGGCAGGTATAGGCAGTTTAATGTCCCTCATAGGCAGGTATAGGCAGTTTAATGTCCCTCATAGGCAGGTATAGGCAAGTATATGTCCCCAATAGCAGGTATAGGCTATTATAGGCAGTTATATGTCCCCTATAGGCAGGTATAGGCATTTATAGCCAGGTAATTGTCCCCAATATGAAGGTATAGGCATTTAAAGGCAGGTAATTGTCCCCAATATGCAGGTATAGGCATTTATAGCTAGGTAATTGTCACCAATATGCAGGTATAGGCATTTATAGGCAGGTAATTGTCCCCCAAGGCAGATATAGGAAAAAACAAAGTATGCAAGTACTTACCTCAATCCCCCGCTGCTTCGCTTCCCTCGCTGCTCTGTCTTCTTGCCAGCACAGAGAGTGTGATGTCATCAGGCCGCGCAGGCAGCCTGATATACTGGACAGCTGCAGACCTGCGGCTGTCTGGAGTCCACTGCAGAGCAGGGAGAGCTCGCTCTCTGCTCCGCAGTGGTATATTCAACTGTATGCGCTCCCAGAGGAGTCGCATACAGGGGAAGAGATCGCTGACAGTGCTTGGGTCACGGCAGTGCCCGAACGCTGTCAGGTACTCGGCCTTCAGTTATATGTGCTCCCTGAGGAGTCACGTATAGCTGAAGCGTCCCTGTCAGTGCACGGGCCATCGCAGCGCCCGAGCGCCGACAGTGACTCGAGTATGAGCCGAAATCGGATTTTTTCAGCACATTTTTTTGCTGAAAAACTCGGCTTATACTCGAGTATATATGGTAAACATTCAGACCAGAGTCATTCTTTTTCTTTTTTTTCTCCATCTAGCTCAGACTGATATGATCATTTATCCTCACAACTGCAGAGTTCCTAACTAGATATCTTTAGGCTCTCACTTCTGCAACTACCCACAGCCTTTATAGCAATACTAGTGGCTGAGGCAGTTAGAGACCTCAGCACTGTGCCCTTTTAACTGCACAATACAGAACATCAGCAAATAAATATTTCTGTACAGCACTGTCAAGTTGGTACTTTAAGGAAAAAACATCAAAAGTCTGTTTCATCATTACATTCTTATTAAGCTCATCAGATAGTTTGTTAAACTGCTTTTACTGCTATACATCCTTATCGAAGTATCAGATATCTCTCACACAGCTTTCCTTGAGACAAATGCAGTGTCTTCTACAACAAAGAGATTCAAGGCATTCCTCCTCCCCTCAGATAATACAGAGGAAAGTTTGCAAATGTGTCATATCAGCTAATGCTTCATACGTACATGCAAATTATAACTTGTCTCTTAGCAACCACCAATTAACCAATCATGTAGTGATAAAATAGTCATGTGATTAAAAAAGTTCTATTAGAATGTAATGTACTGTGATTAAATCAGATTCATGTCCTAAACGGAAGGTGTTGGTCATGTTTCTCGAGCTCTGGCTGCCGGCAGCAATAATAACAATATAATTCGGAGGAGGCATTTAATTGGATAAGGAGTGGAACAAAGATAATTTCCACACCTGATTTAATCATCTTGACAGCACCATATGATTTATAGTTAATTGCTTCATAGTAACATCACTGGGGTCTAGGGCAAAGAAGGGTTTAATATCTGCAACTCTGTTGATTTAAGGCACTGAGTTGGTTAATGTTTGTGTCACTGGTGGATTGGGACAGAGAAGGGGTTTAGGATTAGCATCCTTGGTTCTCAGGAACAGAAGAGGTTTATTACACCATCTCAGGTGGTTGAGGGTAAAGGATTAAAGGGGTTTTCTCACCATTCACAAAGTGGCTCTAGTGATTAGCATATTAGCTTCACTGTAACCAGCTGAGACATTACAAATACATAGGTACAGGAATTAAATCTGCAGTAAACAAAGCTACAAGTGCTGTGAGGAGTGAAAACAATTGTTTATCTGTAAACAACAGCTAATCTTGTTAGAGATAGAGGGGGCCATGTATGAATGAGGCTGTGGCAGAAGTCTGGTGTCTTTTCAGGCCAAGATCTAGCGCAGCCCCATTCGCTATATTTTTAAAACGGCCACACTCCGATATTAGGTACATTACAGAGCGCTTGCAGCACTTTGTAATGTCCCTGAGATCGGGGGGCGTGCTGGAGGTGTGTTGCACTAGAACAGTACAAAGCAATACATTTATAGCTTCAGTATGGCAAATCCAGTCACATTACTGCTGGAACAGGTAAACCACTTTCAAAGTGGTTTACCTGAGCCAGAATTGTTGTTTCTGTGCTAGAATGCGTCTGATTTATGACCCACAGTAGACCGGGTACATAGATTCAGGCGCATTCTAAACTATTATTATGCGTTTAAAAATTGTCGTCTAAACGCCAAAAATCATACATGTCGCCCTTAGTGTCTGCTCCAGAATGATTTTGGTCATGGTAACATCACTCCCTGCTCTCTGTCTAATCAGGAAGGGGAAGCAGGAAGGTAACCAGATAAACCTGTGTGCACTCAGAGCAGATAAAATCTTCTTATTTCCTGACCATGGTAAAATCAAAAGACTAATGTATTTGGAAAAAGTCTTCAATTACCTGTCCGTACATGTTGAGGGCTAATCTTTGTAGTGAGAAACCCCTTTAATGCCAGCATCCCTGGTAGCATAGGGCAACCAAGAGGATAATATTTCGTGGTTCAATTAAGGCTTCTGAATCTTTTTGAAATAGGTTCATTCACTTGTATTTTCCAGACAGAATGTTTATAGAATATACAAAAGTTCAGATAAAGTAATGTAAGTCTTTGCTCATGGTAAACTCATTGCATTGGATTATAAGGCTAAGCATCAGACAAGTATATATACAGGCCGTCCCCAACTTACACCGTTCTGACTTACATCTGTCCCCTAGTTACATACGGAGACTTATGGGGCATGCTGGCACTTGTAGTTCCATGTTCAACAGCACATAGTAGCTGTGGAATGACAAGTTCCAGCATGCCACAGCATCAAATGAGGTTAAATCTTCTTAACAGAGGCACAGACAGCAAAACAAATGTAAAAACCCTTCCCTGCACGATCCAAAACTAAAAACGAAACCTTTTGTGCCGGAGTCACATTTAATACATATACCTGTTCGGACTTACATACAAATTCAACTTAAAGACAAACCTACAGTCCCTATCTTGTTCATAACCCGGGGACTGTCTGTATATAACTTGTCACTTTTAGGGTATGTTCGCACGATGTATTGCGGCGCGTACAGTATGCGCCGCAATACATTGTGTGTTTCGGGAGCTTGCGCTGATCAGTGAGTAATCCCGAGGCGTGGGGTGGCTGGCAGCCCGCTGGCCCCATAGACACAATACGGGCGAGGCGTAATCAATAGTTCTCTATGAGAGCTATGGATTACCGTAATTACGGCATGTGAACATACCCTTAGGGCTGATGCAAAAAAGCAGTTTTTCATCTAACATTATCTTTATAAAATGTGATATCTCTTTCGGAGACAAATGAAAGCTTTGTTTAACTATGAAGGTTTTTTCCTTTTCCAGCACCTCTACTGATTCTTATGTATATGATGCCCGATAACCTCATATATAATACCCAGCTGTGGGGTAACGCAGCATTATTTGCCAGCCCGTCTCAAATGATTCACCCATTCAGGACTGATTCACCCAGGACTGTGTCCTACACTCCCCATGAGTCTGATTTACAGACCTGTAGGCATTGTAAGAGCTGTGCCCTGCATCTTTAGCACTTCACAACTGCTATGATTAACATATGTCAAAGCAATCTTGAAAACAGGTGGCATAAAGGTATCTTCTTTTTAAAGTGATTTCTGGGAAAAGAAGAAAACTAAATAGATAAACTACATGTCTTAATGAAAAAATTCCTAAATATCTTTAATTAGAAAAGTCTGTTTGTTTTTTCTAGGGGATAATCATTATTGAAGAACAAAATGGCCGCCTAGCTCTTTTCTCAGCAGAAACCTGTCCTACAGGAAGTAGGACAGGCTCTGAGTTACTTCCTGGTTAGGCTCACTGGCATCACTGAGCATGTGTGCTGTGTTCAGTCAGTCTGACAGACTTGTGGTATGAGGGACGGTTTTGCAGTGAGGAATATACACTCACCGGCCACTTTATTAGGTACACCATGCTAGTAACGGGTTGGACCCCCTTTTGCCTTCAGAACTGCCTCAATTCTTCGTGGCATAGATTCCACAAGCTGTTGCAACGATGCTAAAATTTGGTACCAAGGGGCCCAAAGAGTCCCAAAGAAAAATATTCCCCACACCATGACACCACCACCACCAGCCTGAACCGTTGATACAAGGCAGGATGGATCCATGCTTTCATGTTGTTGACGCCAAATTCTGACCCTACCATCCGAATGTCGCAGCAGAAATCGAGACTCATCAGACCAGGCAACGTTTTTCCAATCTTCTACTGTCCAATTTCGATGAGCTTGGGCAAATTGGAGCCTCAGTTTCCTGTTCTTTAGCTGAAAGGAGTGGCACCCGTGTGGTCTTCTGCTGCTGTAGCCTATCTGCCTCAAAGTTCGCCGTACTGTGCGTTCAGAGATGCTCTTCTGCCACCTTGTTGTAACGTGGCTATTTGAGTCACTGTTGCCTTTCTATCAGCTCGAACCAGTCTGCCCATTCTCCTTTGACCTCTGGCATCAACAAGGCATTTCCGCCCACAGGACTGCCGCTCACTGGATGTTTTTTAGAGATGGTTGTGCGTGAAAATCCCAGGAGATCAGCAGTTTCTGAAATACTCAGACCAGCCCTTCTGGCACCAACAACCATGCCACGTTCAAAGGCACTCAAATCACCTTTCTTCCCCATACTGATGCTCGGTTTGAACTGCAGGAGATTGTCTTGACCATGTCTACATGCCTAAATGCACTGAGTTGCCGCCATGTGATTGGCTGATTAGAAATTAAGTGTTAACGAGCAGTTGGACAGGTGTACCTAATAAAGTGGCCGGTGAGTGTATAGAATCTATAGCTCAGCTGGGAGGAAGCGGCTGTTGTGGGACATGTAGTTTTCATACAGCAACTGTAGCTCCGTTCACCAGGCCAGTGAGGAGAAAGATCCAGCATGGCGATAATATGTCATATAACAATGTCTATAAGTGGTTCACACACTGGATTGTGACAGATATTTACTGATCATCTTTAGCATTACTGCACTGTGTATTCTTATTTTTTGGGTTTCTCACACAGCCCCTTTAAGGATCTTTTTCCATTTTCCCTATAAAAATCCAAAGGAGAACCATGCCATGACCATGTGATACTAATCCAGACAATCCTCCTTTAGGCTCAAGCTTAAACACAACAATGGACCAAAAAATTCCACAAAAGGCAACCCTATATGGTGCTGACTTTGGAGCCAACCACTTCCTGCTATATATTTTGTAATGGGTTCATTCATTAACAATATCATATCTTTTTGATATAGCCTATATATTAGGGGCAAACGCAGGCAGAAGATAATCCCTGTGCAACAACAGTCTATGGGCATCTTGCTATCCCAAATCTCATGGTAGGGCGTCCTCTTATGTCTCTTTATCAATCTATCAGTAATTGTTAGCCAGGAAATTGAGTTTTTTCGTCGTCTTCCCATACAATCAATTGTATGAGCTGATGGCAAAGAAACGAGCCCACGTTTTTTGCGCAAAGCGTAAAAAAAAAAGGAAGTAGAGCATTGGAAAAAAAAAGTCGACTTTCGGACGCTTTTTGTCCAATGCATTGTAGACCTAGCCTAAGAAGCCGCTTTAAGGTAACATTTGGCGCCTTATGTACTAGAAGAAAATGTACTGCTCAATTAAAGGGGTGTTCCCATGTTATAATATAGACATGAAAAGGTTAAAAAAAAGTGTGTAAAAAACATTTTCTTATTTCATATGTATTTAAATTGAATTGAAATTAAATTGAAATTCTGTACCATTTCCAGGCTGTATTGTGCACAGCTTGTATCTAGGGGATGCAACCAGTGCTGGTTGCTGCATTGCTTGTTGTGCTTGCATATTATGATGTTCCGAGTCCAGCCACCTGGTTTGTTTTTCTAACTTTTTTATTCTATATGTTTTTTGATTGGTGGATAGAATTGTCTATGTCTGTTAGTAGAGAAGATTATTGGTATTTCTATTTGTCATTTATGTGGAAATAATGTGATTGGTTGAGGCCCTCATATTGGTACCTCCTTTTAGGGTTATATATGGTGATTGTATTGCAGTTAAAGGGTTTGTCTCGCTACAAACAATAGCTTTCAAAATATAGGGAACACTAAATTAAGACGTTTTCCAAATATATTGCGTTGTTCATCTTTTTTTTTATTAGGAACTACAAGTGATTTTATCACCTTCTGTGCTCTCCCTGGTTCCCCAAGTGACCGACCTGTGTACTCTTTATCCCTTGCTGTTTGTTCTATCTGATAGCAGGGAGTGACGTCATCACACAGGTTGTGGCTGGCAGTGTGAAAGCTTGTGTGTTATCTGATCTTTCAGACAAAAGACTAATTACTCTACTGATTACATTAGCTCAGAAGCTTCTCTGGACCTCAGAGAAGGTAATTTATTTAATCTAGACTGATAAAGAGAGAAGTCTGAATACACAGAGCTCATATGCTAATTACAGACAGCTTGACCAGGAAGTGACAGAGCAAAGCAGCATTATTTCATTCATGCATCCTATGAAACTTCGAGATGAGACAACCCCTTTAAATTATGCTTGATAAAGACTCAGTTTGGTGAGACGAAACATTGCCTGTTTGTACTGGGATTCTACCTTAAATAAAGGAACACCTGTGCTGATGCCTTCTTTTGGATTTATTCACGAAGTCTTGAGGTGAGAGATGGTGCTCCTCTCACATTGGCGGTCTGTTGCACTGATTGGTGTTGCTGTAACGGACATGGAGGGAGCACAGTGCTGTCCAAGCATATATATTTCTTACTGGTCTTATACAAGTCCACAAACCAGAAAGGGCCAAGCTTGACCAATGCCAGATAAACTCCAAATTTCACAACATTTGGAAAAGAGCCCTATTGCTTTAGCTTTTAACACATGTAATGGTAGCCTGTCATTATGTAATATATTGTATTAATTGTACATGCTGTATATCCACGCATTACTTAATACTCAAAATATTAATAATTAGCCCTAAATAATTTGTCCCTTTTACTCGTCCTAATACACATTAACGGTAAAAGCGAGAAATGATAACTGCCAACACATTATGTGACAGGGCAAAATGCTATGAGACCATGTTTGCTGATTTATAATAACAATTTACCGTGCTGTGCGGTATATAATTGTTACATCCTTTAAATGTTTCCTGCTCTCTCAGTATTTAGACAGATGTTCTTAATTAAAGGCAATTTGTCTCTGGATATTTTTTACATTTTATCTTTTCAAATCTACAGTTCTTTTATATAGTGAGGTTAAAGCCAAATCAAATAATACATTTTTGCATTCTCTCGAACTCTTCAGATCACATTGGCAATGATGTTTTAGCAATTTGATAAGGAGCAAATTATTCCTTTTACCACTCTCAAGAGTAGTCGGAGTCCTCAATGACATTTTATAAAAACCCATGGACCTTTACTACCTAAAATTTAAAAATGCTTAAAAAAATCATATACGTTCCAAATGGACTGAATGGAGTTATTAGTAAGTCAAAGACACGCCAAGTCAAAGCTACATCAATTCTTTAAAAACACCAGTGGGCGGGGACAGAAACACAAAATGGAAGCACCCCTTCCTTCCCATATAGGTTAAAATCAATGTACACCAAGTATAACATATGTTTCTGCACACAAAAACATTTCTGAAAGAACGTATGCAAACCTGGGTGCCACTGGCAGGGCCCACTCTCACAGGCTGACATAAGAAGGGCCGCTTGCAGGTTGGGTGCTTTTTATTTTTTTTCTCTGAATAATGGAGGTCGGTTGACCCAGCGAGAGGCCAGATTGGCTCGATTGAGAGGTAAAGATAGGATAGGACAGCCCGATTTTGAGATCACGTTGAAAGTCGTGGGCAGCTTAAACATCTTTTTGATCAAAATATGCGCACCGCGAGTCTCAAATTTTTTTCATGTAGGATAGAGAGCATAATTGGCTCTTTAGGGATTTCATCGTTGTGATTTTCCGATCTTGCAGTAATGTGCCGCTGGCGGCGGTCTGTGTGTGTACATGTATAATTACATGTGTGCCGCAGCCCTGCCAGTGGCACCCACGTTTTCATAGTTTCATAGTTTCATAGTTTGTAAGGCTAAAAAAAGACAAGTCGTCCATCCAGTTCAGCCTGTTGTGCTAAGGTGTTGATCCAGAGGAAGGCAAAAACCCCCAATGAGGTAGAAGCCAACTGTCCTCATTTTAGGGAAAAATTCCTTCCTGACTCCAATCTGGCAATCAGAAAAATCCCTGGATCAATGACCCCTCTCCTGAATCCTAGTCACTGTAACTTGTTATATTATTACGCTCCAGAATGCATCCAAACCCTTTTGAACTCGGTTATTAAAATCACCATGACAAGTCCCTCTGGCAGAGAATTCCATTGTCTCACTGCTCTTACAGTAAAGAATCCCTTTCTATTTTTATGTAGAAGCTTTCGTTCCTCAAGACGTAGAGGATGCCCCCTTGTTCTAGATACAGTCCTGGGTATAAATAAATCTTGGGAGAGATCTCTATATTGACCTTTGATGTATTTAAACATATTTATTATGTCCCCCCGAAGCCTTCTTTTCTCTAAACTAAATAACCCTAATCTTGCCAATCTTTCTGTGTACTGTAGTCCACCCAGTCCTTTTATTATTTTTGTTGCCCGCCTTTGTACCTGTTCAAGCTCTACAATGTCTTTCCTGTGCACTGGTGCCCAAAACTGTACACAATATTCCATTTGTGGTCTAACCAGTGACTTGTATAATGGGAGAATAATATTCTTATCATGTGCATCTATGCCCCTTTTAATGCACCCCATGATCCTATTTGCTTTGGCTGCTGCTGCCTGACACTGGCTGCTGCAATTAAGTTTACTGTCCACCAGGATTCCCAAGTCCTTCTCCATGTCACTTTTTCCCAGTGTTTTTTCCTTTTAACATGTAATCATGTTAATGGATTTCTCCTTCCCCATGTGCATAACCTTGCATTTATCAGTGTTAAACCTCATCTGCCATTCCCTGCCCAGGCCTCCAACTTATCCAGATCCCTTTGTAATAACATATTATCCTCTATTGTGTTGATTACTTTACAGAGCTTAGTATCGTCTGCAAAGATCGATATTCTACTGTGTATTCCCTGTGTAAGATCATTAATGAAAATGTTAAAGAGGATAGGGCCCAATACTGACCCTTGTGGTACCCCACTAGTAACAGCGATCCAGTCTGAGTATGTACCGTTAATATACTAACCTTTGTTTTCTATCAGTTAGCCAGTTACTTACCCACTTGCACACATTTTCCCCCAGTCCAAGCATTCTCATTTTATTTACCAACCTTTTATGTGGCACCGTATCAAATGCTTTAGAAAAATCTAGATATATGACATCCATGCCTCACCCCCCCGATCCAGTCTAGCACTGACTTCCTCATAGAAGCTGATGAGATTAGTCTGACAGGACCGATCCTTCATGACCCATGCTGGAACGGCGTTATACATTTATTTTCAGTGAGATACCAGGATAGCATCTCTGAGAAAACCTTCAAACATTTTAACCTACAACAGAGGTTAAGCTTACCGGCCTATAGTTTCCCTGGATCACTTTTTGACCCCTTTTGAATATTGCACCACATTTGCTATGCGCCAATCCTTTGGGATGTACCCCCCGTTATTAGACAGTCCATGAATATTAAGAATAGGGCCTATCTATGACATCACTTAACTCTCTTAGGACACGTGTGTATGCCATCTGGACCTGGGATTTGCTATTTAATCTTCCTAAGACGGAGCTGCACTTCTTTCTGGGTTAGACAAGAAACTTTTAAGTTGGAGTTTACCACATCTCTCTGTTCAACAGGAAGCTCACCCGCCTCAGTAAATACAGTGGAGAAAAAAGTGGCACCCAGGTTTGCATACGTTTTTTCAGAAATGTTTTTGTGTGCAGAAACAAAACGTTATAACTTGGTGTACATTGATTTTAACCAAAATTTTGGAAGGAAGGGGTGCTTCCATTTTGGTTTTCTGTCCCCGCCCACTCTCACAGGCTGACAAAAAGAAGGCAGCTTGCAGGTTGGGTGCTTTTTATTTTTTCTCTCTGAATAATGGAGGTCGTTGACCAGCGAGAGGCCAGATTGGCTCGATTGAGAGGTAAAGATGCATAGGACAGCCCGATTTTGGATCACGTTGAAAGTCGTGGGCAGCTTAAACATCTTTTGATCAAAATATGTGACCGAGAGTCTTCAAAGTTTTTTCATGTATGATAGATAGCATAAATGCTTCTTTATGGATTTCCACGTAGTGTATTGCCCTTTTCTTGCAGTAATGTGCCGCTGGCGGCGGTCTGTGTGTGTACATGTATAATTACATTTTGTGCCGCAGCCCTGCCAGTGGCACCCGGGTTTTGCATACGTTTTTCAGAAATGTTTTTGTGTGCAGAAACATACGTTATACTTGGTGTCATTGATTTTAACCTATAGGGAAGGAAGGGGTGCTTCCATTTTGGGTTTCTGTCCCCGCCCACTCTCACAGGCTGACAAAGAAGGCAGCTTGCAGGTTTGGGTGCTTTTATTTTTTCTCTCCTTGAATAAGGGGGGTGGGTTTGCCCCAGCGAGAGGCCAATTGGCTCGATTGAGAGGTAAAGATAGGATAGGCCCTGCCCGATTTTGAGATCACGTTGAAAGTCGTGGGCAGCTTAAACATCTTTTGATCAAAATATGTGAACCGAGAGTCTCAAATTTTTTTCATGTATGATAGATAGCATAAATGCTTCTTGAGGGATTTCCACGTAGTGTATTGCCCTTCTTGCAGTAATGTGCCGCTGGCGGCGGTCTGTGTGTGTAACATGTATAATTACATGTATGCCGCACCCTGCCAGTGGCACCCAGGTTTGCATTCGTTTTTTTCAGAAGTGTTTTTGTGTGCAGAAACATACGTTATACTTGGTGTACATTGATTTTAACCTATATGGGAAGGAAGGGGTGCTTCCATTTTGGGTTTCTGTCCCCGCCCACTCTCACAGGCTGTCATAAGAAGGGCAGCTTGCAGGTTGGGTGCTTTTTATTTTTTCTCTCTGAATAATGGAGGTCGGTTGACCCAGTGGGAGGCCTGATTGGCTCGATTGAGAGGTAAAGATAGCATAGGACTGCCTGATTTTGAGATCACGTTGAAAGTCGTGGGCAGCTAAAACATCTTTTGATCAAATATGTGAACCGAGAGTCTCAAAGTTGCAGATTTAAGCACGTTTGCTCCGTGTGTGCCGGTACCTCTCATGGGGCCGCAAAATGTTTTAAGAAGGGTAGGGGAAAGGGACTGTCTAACAATAGCCAGGGGGGCGACTCCGGGGAAGGTCCAAGAGATGGAGCCGTATCTAAGTAGATATACGGATCAAGGGGCGGCGGTTTTGTTACGCAAAGGTTTTTCGACGGGTTTTAGGATTCCGGCACCGGATCACCAGGTTCCTGGTTCCTTGAGGAATCTCAAATCGGCTTACAAACACCCGGGGGTGGTGGAGGGAAAAGTTGAGTAAGGATTTGAAATTGGGAAGGTTTGGGGGGGTCCTTTTGGGGTTCCCCCTTTACCGGGCCCTGATTTTTCCCTCCTTTTGGGGGTGGTGCCCAAAAAAGAGCCAAACCAATTTTCCCGGCTGATAAAACCATTTTCATTTCCCGAAATTTAAACCCGGTAAAACATGGGATTCCTTTGGGATCAAAGGGTTTCCAGTTTTTTACCCCTCGTTGGGAATGCCGGGGGTTGCTTTTTGGGTTGGGTTGGGGGGGGCAGAGGGGCGTTAAGGGTGAAAACGGATGGGAATCCCTTTCGTTTGCTGCGGTTTCATCCAGAAGCCCTGGGGTTTTTGGGGTTTTGTTACTGGAACGGGGAAATTTTTTTCCCGTTGATCTTTTCCCTTTCCAGGGGTTGGGTTCCAAAATAAAACCCGGCATTTTTTTGGGGGCCTTTTAGTTTCTTTTCGGGAATTTGGGGGTAAGGGGATGTGGCGGGCTGCATCTTTGGGGGGGGTAATACACAAATTTGGGATGACTTCTTCGGGCTTTGGGGCCCCCGGAATTCGAAGTTTGTGGGTCATTGTTGTGAAACCCTTTGAGTTTTGGGGGGCCGGGGGGGGTTTTCCCTTAGCGCCGAGAAACGGGGGGCCCCCACCCCACTGTTTAAATTTTCCTTGGATTTCCATAGTTTCCCCGTTTTTAAGGAAGGGTAGATTCCCGGGATGAAAGCGGGTTTTTCATTGCGGGAAATGTTGGGCGCTCCTTTCCTCTTTTTGAGGGGGAAAACGTTAAAGGGGAATTTGGCATCGCTATTTTTCAAATTGAACTTGGGCCTTGTCGGAAAATCCCGGAGGGGGAGGGGGGATTTTTGTGGGCCCGGCTGGCGGGGGCGACCGGGGGGGTTTTTTGGGGCCCCGCCCCATTTTGTGCTTTTGAATGGGGGAACAAAAGGAGGATTTTTTTGTGTGGGACGATTTTTCTGACCATTACAAGGGGGCCCCTCCAAAATTATAGGAAACTTTTTTTTCCCAATTTTGGGACATGGTTTTATTTTCACATCCACTGGGGGTTCAGGTTTCGGAGCTTCGGGGGGGGGCCTTTTGATGTGGGGGGACTTGGCCTCACCGGGGATCGAGTCCGGATGGGGCCCAAAAATCGGGGCGTTATTGGATTTAAATTCCCGATTGGGTGGGGTGGAACTGTGGGGAATGCTTTCGGACCGGGGGGATTAGGTTTTTTGCACAATAGGGGGTGGTTTTCGGGCATCAACAGCTTGTCCCTTCGTCGCCTCCGTGATTCCCCCCTTTGCGGCATTTCTTGTTAGGGTTGCTTGTCACTAAAATGCGCATTTTTGGTACCACATGCCGGGGGTTTTCCCAATTCCTTTGGTTTGTTTCCCTCTCTCCTCGCCGCAGTGGGATTTTTTTCCCCCTTTGGGGCTCTGGAGCGCGAGCGGGGCAAAAACCCTCCCCGGGCCCCTGTTTTTTAGGGGGGTTGGGAAAGGGAGCAGGACACCTGATTCGAGGGCCCTTTGGCAAAAAACCCTTCCGGCGTATGAGGCGGTTTGGGGGGCAGGGGGGTTGACCCGGGTTTTGGGTATTTTTTAGGGGGCGTGGCCTCTTACAGGGGGATTGGGGGGGGCCATTTTATTTGGGTTGGTTTTGGGCAGAAAGAGAGGGGTTGGTCGGGTCCAATGCCCTCGCTTCTTTGCAGATTTTGGCTTTTGGTTTAAAGCTGCGCCCGTCAGCCAGACTTACCAAGGGATTTTTTTTTGGGGTCTTGCATGGGGGGGGTTTTCGGGGGGAAAGGGGCCCTAAAAATGGGCGCCCGTCCAGGGGTTTTTTTCGTTTGTTTGAGGGGTTGATGTCGGTACGGGAAGTCGGTGGCCAAGTCCTTTTGATTTTGGGGCTTTTTCATTTGGCCCTTTTTCATTCGCCTTTTTTGGGCGCTCTGCGTTTTGGGGAATTGGTCCCCCGAGTAGGGTAAACCCCCGGGAAGACTATTGGCGGAAAGATGTGGTAAACCTTGGTGCGGGGGAAAAAAAAAAATTTGTGTTTTCGGCTTTCTAAGACGGTTTGGGTTGGTTTTAAGGGGGCCAAAGGATTTTTTGGGGGGCCAGGGCCCGGGTTCAAAACCCTTGGCCGGGGTTCGGTGTTTGGGAAATGTTTTTTTTGGGATGGCGGTTGGGGTTTCGGTTTCCCCTTTTTTTGGGTCACGGGGGGAAATGGTTCCTTTTATCAAATATCATTTTTCAGCAGTTTTTTCCGGAATGTTTGGCATCTTTGGGATTGGACCCCCCCTTTTTTTTTTTTCCCCCCCCCCGCACTTTTTTTAAAAATAGGGGCCCGACGGAGGCTGCTAGTTTTGGGTTTGGCCCCGGGAAGATGGTCAAAAAAATGGGTATTTGGGAATAAACCCCGTTTCAATCTGTAAGCCCCCGCCCGCGACGCGGCTTAAGGGCCCGGTGGAGGGGGTAGTTGGGGGGGGCCAAATGGGGTTGGGGGCTATTCCCGTTTTTTACCCTTTTGTTTTCTTTCTTTTTATTACCCCCGGGCGCCCGTTTTGGGTCTGGATTCGGGGCCATTCGTTCGTCCATTGGGCCCGGGGGAGCGGGCGGCCCGGAAAGGCCCCCCGGAAGAACAGCTGGGTTTTTTTCCGCATGGGGGTTGGGCCTTTCCTTCGGGGGTTTGGGGCCGGGGAGACATTTTGGGTGGCCCAAAATTTCTGGGGGAGGTCCTTCGATTTCCGCGCGGATACCCCCCCACGGGTTTTTGGTTTTGCATGGGGGGGTTAACCCCTTTTGGTTTGAGGACAGGTGGGGATTTTGATCAAAAATTTTTAAGTAAAATATATTAAAACTATGGGTGTCTTTTCCCCTAGAATGGTGGCCCCTGTGGTCAGACAGGGTTTAATGGGACATGCGTGAAGGGGGAAAAGGGGTCGGGGGGAGCACCTGAATAAGGCGGGGGAAAACAAAATTGGGGAAAGGTTGTGGGTTTTTGGGGCCCGGAAGGGGCGGACGGTGGGGGCCATGGGGTTTTTGGAATCCGGGGAAGGAATTTTTTTTGGGCGCAGTGACGGAGGGGCCCCTCAATGCAGTGGGTTGGACATGTGGGCGCTGGGCCTACAGGAAGGAATTAAAGCGGGCATTGGGGCCGGGGGGGGGGTTTCCGCACCATGAGGTGGCATGGTTTTCTCCCTTGGCGTTAGGGCCCCTTGGATTTTGTGAAAAAAAATTGGGTGTGAGGGAGTCAGAAGGGGGGGTTGATTCCCTCAATTGGGGATGGTTTCCCTTTTTTGACTGGCGAAGGGGGGGTTTCCCTTTAGAAAAAGTCCCTGGAGTCGGGGTTGGTTTACCCCTTAAACATGGCCCGGTCCCCTCGACCATGGTTGCGTGGGGTTTAAAGGGGGGGGTTTGGAAATTAGTAGGGTTTTTCCCCAAAATCTTTTAAGCTCCAAGTACCCCTTTCCCCAATTTTGGGTTTGGGTGGGGTATTTTTATATACCTGGGAAAAGGGAGGTTTTGTTTTCTGTAAGTTTTTTTACAATTTTTGGGTTTTATAAAGGAGGGGTTTTTAAATGAAACAATGTTGTGCTATGTTTTCATATGTTTTTTAATGTTTTTAATGAAAAGTAGGGGTAATAAAAACGGCTGCTGGGGGCCAAATTATAATCCAATGTTTTTGTCCAGTGTCTTTTTTTCTATTTAAAGGGGAGGGGGGGGGAATTTTATTTTAATGGGGGGAGGGACAACCTGGTTTGGAAAATTTTGGTTTGGGAAAAGTGGAAATGGAGGGGTAAGGTTTTATTAGTTTACAGGGGGCCCCGGACTCGGGTTTGCGTTGGGGTAAAGGGAAAAGCGCCAAAACCCGGCGAAGCTGGGGGAGGGGGCCGCTTTACCCCCGCACGCAGGGACGGGGGCCCCTTTGGACGTCGGGGAAAAGGGGAGGGGCCAAGGGCCCGGGACAGCCGCGGGGGAGAATTGTTCCCTTTTCCTTCGGGGCTTAAAACCCGGGGGCCCCACCCACCCCCCAAAAATTTGGGTTGTGAAATTTGGTCATTGTGGGGACTGGTTTTTTCTCATTTGAGGGGGGCCCGCGGGGCCGGGGGGCGTTAGGGGTCCTTGGATTTTGGGGAACAAATTGGGGGTGAGGGAGTCAGAAGGGGGTTTGGGAATTCCCCCCAATTAAAGGATGGGAATTCTGTTTGGTCTGGCGAAGGTGGGGCTCCTTTGGGGTAAACCCCCCTGGGATTCGGGAGATTTTTTTAGCCATAACAGGGTTTTCGGGTTGCCCTTTCGAGCCAGGGGTTGCGGCGGGGGTTAAGGGTTGGAGAATAGTTTTTTTTCCCCGCCAGATCTCTTAGCTCCAAGGCCCCCTGCCCCAATTTGGTTGGTGGGGGTACTTATAGAAACCCTGGAAAATGGTGTTGTGTCTGTAAGTTCTTTCCCAAGTAGGGGTATTTATAAGGGGGGGTTTTTATGCACAATGTTTTGTGCTATTTTTTCCCATATTTTTTTTATATGTTTTATTTTATTTTTTAAATTTAAAACGGCTCTGGGGAAAAATTAAAAATTTCCCAATGGGGGTTTCCAGTGCCCTTTGTTTCATTTAAGGGATGGGGGGATTTTATCTAATGGGGGGGGGGGGACAACCGGGGTTTTGGAAAAATTGGCTTGGGACAGGGGCCATGGGGGGAAAAGGTTTTTATTTTACAGGGGGGCACGGATTTCTGCGTTCGTTAGGGTCAAGCCCTTTTTAAAAGTGGGGTTTTTTTTCCTGGGACACTGATGGCCTCCTTAGGATGAGGCTTTTGTAAAGCATGCACTCAAGCTCAAATATTATTCACAGCTTTAAATAAAATGAGGGGGCGTAAAAGGGAATCCAGGGTTTTTTCCCCTTCCTTTAAAAACCCGATTTAAAACCCCCCTTTAGCGATGTAGGCTTCATTGTAGGAAATCCCCATGCCACAGTCCCCAGAATAGTCACCAGTTGCCACCCAAACACAGCAGTGATGACAGGACAGAAATATGACCAAATATGACACGTAAACCCGGAAAAACTAGAATTTACATTTCGGGAAAGGGCCCAGGACATACTAAATGACAGGGGCCGCAGGAGCAAGGCAAAAATTGTCTGGAAAAAGTAACACAAGAATGGGACTTTGGACACAGGAAAAAGGGGTAGGAAACTTGCTCCCATTCAGGGTTTGGAAAACCGGGGCATAAATAGAGAAGCTTGGGCCCCATAGCAACCCTTTTTGGTTTAAAAACCCTCTCCAAACACCATGAATTTTTACGGGTGCCCTTTTTAAAAAAAAGCCCTTTGGCATTTTAACTAGATAATGCAAGGAGCAAATACCTCACCATACATAGCAATCTCATACTGCTACCCAACAAATCCCACTATACCAAGACCAACATAACCAAAAATGCTTCTACATAAGGACCCGATTATATCTACAGAACACGTTCACAAACTACCACCACATAGTGACTAAATATTACCCGTATACTATTACTCAATAAAAATCAGTATACAATGACCAATATTGCTACCATACAATAACCATATAGTGGTAGATACCAGTGTACACAGGCTCTGCAGACTGTATATTACCACCATACAGTGACTGCATAGTGGTAGACCAGTATACATAGGCTCTGCAGACTGTATATTACCATCAGACAGTGACCATATAGTCGTAGATACAAATGTACACAGGCTTTGCAGACTGTATATTGCCACCATACAGTGACCAGAAAGTGTTAAATATCAGTGTACACAAGCTCTGCAGACTGTATATTACCTCCAGACGGTGACCAAATAGTGGTAGATACCAGTGTACCCTGTATATTAGCACAATACCGTGACCGTATAGTGGCAGATACCTGTGTACACAGGCTCTACAGACATTTAAATGATTACAGTGCAATTACTTCTTGTGACTCACAGGTGACGTAGGTTGGTAGTAGATAGGCCCCAGGTAGGTAGGTAGATAGGTCCCAGTTAGTTATGTAGGCTACAGGTAGGTAGGTAGGAAGATTGGCCCTAGGTAGGCATTGGTTATGCTCCATTTAGGTAGGCAGGCCCCAGGTAGATCGGTAGGTGGTATGTAGGCCGCAGGTAGCTAGGTAGATAGGCTGTAGATGGGCCCCAAATAGGTTGGCAGGCTATAAGTGGGCCCAACATAGGTAGGTAAGCTGTAGGTGGGTCCCACATAGGTAAGTAAGCTTTAGGTGGGCCCCAAATAGGTAGGTAGGCTAAAGGTGGGCCCCACATAGGTAGGTAGGTTTTAAAGGGGTTTGTATCGCTTCTTTACTTCGGCTGTTCATTACTGCTCTCAGTTTTCTAAAACTCTAGAAATGCAGGAGCATTTCTTCCCCCCCCAGCTGGGTGACATCACCCCCCCTTCACTGTTCATGCTGGCTCCAAAGACTCTCCCACCCCCCTCTCTGAGTCCACATGTCACTGTGTCTCTCCCTGCAGTCTTATTCTGTAAGAGCTGTATACATACCACAGGCTGCATTCAATCTAGACTAAGCACTGATGAATCCAGCTTTCTTTGAACGGCACAGATCTCCCTTCTATGCAGGAGGCGGGATCGACACCACAAATTGTGCTTTTTAAAATGATTTTTAGAAGCCCGCAGTTTATTCTGTTTCTTCTGGCTGTGCGAGTGAAAATTTTGCCGGTCCCTTACTTTGAGTGAAACAGGAATTCAAGCTCCGGAATACAGCCGACCGGGCTAAACAGAATGTAAATGAGCTCACTAGTGGATATGCAAGGGAGGAGGGACCCCACCAGCACGGGATATCAGTGTAAACAGAAAAGAAGAAAAGG
The DNA here is from genome assembly GCA_025379985.1 of Phyllomedusa bahiana. NCBI lineage: Eukaryota > Metazoa > Chordata > Amphibia > Anura > Hylidae > Phyllomedusa > Phyllomedusa bahiana. The sequence goes on along the minus strand of JAODAL010000085.1, from coordinate 19,968 downwards.
GGATTCTGTGATAACAAGACAGCTTTGCTAATGACATCCAATAGCAAAGTTACTTGATTTCACTGTCCCCTTATTCTGAAGACCATTTAATGAAATTATACAACCCCTTTCAGGTGGACCCCACATAGGTAGATAGGCTGTAGATGGACCCCACATTGGTAGGTAGACTTAATTAGCTCACCTCGGACACCATGAGTGGCAGGCTGGCTCCATTCCCTGCTGTTAACAGTGAGCGTCAGCTGCAATTAGCAGCTGACATCAGCCATCTATGTAGGGAGATTACTGAGTAATCCCACTACATAGAACCTTACTGGCACCAGGACGTGCCATACATTCTATGTTGGTAAGGGGTTAAATATTCCTTTAGGCATATTGGTTCTTACCTTATGTCTTTGTCAGCAGGCAAAACAAAGCTCAAAAATTCCCTCTACCCCTCTCTTCATCCACATATTTCCCTACCCTTGGTTGAATTTGATCGGCATATGTCTTTTTCCAACCATTCTAACTATATGGGGCCACAACATTTTTTTGGAGTATCTTGGGCCAAATAAACTGTTGCAACCCTGTTCTATAGATGTATGAATAGTTGTACGCCAAAACCTGCACCAGGCACAGCACTTTTGAATGTGGCAAAGATAAGCGCCAAAGATACTCCATGCAATGCAAAACATAGCACACGCCAGATTTATGAACCCGCATAGGACAGGTTCATACATACTGTCGCATTGTACACTCCTCTATATCGATTTAGAGCTGCCGTGTCGGTGCCAAGTTTCAGACATGTCGCCCTCCGTGTCTGGTGATTTCCCAATCATGTTCGGCTCAGTCTTCCATTTGATCATTGACCATTCCAAGGTTTGCCTATTTTTTATAAAGTATTTGACTACAAATTTTGTTAGTCTAGAACGGCACCGTTCATAAATCTTCTATTGCACTGCACTGCACTTTGGGCTACAGCAAGATGTGTTTCTATGTTACCAATATATCAAGCAACCATTGCCCCTACTTCTCCATCAAAGATAGCACACAGTAATACGCACAATCCCTCCTGTAATAAAGAAGCAAATCGCTGCTTTATCAGGTTCTCTATGTAATTTTATATTTACACAAATGGGATAATACCGCAGGCAAAGATGGATGAAAGCGCTGTTTGACTATTAACGAGCTTTTTTGCCTTTCTCTGCCCCGGACTCTGTGCCAATGGAGCATTGAGCGGAGTAAACTGAGACAGACTGATTGCTAGGGACGTAATGCCTGACAACCTCATATAAAAGGCTGCTGCGGTGAGGCAATGTATCCATAGCAACGAGTCTGTCTCAAATGAATCACTTGTGCAGATGAAAGGCATTAGGAGGAAAAGCATCTTGGCAGTACTGAAGCCGTGCCATCCGCCGCCTCGTGATGTGATATCAATGGTGGTTTCCCACCACAATATTTAAGGAACCATTAGTACTCATCAAACATTGATTGCCGGGGTTCAGAATATGATCGAATATGATCTCAAGAAAGTGTCAGTGGATAGCAGGTCACTATGCAAAATAAATGGGACTTACTAAGACTTAAAGGGAATCTGTCGCCAATTTTTTTTTTTTTTTTTACTTATTAAATCAAGCCCCTGATCCATATTCTTTTCCGTTCAGTCGTTTTTATTTCCTGATTTTAGATTTCTCGATTGGGCCGTCTATATAGGATTGTGGGGAAGACATTCTTGCTTGCACTGCTTTTAACAGCATTTAGAGAGATGCATTACAGCAGCTTCTGCACATGAGTTTCTTAAGACAGATTCTGTCCCATAGAAATTGTATAGGAGAGTTTTCACTGTGAAGGGAGGGGAGAGGGGAAGCTGTGGGCATCTCCTCTTGTGATGGTGGATCCTGTGTTATCTGAACACATGGTGTCTCCTTTCATCTGACCCTGCTTTTACTGATAATAGCAGGACACTGCTGAAAGCTCTCTAAACAGAACAGGAAGTGTCAGACGATTATTAAGCTTAGTGGCCAAGTGAAAACTGCAGGACTTAAGAATTTTTTAAAAAAAATACTGAAAGTGATATGGGAAAATTAAAAAAAAAAAATACCGCATATACTCGAGTATAAGCCGACCGAGTATAAGCCGAGGCACCTACATTTACCACAAAAAACGGGAAAGCTTATTGACTCGAGTATAAGCCTAGGTTGAAAATGTAGCGGCTACTGGTAAATATCAAAAATAAAAATGGATACCAATAAAATTACATAGGCAGTTTAATGTCCCCCATAGGCAGATATATGTCCCCCATAGGCAGGTATAGGCAGTTTTATGTCCCCCACAGGCAGATATATGTCCCCCATAGGCAGGTATAGGCAGTTTAATGTCCCCCATAGGCAGATATATGTCCCCCATAGGTAGGTAAAGGCAGTTTAATGTCCCCCATAGGCAGATATATGTCCCCTATAGGCAGGTATAGTCAGTTTAATGTTCCCCACAGGCAGTAATGGGCAGTATATGCCCCCCATAGGCAGTTTTTGGGCAGGTTTAGTCCCCATAGGCAGTTTAGGCAGTTTATGTCCCCCATAGGCATTATATGTCCTTATGGGCAGGAAAATTGGCAGGTTTTTACGCAGGTATATGTTCTAATAGGTTGGTATAGGCAGGTATAGGCTGGGTATAGGCTAGGTATAGGTAGGGTATAGGCTGGTATAGGCTAGGTATAGGCAGGTATAGGCAGGTATAGGCTGGGTATAGGCAGGTAATAGGCTAGTATAGGTTAGTATAGGCTGGTATAGGCAGGTAATAGGCAGGTATACTCAGGTATAGGCAGGTATAGGCTAGTATAGGCAGGTATAGGCTGTAGGCAGGTAATAGGCAGGTATAGGCTAGGTATAGTCAGGTATAGGCTGGTATAGTCAGGTATAGGCTGGTATAGTCAGGTATAGGCAGGTATAGGCAGGTATAGGCTAGGTATAGGCAGGTAATAGGCAGGTATAGTCAGGTATAGGCTGGTATAGGCTAGGTATAGGCAGGTATAGGCAGGTATAGGCTGGTATAGGCAGGTAATAGGCAGGTAATAGGCAGGTATAGGCTGGTATAGCTAGTATAGGCAGGTTAGGCAGGTATAGGCTGGTATAGGCAGGTAATAGGCAGGTAATGGGCAGAAATAGGCTAGGTATAGTCAGGTATAAGCTAGGTATAGGCAGGTAATAAAAAAAATAAAAAAAACCACTTACCTGGCTCCCCGCTGCTCAGTCTCCCTCGTCGCTCCGCCTCCTCGCTGTCCGGCCTCCCACGCGCTCTCCTCCATCTTCTCGGCACAGGCGGGTGATGTCATCAGGCCGCGCACGCAGCGTGATGACACACGCTGCCTGTGCCGGAAACTCCGGACGGCCGCGAGTCTGCTTGCGCCCATCCAGAGTCCACTGCGGAGCAGGGAGCGCTCGCTCTCTGGCCCACAGTGGTATCTTCCCCTCTATGCGCTCTGGAGGAGTCGCATATAGGGGAAGAGATCGCCGACAGCGCCCGGGACACGGCAGCGCCGGATGCTCTCGGTCGTGCTCGGGATTCTGCTATATGCGCTCCCTGAGGAGTCGCATATAACTGAAGCATCCGTGTTGGCGCACGGGCCATCGCAGCGCCCGAGCGCCGACAGTGACTCGAGTATAAGCCGAGGAAGGATTTTTCAGCACATTTTTTGTGCTGAAAAACTCAGCTTATACTCGAGTATATACAGTTACCAAAAATTCCTAAAAAATGTGTTTAACACGAAAATGTGAGTTTAACAATAAGTCATTTTTTGATGACACATTCCCTTTAAAGGGATGCTACCAATAAAATATGGACAAGCAATATACGACTATGTTTTTTTTTTTAAAATTTAGGGCCACATGTTTGAAAACTGTCTAGGTGTAAGACATTCTTTGTTGCCCATAGCAACCAATTGGAGCCCACAGTAACCATTGAGAGCGCCTCTTTCATTTTTCCAGAACACTATATGAAATGAAAGGGGTGCTCTGATTGGTTGCTAAGGGCAACAAAGAGAGTTTTAGGCCTAAACAGTGTTCATACATGTGGCCCTTTAGGGTATGTTCACAAGGCTTATTTTGGGGCGCATTTTGCCACGTATTGAGAGCGTTCTGCACTCTAATATGAGCGAAATGCACCCCAATCATTACGGTAATCCACAGTTCTCATAGAGAACTATGTATTACGCCTCCTCTCCCCGCGCATAAAATACGATCGTATTGTACGCCCGGGGAGATTAAGTGACATGTTACTTATTCGCCCCCCCCCCCCTACTCCCGAAGACCTGCCATAATTGCGGGGTTTAATGTACGCCCCGCAATTAAGCCGTGTGAACATACCCGTAGTGGTTTATTTTTTTTTTAGATATTTACTTGACTTACTTTCTGTAAGCTCTGATTGCCCAATGAGAGATTGCTACAACCTCCTTTAACCCGACTATTCTGTGAAGTGTAAGTATTATCGCAGCATTGAAAGCCCTAGGAGCCCTTTCCCTGCAAAAAAAGATTACCCTTTTTCCTTTCTTATTCCATCATTGTCTAATGATCTAGTCTAAGTTCCTATCCCATCTAGAAACAATAGAAGGATCATTATTTCATTACCTACTATTTGTAATGAGACTATATTGAGTAAATAGCAGCATAGTGAGATTAGTCTGACATGCCAATTTAAAATTTTATTTCACAGCTAGAGAAAGACAATATTTTATATGTAATTTTTAATTCCTTAGGACTGCTAAAAAAAAATGCCAAAAATTTAAAAAAGAAAAAGTTTTCCAAGAATATTGGCTTTAACAGAAATACTCCTTTGTGTGGGAGTGTCCCTTAAAAATAGATTCTTTTTCTTTCCTGATCTAGTAGGATGGGATTCAATTCTGTCTTTTGCACTAAACATACATGTAATATGAAAAGTGCCTTGTTTGGCGTGGTGTGTTTTTAAGTGTGTTGGATCAATGTTGCTGCTATTCGAAATATAAATAAAGGATATGGCTTTTAAAGACGCTGGACATTCTACTTCTTCTTCTTCTATATGAAAAGTTCCTTAACCTCTTTTCAACATTTGATGTGCATTTATATTATGATGTTGGGAAAGAAGTATAGAGCGGGTTCACTCATTGAAGCTGTTTTGTCGCTACCAAGATTATATCTCAGATTATAGGGACAGTAACAATAAGCACTTTTGTAATTGGGTTGCATTACCTCAGTCACTTGGTTTATTAGATATGAGCTTTTCTGTGCATCAATAGCTATCTTTTGCAGCTGCTAGTCGGGACACAGCCCCTGCGCTGTGATTGGCTGACTGACATTTCATTCAGCCTGTTGGGATACGCCCCTAGACAGGAAACGCCTGTGGAAACCGATAGTGAAACCAACTATCTGAGGGGGCTGTTGGCTCTATACTCATCTCCCAGCTCCGAGGTGAACGACTGTTTAATTCATAGATCCCCTCATATAACATAGTCTTATATCCTGAGCTCCCTCCATATAACACAGTCACACAGTCCCCTGCCTGATAACAGAAAGGGAGGAGGAGGGGAGGCAGTGTGCATTTCTCACATGTGTTTCATCAGTTCAGGCTGTGTGTATAACTGGTTATAGCACGGCAAGGAGCTTGTGGATCCTGAAGCTGAAGGCTCTGCAGACATAAGAACCATTGCAAGAGGCTGCAGAGCTGTCCTCTCCAGACAACTTTCCCATTCCACTGCACACACAGAATGATGATGTCACAGCTCTTCAGTGAGGGGAGACACGCCTGCTGAGAGGAGAGACACACCTGCTGAGAGGAGAGACACACCTGCTGAGAGGAGTGACACGCCTGCTGAGAGGAGAGACACACCTGCTGAGAGGAGAGACACACCTGCTGAGAGGAGAGACACACCTGCTGAGAGGAGAGACACACCTCCTGCCAGGAGAGACTCGCCCCTGGATTTGAAATTTAATCTCATAGCATTAGCTGAAGAGTATGAATGCTTCAAACAATAAAACCACTTTAAGCCCACTGCACATGCGCAGCAGGCTCGGACTGGCCCACAGGGGAATAGAGGAAACCTCCAGTGGGCCGCTGAGCATGGTAGACCTGGAGTTGTTTTTTAACTGCATATACATCCTTAGAAGAGGAAAAAAAGCATAAAAAGAGAGACAAAAAGAAAGAGGCAGAGCATAGGAGGCATGGACAGTCATTTACAGTAGCTATAGGGTGGGCCCCCAAAATAAACTCCACCAATGTACCCAGAAACAGCTCAACTGGTGGTCCTTAGAATCAACCTCACCTGTGGGTCCTAAGCACCCCAGTCCGCCACTGTGCAGCAGCCACATGGCTGTACGTTAACGCCTTTCCACAGTAATAGCAACCAAAGCATCTATGGGATTGAAAAACGGCGCCATTTTTCAAATAAAATTTTTTTAAAAGTTAAACATAATTGTCCATGTCCGTTAAACCTATTAAAATATAACATTATGTATTCTGTACATTGAATGGAACTAATGAAAGCTACATTTCAGTATTCAAAAATGAACCTGTACTAAGGTTCATAGAAGAAAAAAATAAAAAAGGTTCTGGTTGCAACACAATTGTAAAAAATAAAACAAGTTTTTATTTTTTCAGAGGTACTAAAACATAACAAAAACTCTAAACATTTGGTATCACTGGAAGCGTACCAACCTGCAGCGTAAGGGATTTTCCCCAAAAATATTTTATAATTAATATAACTACCAAACCAAGCACTTTTGTAGTTTATTTTCACTAATTTTCTTGTGGAAGTTCATCATTTGTATAATGACAGGAAGCTAAATATTTCTGTGTCTGGACACACAGATAACAGTTCTGTGTAGAGCCCAGGAGCTCAGGTGACCAGAGGGGTTTGGTTTTTTTCAGCATTTTCACTTTGCTGGAACTCACCACACCGCATTTTGTTTTCCCAACAGCCCAGTACAGTAGGGCTGCGGTAACCTGATGTCATTCCTGCGGAATATAGAACATGTGTAGACTACAACATGGATTTTCCATTGAGAACTACACAGCACACGTAATGGTCGTTTTTCAGCAGATTCAAAATATTGAATCCACTGAAAAAACTACCAAAATCCTGTGCTATGTAGACATAGCCTAAGGCATTCATGGGACAACATAGGCAACATGGGACATACCATGGGACTTACAGTTGAAAGCAGAAGTTTACATACACTATATAAAAAGACACATACATGTTTTTCTCACTATCTGACATGAAATCAGAATAAACCTTCACCGTTTTATGTCAATTAGGAACCAAAATGATTTATATTTGTCAAATGCCAGAATAATGAGAGAATTTTTAAGGCATTTTTTATTGCTTTCTGCAAAGTCAAATGTTTCCATACATTTCATTAGTATTTGGTAGCATTGCCCTTAAACTGTATGACTTGGGTCAAACGTTTTGGATATCATTTCACCAGCTTCTCACAATAGTTGGTAGGAATTTTGGCCCATTCCTCCTGACAGAACTGGTGTGTTTGTAGGTTGCCTTGCTCGCACCTGCCTTTTCAGCTTTGCCCATACATTTTCAATAGGATTGAGATCAGGGCTTTGTGATGGCCACTCCAAAACATTGACTTTGTTATCCTAAAGCCACTTTGTAACCAGTTGGGCAGTAGCTTCGGGTCATTGTCCATTTGGAAGACCCATTTCCATCCAAACTTTAACTTCCTGGCTGATGTCTTGAGATGTTGCTTCGGTATTGCCACATCATGTTCTTTCCTCATGATGCCATCTATTTTGTGAAGTGCACCAGTCCCTCCTGCTCCAGAACAACCCCACAACATGATGCTGCCACTCCCGTGTTTTACAGTTTTGATGGTGTTCTTAGGCTTCCAAGCTTCTCCCTTTTTCCTCCAAACGTAACAATGGTCCTTATGGCCAAACAGTTCAGACCACAGGACATGTCTCCAAAAACTTAGTTGTTTGTTCCTGTGTGTATTTGCAAACATTAATCTGGCTTTTATATGGAGTACTTCCTGGCAGAGTAGTCTTTCAGCCCATGTTGATACAGTACTCATTTCAATGTGGATAATGACACAATCTTACCAGATTCCATCAGGATCTTCACAAGGTCTTTTGCTTTTGTTCTTGGGTTGATATGCACATATCGGACCAAAGAACGTTTATCTCTGAGACACAGAACCCGTCTCCTTTCTGAGCGGTATGATGACAGGACATTCCAATTTTGTTTGTACTTGCATATAATTGTTTGTACAGATGAACGAGGCACTTTCATGTATCTGAAAATTGCATCCAAGGATGATCCAGCCTTGTGCAAGTCCACAATTCTCTTCCTGATATCTTAGCTGATTTCTTTAGATCTTCCCATGATGTTACACACAGAAGCAGTGTGTTTCTGGCGTGCTTTAAAATACATCCACAGCTGTGTCTCTAATTAACTCAGATGTTGCCAATAAATCTATCAGAAGCTTCCAAAGACATAACATCATCATATGGGATATCCCAAATTGGGATTGGGAAGGAGCAAGAGAGGTAAAGCACAGGAAAGGATCCTGGGACTTCTAGTTTTATAGGACAAACGGAAGCAGCTTTCAAACAGAAAATTATGCTGTTCACCTGTAGGAAGAGGCTACTTAGAATACAGGAAAAGCACAAATTAATACAGAATACATCACAGGGAGATATCTGAGCACTTACGCTATATGGGAGTACTTAGTATTGGATCTGTTCATAAAGCTTTAAAAAAAATGTTAAAGCTGTATTTGACATAAGGTGATGTCTTCTTAATGTGTGGAGACATTTTGTGCCCACATACTTTTGATATAGAAAACCTTTACTAACTTTGTAACTCAGAATCAGTACAAGAAAAATAAAGTTAAGTATCTGTAAAGTCGCCTATATGTAAAATTTAAATTATGTGTAAAGGTGGAGCAACGCATTTCGAGCCCTTCTGAACAGATAGCTGGCATGTGTATGCACCTCCTGTGGTGTTAGTCACTGAAAATAAGGCTTTAAACAGTCAAAATGGAGAAAATGTAAGACTAAGTGGCTCAGAAAACTTTCCTCTGCATCAAACAACTAACCTTTTCCTCACCCAGTAACTAACAGAAATTCACCAACTAAAACAACATTTGAAAGGTTGGTTCTATATAAGCTATAAGGTGATTCACTCAGTGGGGGAGCCAAATAAAACAATCTGCTGTAGCTATTGCAAATTTTAAGATCTATATATATAGTAAGTTAACATGTAAACTCAAAAATATAGATGAAGGAGGCCATATTCGAATGATTGGCATAGTTACCAGGCAACAAGAGACAACTAAATATTTTTTTCCACTTTCTTTCCATTCTTCATATGTTTCCGCTTTTTCTGCGATTTTCTGAAAATTTCTGTCTGCTTTTGAGACCTATTGTTTTAGAATTATCTTTTGCATTACAAGAAAAAGTCAAACACTTTATGAATAGGGTCTTTAGCAGGATCAGGTAATGTGATCTCCGCCTGCACAGGTATATGGCATACATGCCAACTCTCCCGTTTTTGGCGGGGGGGTCCCGCTATTTGGGGTCCCCCCCCGCCCTCCCGGGGGAGTTGGCATTCCTCCCGCCGCCTGCAGGCGGGGGGTCCTTTAAATTACCGGGGCGCAAGAGACGGGGGTGCGCTACTCTTGCGCCGCGGCCCCCGCCCCCTCGGGGCGGGTGCAGGGCCCCGCACGGCCGCTCCCCCCCGGGTCTCACTGTGCGGGGGGGGGCGGAGGGTTTCGCTCCCCTCCCCCTCCCCCTGTATGTCCCAGCGGGTGGGTGCGCCGCACATACTTCCCGGCGGGGGGGAAAGTAAACGCTGGCTGCAGGGAGTGACCCCGGGCTGCTCTCACTTCCCCCTGCGCCGCTGGGGAGACGGGCAGGAGCGGCCGCGGGGGAGCCTGGGGAGGTATGGATTTTATTATTTTATTTTTTTTAGCTTTAGGGGGCTCACCCGGCTAACAAGAGGGCAACTATGCAAAGAGGGGGGCACTACCTGGCAACAAAGGGGGCACACCTGGCAACAAAGGGGGCCTACCTGGCTAACAGTGGGGGCACTACCGGGAAAAAAGGGGGCAATACCCGGCAACAGAGGGGGCATACCTGGGAAAGAGGGGGCACACCCGGCAACAAGGGGCATATGGCAACAAAGGGGGACTACCTGGGAAAAAAAGGGGCACACCTGGCTAACAGATGGGGGGACTACCCGGTAACAGAGGGGGCACTACCTGGGAAAAAGGGGGGCACTACCTGGCAACAAAGGGGCCTACCTGGCTAACAAGGGGCACTACCTGGCTAACAATGGGGGCACTACCTGGCAACAGAGGGGGCCAAAACCGGGCAACAAGGGGGGGCACTACCGGCAACAAAGGGGACAACCTGCTAACAAAGGGGGACTCGTGGCAAAAGAGGGGGGCACACCTGGCTAAAGATGGGGGGGGATACCTGCTAACAATGGGGCACTACCTGGTACAGATGGGGCACTACCTGGCAACAAAGGGGGCAACTGGCAACAAGGGGGCCTACCTGGCTAACAGATGGGGGCACTCCCGGCTAACAATGGGCCTACCGGCTAAAAAGGGGGGCATAGGGTAAAAGATGGGGGCACTACCGGCTACATGGGGCACTACCTGGCTAACATGGGGGGGCCACCCCAAACAAGGGGGGACTACCCTTGGGAAACAATGGGGGGACTACCCGGAACAAGGGGGCATACCTGGCAACAATGGGGGGGATACGGCAACCAATGGGGGGACTACCTGGCAACCAATGGGGGCATACCCGGCTAACAAGGGGCACTACCTGCTAACAATGGGGGGACACTTGGGGTAACATGGGGGGACTACTTGGGGCTAAAAGATGGGGGCCTACTTGGGTAACAAAGGGGCCCCCTACCCCCGGGAAAAAGATGGGGCATACCTGGTAAAAGTGGGGGCACCCGGCTAACAATGGGGGCACTACCGGCTAAAAGATGGGGGGACTACCCGGCAAAAAGGGGAACTAATGCAACCAATGGGACTAACTCAACAATGGGGGCACTATGGCTAAAGATGGGGCATACCCGGCAAAAAATGGGGGCACTACTTGGGTAACAAAGGGGGCCCTACCCGGGTAACAAAGGGGGCAACTACCCGGCTACAAATTTGGCTCAAACCCCCCTTCAGAGGGGGGCATCTACTTGGCTACAAAAGGGGGACTACCAGCCTTAAGGGGCACAACCCGGGGTTATGGGGGGGCCAAAACCCGCTATAAAAAGGGCATCTACTGGCTTTCTTCCAAAGCCGTTTATGCAGTTAGGTGGAGTGGGTGTGGCTTTTTGAAGGGCGTGGCATACCGACAAGATGGGCGTGTCCATGCAAATTTTTGCCGCGGCGCGCGTAGCGCGCCGCCCACGAGACTCTCCTGCTTTTTCACTTTCAAAAGTTGGCAACTATGGTATATGGACTCACAGCAGCAGGCAAACCTGGAAGCTCAGGCCACAACATAGGGTTTTTTGTTTCAGGTGACCTCGACCAGTGGCTGTCTCTAGGTCAGCCATTAGTAATTCCAAGGCCCTTTATAGCTGAGGTTTTTGGGTCCCCAACCTATTACTAGTTTCTATCGTGTACCATATCAAATTGCTCCTTTTTTTAATTTGATCATCCCCTTGAAAGGAGTACTTCAAGATGAATCCACAGCACCCCTCAAGATGCAATTAAAGTCTGTATTTTCTTCATACAGGTGATATTAAATCCATTGCTTATTATATTTCAAGAACAAAGACAAGTTAGCACTACGATGTTTTAGCTTATTCAGCCTTAGTCAAACTGTTATGTAACAAGAGGAATATAGGGTACTGGACCAGCAAGCTTCCGTGTATGTGGTGCCCATCTGAAAGGAGTCCTGACCTGATGGCACCCCCTGGTTATCTCATAAAAACATTTATCCCCTAACATGTGGATAGATAATAAATGTGTGATTACTGGAGGCCCACCACTATTGATCTTTAGAACCACACTGTCACGGGTGGGCCCGCGACCCCCGTCCCGGGTCGCGGGCACACCCATGATCACCGCACGAGCGGCACCGCCGCCCGCATATCGGGGGGTGGGCGCGCTCACCCGCCCGGCCATGCTCCCCTCTACTTACCCGGCTGCGCTCCTGTTGCTGCCTCAGCCTCCCGGCGTGCGCGTTCCTGATCTCTAAGGCGCGCGCGCGCGCCGGAACTGTGAGATTTAAATGGCCAGTGCACCGGTAATTGGCTATTGCCGGTCACTGCCCTTATTTAAGCCTGCCCCTTCCTGGATCTTTCGTGCCGTGTCAGCCTATAGAGAAAGCGTTCCAAGCCTTGTTCTGACTTACCGTGTACCGTACCATTAGCTTTCTGTTCCCTCGACCACGCCACCTTGCCCCGCCGTGACCTGGACCTACTGCCTGTCCACGACCATGAACCTGAACCGCCTGTCCTGACCTTCTGCCTGTCCCCGACTTCGAGCCTGCCTGACGATTCTGCACCACGCTATACCTGGGCTGCCACCGCAAGCAAGTCACGTCAGGGGTAACGACCTGGTAGACTCCCGCCACAACAAGTCCATCCCGCTTTGCGGCGGGCTCTGGTGAAAACCGGGACCTACTTAGATTCCATTTCCTGGCGTGGCTTACACCATCGCTTGCTGTGGTCCAGTGGATCCACCTTCTATGTCCAGGTCCGTGACAGTAAGATCCGGCCATGGATACCGCCAAGGTGCCTCTGCCGTCTGACGCTGACCTCACCGCCATTGTGGTTCAGCAGTCACAACAGCTCGCTCAGCAAGTCCAGCAACTCAGCCATCTCTCCGCCATGATGCAGCAGTTCCTGGCCGCTCAGCAACAGCCACCCGCTCCTGTGGCCCCCACAGCTCCTCTGGTTCTGGCTCCGGCCGCTGTTTCCCCGGCTCCATCTGTCTATGCCGACCAAATTCGATAGGGACTCCAAGGCCGCAGGGCTTTATCACCCAATGCTCCCTGCAAAATCAAGTTAAGAGCAACCAATTTCCTACCCAACGTTCTAAGGTGGGCGTTCGTGCTCAACCTTCTCTCCGGGAAAGCCCTGCCTGGGCTACCCCCCCCTGGGACAGGGACGAATCCGGGCACAGCTAACCTGGGCTTCAAATTTGTCACCGAATTTTAGGAGCGTTTTCGAGAACCGTTCCCGGGCTTCTTCTGCCGGGGACCGCCTTGCTAAACCTGCGCCAAGGGAACTCATCTGTAGAGACTATGCCGTAAAGTTTCCGCACTTTGGCTTCGAGTTTTTCTTGGAAGAAGCGGCGTTACTGCCACCTTCAAGAAGGGCCTCTCCAAACCGCGCAAGGATGCTCTATCTGCCCGGGATCTCCCGTCTTCCTTGAGTGACCTTTATCTCCCTGGCCACTCGGATTGACATCCCCTTTCTCGGAACGCCAGGAGGAACTCCGGCAGGAACGGAACAGGGTAACCCCCCCCCCCTCTTCCTCGTCTGGCCCCAGTATTTCAAAGGCCACCTCAGTTGCCCTCGCCACCTCCCGCCGAGGAAGCCATAGAAGTGGATAGGGCCCACCTGTCTACAACAGAGCTAACCAGAAGACGTGAGGAGAATCTTTTTTCTGTACGTGGCAGTGCAGACCCTTTTCCGCAGATCCTGTCCACGGCGCCCTCAGCGTCCGGGGAAACGGGCGAACCTAGGGTACTAGGAGAGGCGTTCCTAGTGAGAGCAAGCCCTCTCCTCGCCTGACCCTGCCCTTTATCGTCGGCAACTGGCCTGGTTCTCAGTTTCATGCTACTGCGTTCCTGGACTCTGGGTCTGCCGGAAATTTCTTGACGCTGCCCTGGTGTCCCAGCATAACCTCCCTGTGATCCGCCTGGAGAAGCCCCTACTCATCTCCTCTGTCAGTGGAGAGATTCTCAAGGATCCAATTCCCGTTCGAACTGACCCCTGGTCCTACAAGTAGGGGTGCTGCATAAGGGGGACTTGGGGTTTTTACGTACTACCCCGTTCCTCCTCGTCCATTCTCCTGGGGGCTCCCGTGGCGGCAACGCTATGCTCCTGTGCTCGATTGGCAGATGGGCGAAGTCCTGAGATGGGGTTCGGAGTGTCAGTCTCGCTGTTTGGTGGCACCTCGCCCGGTACTTACTGCTTCTCCGGGGTCGTCTAAGCCTCTGACGGGCCTTCCTGCACCATACCAAGCCTTCGCAGATGTCTTCTCTGAGAAGCAAGCTGAGACGTTGCCGCCCCCTCAAACCCCTATGACTGTCCAAATTTATCTTCTGCCCGGGACGTCTCCTCCACGTGGCAGGGTTTACCCCCTGTCCCGTACCTGAGACCTTGGCTATGTCTACATATATCAAGGAGAATCTCCAGAAGGGGTTCATTTCCCCAAGTCTCCTCTCCAGCGGGGGCCCCGGGTTCTTCTTCGTGGCTAAGAAGGACGGAACCCTGCGTCCTTGCATAGAATAAACGAGGCCTCAACAAGGTCACGTAAAGAACCGCTATCCCCGCCCTTGATCACGGAACTTTTTGAAACCCTCTACGGGGTTTTTAAAATCTTTACTAAACTGAACCTACGAGGGGCTTATAACCTCATACGCAGGGCCGCCATACAGGGGGTACAGCCGGTACTCCTGTATGGGGCCCGGAGAAATAAGGGGCCCGCTTAAAGCAGCCCCCTTTTTTTCAAAAATTTGCCAGTAGAGCATGCGCAAAAACCCAGCCTGCGCCTCAAAGGGCCCGGTGCGGTTTCGGCGGTGCGGGGGGGGGGCCCGTGTCCCCCGCACTGTGGGGCTCTGTTCCGCATATTAAAAAAAGTGATTGTGTCCCCGGCCGTTTTGTGGGGGGGGGCAGTGCTGGAGGGGGCCCCGCTCCTGGTCACTGCCACAGGGCTTCTACTTTTAAAATCCCTTCCCCGCAGCCGGAGCCGGGCCCTCCTCCTCTGTCTGGTTTCCCAGGGGGGGCGAATAACTTGAATCCGTGAGGCCCCGCCCTTGGGGGCGGACTTCACAGATTCAAATTGTTCAGCTTCCCTGGGCACACGTGGCGCGGGGGGGCCCACATGCAGCCGCGATCCCTTTTAAAGACACTGCGGGGGGCCCGCAGGGTAAATGGGTCCGGCGGGCATCACTGGTCCCCTGTGGAGAGAGGGGGGGGCCCCTGTAAAGGGGGGAGAGAGGGAGGGGGCCCGGTCACAGGGGGCAGAGGGGGGCAGGGGAGGCAGTGGCAGCAGGGTTTCCCTTGTTTTAACATAGTATGAAAAGGGAAGTTTTACGGGCCAAATTCTCCCCTTTTTTTGGCGGGGGGGTCCCGCTTTTTTGGGGCCCCTCCCCCCCTCCCGGGGGATTTGGGGCTTTCCCTTCCCCCGCCCCCTGCAGGCCGGGGGGGGGCCTTTTAAAATTTACCGCGGCGCAAGAGTAGCGCTGGTGCGCTACTCTTGCGCCCCCGGGGCCCGTTTCCAAACAGGCGGGTGAAGCGCCCCGCATTTGCCCGTCACCCGCCCGCGGTCTAAACTGTGCGGGGAGGAGGGGGGAAAGGGGATCGCTTCCCCTCCTCCCCTTTTTCCCCTGTTTTTTCCCCGGGTCTGGGGCCCCGCCGGCATAAAAGGTCAGGGCGCGGGGGAAAATTTGACCCGCCGGCAACAGGGGAGTGCGGCGGGGGGCCGCTCTCCCCTTCCCCCCTGCCCCCCGGGGGAAGGGGATCGGGCGGGGACCCTTTGGTAAGGAAAAGTGGATTTTATTTTTTTTATTTTTATTAGCTTTAGGGGGCACTACCGGGCAAACAGAGGGGGCAACTAACCTTGGCAAAAAAGGGGGGGGGCATCCCCTGGAAACGAGGGGGCACAAACCGGGGAAAACAAAGGGGCATTTCCCTGGTTAACAGATGGGGGCATTTCCCTTGGCTAACGATGGGGGCACTACCGGGCAACAAAGGGGCATTTAACCTAGAAAACAGAAGGGGGCACAAACCTGGCAACAAAAGGGGCCCCTACCGGGCAACAGAGGGGGAAACAAACCCTCCCAAAAAAGGGGGGCCCACTACCCCCGGCAAAACGATGGGGGCACTCCCGGGCTAACAGTTTTGGGGGAAACTCCCCGGGAAAACAAAAGGGGGGAAACAACTCCGAAAAACAAAAGGGGGCACTACCCTGGCAACAAAAGGGGGGCCCTACCTGGGAACAAAGGGGGGCACCCCCCGGGCTAAAAAAATTGGGGGCACAAACCGGGGCTAACAAGGGGGGCCTCCCTGGTTTAACAAGGGGGGGCCTAGCTGGCTAACAAGGGGGGGGGGGCACCCCCTGGGTTTAACCCAAAGGGGGGGCACCAAACCTGGCAAAACAAAGGGGGGGCACCTCCGGCTAAAAAATTTTTTGGCTCAAAAACCGGGCTAAAGGGGGGGCATCTACTTGGCTAAAAGGGGGGGGAATCTTCCCCGGCCTTTAAGGGGCATCCTTTGGTTAGGGGGGGCCAAACTCCCTGGCTAAAAGGGAAATCTCCCCTGGCTTTTTTTCCAAAGCCGTTATGCTTTTAAAGGTGGGGGTGGGTGGGGTTTTTTTTGAAGGGGCGGGGCATCCCGACAAGATGGGCGTGTCCTTTAAATTTTTGCCCCCGCCGCCCCACTAATGTCTCCTGTTTTTTTCTTTTTTAAAAAATTTGGCAACAAATGAAGTAAGGGGGTGTGTTGTTAGTACTGTGTATGTTTGTGTTTATTGAGGATTTTTATATACTGTGCATGGAGTTTATACGTGTGTATTGATGTGTGTGTGGGGGTTATATGTGTCCCAAGGATGAAATGTATTTTCAAATGTGTGCATAAATTTGTGTGTGTTTTAAACATGTGTGTAGGGGATGTGGGTATATAGGTGCAGGGAAATGTGTGTTTTCTATGTGTTTTTTTACTATGTGGTATATCTATTTGTGAAAGAATGTGTTTATATACAAAGGGATGAATTGAAAAATTATATGGGGTGCATGGATGTGAGTTTATACAAAGTGTGCTTGAATGTGTGATATACTAGGTGTGCATGAATTTTTGTATATACAAATGTTTCCCAGGATGTGTGTATATACTATGGGGTGAATAAAGGTGTATATACTGTATGGTATGGGGTATAAAACTTATTTTGGATGTGTGTATAAAATGTGCATGGATCTGTGTATTTTACTGTATTTTTTGGTGTATGTTAAAAACTTTGGGGTTTTGGTAAAAAATTGAATGTATGTGTATTTTACTGCATGTAAAAGGATACTGTGTTGAAAAAATACTGTTTGGGGTTAAAATACATGTGTTTATATGTTTTGTGTTTTGTTCACCCTGTATACGGGGGTTTTAAATAAAGTTGGGTACCCCGTGTGTGTATAATTTTGTATGAAGTGTTTGTTTAAAATGGTTTTATCCCCTAGAAAAAAATTTAAAAAAAAAATTTGTCAAATTTGCAAAATTTCTTTATACAGATGGATGGGATAGAAAAGATATGAGATAGATTGAGATATACAGATGGGGATAGTTTAGATATTTTTAGATAGTTAGGAGATGGGTTAGAAAGATATGAAAAAGATAGATATGAGATGGGGGGCGATAGATAGATAGATAAAATAATAGATAATAAAATTGAGATAATAAAATATGAGAATAGATAAATAGAAAAGATAATAGATATGAGATAGATAGATATAAAAGATAGTTTAGTTTTTTTAAAAAAAAATTGAGATAGATAGATAAATAAAGATAGATAGTGGGTAGATAGATATGAGATAGATAATGTGATAGATAGATAGTTGATAGAAAAGATACGGATAGATAGTAGAAGATAGATAGATAGATGGGAAAAAAAGATAGAGGGGGAATAGATTGAATGAAAAGATAGATAGATAGATAGGAGATAGATTTTGAGATAGATAGATAGATAGATAGATAGATAGATAGATAGATAGATAGATAGATAAAATATTTTGGGTGATAGGATGATAGAAATAAAAATAGAAAAGAAGAAAAGGGAGATGAAGATGATAGATAAAATAGATAGGAGATAGATATGGGGTTTAGAAAAAAAAGTTTAAGTTAGATTAGATATGAGTTTAGATAGAAGGAATAATAGATAGAAGAAGATAGATAGATAAAGATGTTTGGAGATAGATTAAAGATAGATAAAAAGATAGGAGATAGAAATGAGAAGTAGAAATAAAAGATAATAAAATAGATAGAAAAATGGGGAGATATATAGATAGATAGATAGATAGAAGATAGATTGGGAAAAAAGGGTTTGGGGAAAATTTAGAAAGATAGATAGGAGATAGAAAATGAGATAGATGATAGATAGAAAAGAGAAAAATTTTAGGAGTTTAGATAGATGGGTTAGATATGAGTAAATAAAATAGATAGTAGTAGATAGAAAAGGAGATAGATTGAGATAGATAGATAATGGGAGATAGATAGATAGATAGATAGATAGATAATAGAAAATAGATAAAATAAAAGATAAAATTGGAGAAGTTTTTAAGATAGATAGTTAGTTAGATAGATAGATAGAAATAGATGGGGAGATGATAGATGGGATAGATAGATATATAGATAGGAGATGGGATAGAAAGGAGATAGAAAAAGTTTGATAGATAGTTAGATAGAAAAGAAAATTGGGGAGTAGCTAGATAGGAATAGAGAATAAAAATAAATTGATATAAGGAGTTTTTTTAGAAGAAAAATAGGAAAAACAAGATGAGATAGATAGGACTTTGGAAATAGGATTGATAGTTTAAAAAAGGGTTGGGGTTTTTGATTTCTGTGCGGGTTGTCTGGCTTTTTTGGGGAAAGGGGGTAGGGTGGGCCGAGGCTGCCCCTTTTCTTTTCCTGCGCGGGGTAGGGTTTCCCAGGCCGCGTTGGGTGCACCCGGGACATTTTTGGTGTCCCTCGAGGGGGACTTTTTTTTGGTTTTACGGGGGGTTAACCATATTAGGGGGAAAGTTTGGTCCCGGAGGCCTCCATGTCCCAGGAGAGGTAAGGGGAAACACACTATTTGTTACATTATACTTTAGTCAGGGGGGGAGGCGGGGGGGGGGGGGGGTTGAAACATAATTTTGTTTTAAATCTTTTTTTTTGCTATCCGGTTTGTTTCCCTGCAAATTTTTTTAAAAATTTTTTTGTCACAGAAACTTTTTGGAAAGGTTGTAGGGGCTTACCCCACTGAAGGGCCCTTCCCTGTAGCCAGCAGGGAGTGTAATAGGTAACTAGAAAGACAATAAACTGCAGTGCAAAAGAGCTATAGTAAAATTTTTCCCAGTATTAATTTTTTTAAGTACAGATAAAAAAAAATTAAAACAAAAGGGGAAATTCTAGAAAAAAAAAACAATCGCCCGCCCCCCCCCCCCCCCCCACTCTACGATTTTTTTTTTTTGTGGGACGGGAAAGGGGGGCCCAGACAATTTGGCTTTTTTGGGGGCCCTAAAAATTTCCTGAGGGGCACCCCCTGTTTTTTTCGGAAAAAGTGAGGGCGCAAAATGGAAGACTGTTTAAAAAAAAAACCCCGGACGGGCTTTTTTCGAGTACCTGGCCCATCCCCTTTCGGGCTCTGAAATCCCCGGGCCCGCCCTTCCAAGAATTCGTCAATGACATTTTGGGGGGAACCTCCTTTTTTCCCTTTGGTGGTTGTGAAATTTGAGACTTTTTTTTTCCCCCCAAACCTTGAGCCCCTTTCCTTTTCACGTAGGGAAAGGCCCTCAAAAGGGTCAAAGGGGCCCAACCCGGGCCTTTTTAGCCAAAACCTGAAAAATCCCAAATTTTTCATCGGGCAGAGCCTACCATTCCCCCCGGCCTAAACTTCTCTGACAAGGGCCTACGGGTTGGCCCCCCCCCCAAAGTTGTCTGCCGTCCTAAAATGGCCGCCCCCCGGGGGTCTCCGACCCTAAAAAAGTTTCCGGGGGTTCCCGGCCAAAAATTAAAGGAAATTTTTATCCCAAACATTTTTTTTTCATGGTGTCCCCCATAGGGGCCCTTTGGGA